>VZRM01005322.1:572803-829444 GCA_013397955.1 Grantiella picta | reverse complement strand
CCCCCCAAGATGTTTATGGGCAGCTGCCTCCAGGTGCAAAGCATTCTGTTTTTAGTTTGCACGTAGCTTACCATAAGCATCTGGTTTTTCCCTACACCATGGTGCGGGGGGACAGTAACAACAGAAGAAAATAAGAAATTGAGAAAAAAGCTCTGGAACAGTTTTAATGCTTGGAATTTTTTTTCTGCTGCAGCTGCTGACTATTTTTGAGACTCAGAACAAACTCCCCCTTTCTGAATACAGAAATACATTTATGGGGAAAAGCAAGACTGCAACCTGAAGAGGCCAAGCCTACAAAACTGACTGGTGATATTAATTTTATCACTCATTAAAATGCTGACAGATTGTAGTTATCAGAAACAAACTGAACTGTGTAGATGATTTTATGCTCTGCAATGAATTCCCTGTAAATTTGTGTCTGTTAAACACTACTACCACATGCTATATGATCAGTAGGAATATGACTGGTTATAAAAACTGAATTACTATCTTGCCCTATTTCTATTAGAAGGCAAAGGTATCAGAGCAAAGAGATGCTTGTTCCTGCCCTTCATAAACAAAATGGCTTGTTGGTTTTCAAAGCTGTGAACCCCTGGATTTTCCTCCCCACACTAAATTCCTACAAGAATTGAAGGAAAAAGTCACTGATAAGGCTTGGGTAAACCTCTGGGAAGCACTGATGTGAGCTAAGGCAACTTAAAGCAATTGAACATCCTCCTTGTCCTCTGCTGGACATTCAGGTCAGTTGAAAATGTCCTGATGTTCATCCATTACTTCCAGAAATGTGGGAGAGCTTGAGTGGCAATTCCACCTCATTGCTGTAGCTGGCAAAGTTGTTCGGTGCCCTTTGCATGCCAGATATTTTGCAAAGCAGAGAAAAAGCCCCCAACATTACAAGCTTGCTTTCTAAACTACACATTTACCTGTGTATTACAACAGCTCCTGTACAAGCAACTTCCACTGCCTTGTGTGAGATGTAACAGTGAGACATAGGCTGACTCCTCTCCATTTGTCACTTGGCCATGCTGGTTTTTGGTCAGCACACAAGATTCAGCCTGCTAATCCGGGCACATGGGAGTCAGTTTGCACATTTGTACTAGGTGTCCTGTGTCCTGGACTTACTGAAGATGCTGCTTTTGTGCACCCAATATCTGCGCACACAGCAAGTGTGTGTTTGAGGTCACCGTTTTAGTTTGGTGCTTTTTTCTAAACAGATGGCAATTCCAGTTGTAAAAGGCATCATGAAGATGGGAGTGAGTGAAAAATGCTAAGAAAGGGATGAAGAATGGAAAGGAAATTGCAAGAGTAAACACTCTTACACTTTCCAACTTACTTGAATAGCTACATTGCCCACCCTAACTCCTTCCAATAACAATAGGCATGGTTGCCTGAAGCTCATCCTCTCTTTGAAAGCCCAAGTTCTCTGATCGGCTACTCCACAGATTGCTGCCCTTTTCACACTTCCCAAATGATGTATTAAAATATGTCATTCTGTCACAGCAGTTTTGGATTGTGCTACTATGCATGTCTATTGGAACCAACATGCTGCGAGGCAGTCAGATGTAGCATGGCACTCAAAAAATTCAATAAAAATGTTTATTCTTGCTTGCAGTTCTCCAAAAAGGACAAGCGGAAAAGAAGGAAAAAAACCACAGTAGAAAACAATGGGCCTTATTATTGATGAAAAGACTACAAATACTTCTTGCCAAGCAAGTCCCTGTATTCAATGACTCATGACAATTATTACTGAGGAAAGTTCTGTTTTCAGTAACACAGAAAAAAGCTGACGCTTGCAGGTAGTATCTGACCATTTCAGAACTCGGACATTCCCAAACATATTTTTAAAGTTAGTTGATCTGAGTTTTTAATAGTTGTAGCCCAGTATACAACTTTAAAGTGACGAATCATTTTATCTACCACAGGAACCTGTCAATAGGAATTACTGTCCTTCTTTTCATTGCAATTTTTGTCACTTGATCTAAGAATTGGTTACTTTTCCTCAGGGTGGAAAGCATGAAGTATCCCATGACTTGGATTCCTTCCTCATGATCCCCTAGGGGAATTCCACCCCTTCACATCCATCCAGAGACCACAGCAAAGCATGTGAGAATCAGAGGTAAAGTATTCCTGAATGAAAAGCCTGTGCTGTAAAAGGCATTGCCAGAGGGGATAAGGTCAAATGGAATGAGACCATCTCTTAGACACATTATAAGACTCTCTCAAGCACTTTTCATCACAATTTGTACCCACTCCCCAGAAACACTGTTCTGCCTAAGGACAGCAGAAGAGTAAAACACTCCAGGCACACTTCATCATGAAGGAATAATTTACCAACCAAGGGTTTAGAAGCATGTTTTTGACACATGCTGCTGGTAATCCCTTGAACAAGTAGAGAGGGGGGAGAGAGAGAACACCAGGATCCAACATCAAGATGTAAATCCCTTCTTGTGAAATTCCCTCTTTTAGGCTGCTTCCAAAATTCAGTCTCATTTACATCCAGATTACTGTTTTATTGCTAAAATAAACTCTTCCGCTTTCCTTTTCTACTATCTTGCCTGAAAAGAGAACTCAGGATGTTTAAGGTCAGCCTATTTGCCTACTGCATTGGGCAAGGAGGGTTCCTGAAATTTCGTGCCTGTGTCTTCAGACATGGCACCAAGCTGCGCATAGTCATGGCTAGAGGTAGACTTTGGGGCACAGGGTGACACTGCATCCCTTCAGCCTCGTGACATAAGTGAATTTGGGAGCAGAATTGATGAGAGGAGGCTTCTGGTTTGCAATTGCAAAACCCCAAAACAAAACCAAACAAAACCACCAAAACCAAAAAAATCCAACAAAAATACAACAAGCAACCTCTGGACAAAGTAGTGGGTGGTGGCAAGAAGAGCTACAGGATGTGCAGACCAACAAATCCTTTTCCTTCTGAGAGTCAGCAAGTGTTATTTAAGAGGAAGCTCATTCACTTTCCTGAACTAGTGAAAATCTTCTAGAGAGACAGATACAACCAAGACACACAGTTCTGCATTATTCATAAAAATATTAGCAGTCTTTGCCTGGACTTGTCTAGGGATTATGATTTGTATGACAAATGCAGCAGTGTAAAATCTGCATTCTTTTCCTAGTATGCAACAGGCTATGTCATTAATAATAAGCATGAAAATAGTACTGCACGATCACAAACTGCTTTTCATAGTAAAAAACCTTTCCTATCTCCCATTCACCATCATAAATAGTTTGGATTATACATTCCAACCTAAATTACATCCACTTTTATAACATGATGGGGAAGGAAACCAATCTGCCTCTCTCATAAACAGCTCAATATGGGTTGCATTTGGCCCATGGCCACAGATTGGTAACTTGGCTGTCCTGCCTGGATTCCTCCCATCCCTCCAGCAGATCTAGCAGGTAACAGCTTCCATTCCCATGTGCCCCCCACTCCTTGTACACTTCTTAATAATGGTTTGACACACCACAGCCACTGACCTGCAGTGGCAGGAAATGGCCAAAGTTGTAGCCCTTTTAGGGACATTGGCATAGAGGTTGCAAACCTTAATCATGCTCAGTACAAGTGGTAGGAATAGAACAAGCAGAATGAGCAAAAACTTCTTCAACAGAGACTGGTACAAGAACCATATTTAAAAAAACAGAATCTGTGATGTCAGCACAGGTATTCATCTCTACCTTACTTAATTTTAGAATATGAACGAGGAACAACTCACCAAAACCTGGGGCAAACTTATTCATACCCCTAAAGACTTGCAGCCTTTTAATGAGACACCATAACTGGAACAGTCATAGTTGTCCGAAGCATAACTTGAAACTCCATTAATTTCTGCATGCTGGAGCTCAGTTATCCTTCAGGTTTTCCAGATAAATTTCTGAGCCGTGTACAGACTGCCATGGAAATTTAAAACAAACTGCTCTACTCCTCAGGGGGAAAGCATATTTCTACACTATCTCAACTATTCTCTGAAAACAAAATGAGGAAGAAATTATATTATAACCTCAGGAGACATTATTACTAAACTACATCTACAGAAACTAGTTTTGCCTCCTGCTGTTGCTTATTGTAAATAAATAGTTCATGGCAACATCCCCCCTTCCAAAATTGTATCAGTAGCTTTATTGTTTAGATATCTATAGAATGGAGACTATTTTTAGCACATCCTGTCAACAATGAAAGGACAAAATTACCAGGAAGAGAATGCATTAGGCTTTTACATTAACTGGTGGTAACACTAGTGCCAGGACAGCCTAAGAACTGGGCAGTCATTAGCTTACAAAAGCGTGTGGTGTGTTACTGATTTGTTTTTCCATGTTAATTCTTAGTTCTCACAAGACTGTAGATCTCATGATCTTACAGATGCAGATGTCAAAGGAAGAGAATCATATTTTACTAGCAGTGCTGGGGAAGGTTTAGAAAAACCGAGCCCACACTGCCTACAGCAGTGAACTCACATGTCAGCAGCCCTGAATCTCTTGCCTGGGCACCTAGTGAACAACTGCACCTTAACCTGCCATCCCAACAGAAAACTGATCATCTGCATACACCTCATGCACACTGAAGAGAACTCATTCTTCTGACTCGAAATTGGAAATGTTACTGAGTACATTGTCCAATTTACTATCAGCTGCTTATTCTATGCATCCTACTTGAAACACATGTATTTGTAATTTGTTATTGCTGTTTTATACAGTTTGCAGTACTACACAAAAGTAGGAAAAAGGTTTGCATCAGATGAAAACTTGATCTCAAAGGCCATCATATTGGTCCAAGCCTCAGTCAAGGCCTCAGAGTCCATTTGTAATAGCTGAGCTTAAGCTTTAGCTTTCATTCTACTCTTAAGTATTATTTTTTGCATTCCGTGTTAAATGCAGCCTGGTCTCAGCAAGTAATCTTGGCTTTGTTCTTGAAAATGTGTATTAAAATTTACACCTTGAATTTAAAATTATATGTTGAAGGCCCTGCTTAAGCATACCATGAATAGAAGTTATATTAAAATAGATTTTCAAAGTCAATAGAAGTGGCTTTGGTGGTAATTTTAATAAATGAAATAATTATTGAAGAGTTAAATATCAGGCTTTTGTGTGTGTGTGTGTGCATACTTTTAACACTTTATAGCAATGGAGCGATTTTTTTTTTCCTCTAATCCCATATACTCTACAGAAATTAACCCAGAATTTTTTTTAAAACTGGCATGGGCCATATAATGACAAATGATCCCTTCAGATTGTGGGCCCATTTTTTGCAAGAAAATTAACCCAGGGAACTCTTGATGCTAAAGAAAAAAAAAAAAAAACAAACCCTAAACCAACCCCAAATCTATTTGTTTAGGTTTATTATACAAGCTTAGGGGAATGTAATATACATGAACCATGCTAAAAGTAAAGTGCAAGTGAGATTTTAAGTATTATTAGCATTTTTGTATTACAGAATGATAACAACATAATCTAGACAAAACGTCTATAATAACCTAGTAACATCATGATAGTGATATTTTCCAGATCATGACTGTAGTCTCATGCACATGTAGTGAATGTTGTAAAGCACAGGTTATTCTTTCATCAAAGCCCTTAAAATCTTAAATGGCAGATTGCCCGTGATGCTCTACTGAAGGCACTATAAAACAGCAGTATCTAGGTTGGAAAAGATGTCACTGAAAATGGGAAATTGAGTTTGCTGGGCTTATGTCACTAGTATTTAAGGTCTGATCTGTAACATCAAGCTTTTGTGGCCTAGCTTTGTTATTTGTGAACATGAAAAAGAAATGCTGCCTGGTACAGTGATGTAACTTTGACCAACACCAGTCTTCCTGTTAGGTTTGCTTCCCTCTTTCAGGGAGTTTTTTATTGCATTCCTCTCTAATACTCTGGGAGCAAGCTGCATGTTCTCTGCTGGTCCTTGCTACGCTAGAAAAAGCAGGAGCCTGTAGATTGTCTATCATTCACAGGATTTCCAGCCCAAAACTGGAAACATCAGAGGATATTAGCTTTCCTCTGCTCAAACAGCTGGAGGAGTTACCAGCTGTGATTCACCACAGTGCACTTTGGGGAAGGCGTAGGGGGAGGGGGGCAAGACTTGCAGAGTACAAAACCAGCTGGCAGGAACAGCTGCTGAAACAGTCAAAACAGGTTTTTCTTTTTTCCAGACATCCAGCACTCTGTAAACTTCTGACAAGATTCTCAGTCTTGTGCTGAGTGTTCACTCCAATCCTCTCCACACCCTTGTTTCTCTGTCTTCTATTTCAGTGTGCCTCCTTTCTTCCTTCCACCATGTTCCTCTCTTCTTCCTTCACTTCTCGTTTTAAATTAAGTTCAATGGGAGCCTTCCTCCCTTCTAAAGCACTGCATCTTTGGTCTGAGTTTTGCTGTCTCTTTCTACTATAGCCCCTCATTGCCAGCCCCCCACCTTCCTACCCCTTCCTTACAAAGCCCACAAGGCATTTTCTATCTTCACAATCAAAGCATTTGGCACAGCCATGTCCCATGGTGAGTGCCAACACAGAGCAGCCACGGAAATGGCTCCTCAACTGCTGATGGCATCAGGGGCCAGAACTGGGGAAAGGAGGAAGGGGCTGTGGAGAATCTACAGCTCTCTGTATGTGCTGAATAAAGAAGCTGAAGGCTTCAACTCATCGCTACCCAACTGTCCATTTGAATTCCAATTTCTCATAAATATAGAATATTTAAAGTTGCATAAGATATTTTATACTTTTAGAACAACAGATGATATGTAGAGCAACAAAAACGCAGCTCTCCACTACCAATAATTGACAACAGCCTTTATTTGGCATATAATACCAGGTTCTTAACCATTTTTTTTTGTTAATTCAGTTATTTGTCTAACACAAATTATATGTAACAGGTATTGCAGTTAAAGACTTTCAACATCAGAAGTAATGCCACTTAATATCACATTAGAAAACAATCCCAATTTTACCTTAGAAAACCTCCTTGTTAAAAAAAAGGAAGAAGACTCATAGAACAATGTGGAGTCTGCAGCAGACCCCTAGATCTAAAGGAGCAGTGGCATATATCTTTCAGACGCTGGATGGGTACAGCACTCTGCAGCCTCCTCTGCAGTGGTTCTGCTGCTGGGCCGCCTTGGTCTTACTGGGGACAGAAGGGGTAAGGTTTGTCATCTTTTATTACTGTGCTATAATCAGTCTAGTATTTTCAAACTGTAAAGTACCTTTTCTGACAGTCTGAAAAAACAAAATAAAACCAAAACCACGCAGGCACACACCATAGATTTTACCATGCAGGAGAATACAGAATACAGTCAGTCTTCAGTATTTGGAAGACACCTGAACAGCTGGTGTGCATTGATTTTACTCCCCGTAATTTTCTGCTGCAATATAAATGCAATTACTGGCCCCTTCTCAACAATAAGTAGTATTTCTCATCAAAATACTAGTAGTATGATATCTTCAAAGATGACACATCTTTCCACAAACAGATGAGTATCAGACTTAGCTCTCTGGTGCTTTAAATCCAACAGTACTAATAAAGATATATTTAGCTTATGAAATTAAATTAACTGTCAAATAATATTCTTCTAAATGAGATGGTTAAATTTAAAAAAAGAAAAAACAGAGAAAAAACAACCAATAAACCAAACTGACTAATTCCTCATTTTGGAACATTATAAAATGTGCTGTTTGTTTCATTACCAGAAAAAAGGAGGCCTTAAAGCTTTTCTACAATGGTCTTATTTTTCCTCATTCTTGCTCAAACGAGAAAAAATTTCTTCAAATGAGCATATTCCTCATTTCAAGAATAAAAGGTAGAATGAGGAATGGTTTTAACACACAAATAGGATATAGGATGGCTATTTTCTGTCACTATAATTTTTTTCCAAATGTGTTTCTAAACAAGAAATATGAGTAATTGCAGACATACATAGAACAGAAAACAAAACAGCATAAAATTGCTTGGCAATATAAAAAGGCCCACATAACCATCAATTCCAAAAAGAGGTCATCAGCAACTGACAGTCTAGTCTGTGCAGATCTGCTGGAAGGATGCTGGGGAAGAGAAAGACAGACAAACATATTATTTGTAGAGAAGCTATTTGGGCACAGAGGGAAGCAGCAGAAGGTTTTGAATCCAGCCTTAATTTACATAGATCTCTGTGTATCCTTCCAAAAATGAACCGAAGCTCCAACCATCAGGGTTTGGCAGACTTAGCAATGGCAATCAAATATGTTTCTGCTTCCCACCATTTTCTTCATCTCCCTTGAAAATTACTGCCCCGTAATTTGGCAGCAGAACAGATAGAGATCTGCCCATTGCTGCCCTAGCCCACAGCCTGGGGTGTCAGTGCCTGCCCTGCTTCATCCATGATTTCAGCCAAGACACCAAAAAGTTGTCTGCAGGCTGCCAAAGCACAGATACCCATTCCCTCCTGCTGCCACTGCTGTAAAGTAGGTAATTTACTACAGGAGCACTTCATCTTCCCAATATACAGAGGCACTCATAAAAATGCATGCCAGCTGAGAAAGTGGAAATTGGGAACACAGATGGGTCCTGGTTCATATGTGTAAGGACACAGCAATATGTCATAGTCACATCCTACCTGCTTGGGCAGGAGAGGTAAGAGCTGGCTAAGGCCTGCAGTAAGGAGGAGAGATGTATGGTCCCTCTTCCTCCTCTCAGCCAATCTATTGACCAGAGTCTGTTAGACTGCTCTGGGTCAGCAACCTGTGTTAATACATAAGAGAATTAAACTAAAAAATGTAAGACACTAAAGCAGAGAGATGCCTGAAATAGCACCTCCCTAAATTTCTCATGGTGTGCCATTCCATGAAATTATGTTTATAAGAAGGCTGACCTCCCCTGCCTTCTGCTCCACCAAAACAAGCTGCCTACGAGGAGGTGGCTGCAGTACCCAAGACTGTTCTGCTGACCAGCTTCTAACCAAGGCAGCAGATAATCATGAAGCAAACAAGACTTTAATTCTAGTTTGGTCTCTGTTCTCTGATCATGCTAACCCAGTTCATTATGGATTGCTCCAGGGAACAGAAGGATGGTCTGTCTGCCCCCTTTCTCCCATAAACAGTTTATGCCACAGATAATTTTTTTCCCCCATTTCTGTTGCTCATTCTCAAGCCTCTCTCCTTCTCTCCCTCCACATTTCCTCCAGGCCCTACACCATCTGTGCAAGCAGTCCTCTTTATGCACACTGTTGCATTCTATTCCTTCTCTGTCTGTGATCTATATTTAGTTGTTTTCCTGTTTACACACTGCTTCAGAGAAGGGTATTGTTGAACGTGACTAGTCAGGAAGAGAAACAATGCAGTCAGAGCACAAATCCTTTCAGAGGAGTATCTGGGATGGGAAGTTGTTCAGGACTTGGTAGGATAGAAAACTTTTTATGATTAATCGAATACAGAGATCTAAATATAAATCCATAAACCCCCTTAGAGCACCCTGATCAAAGCCCAACAATACCTAAACAGGGGAAGAAACAAAGGCAAGGAAACACATGCAAACTTTATTCTGGTACTGCACATTTTCTTCCTCTGGAAAATAAAACCCTTTGGGTTTGGAAACCTTACACTATTTGTGTGTCTTTGCTCAAACTACCAGGAACCCCTGAATATGAATCCAGAGTGCATACATGAAGAAAGCTCTAGGAAAAGTGCACTTAAAGACTCCTGGGCACTTCAGTGTTGGTTGGTCCAACTTTAGTGTAGGAGTAGTAAGCATAAACCTGGCTCTCTAGAAGCAGAAACCAGGACAGGTAAGAGCACATGAGCTCAGCATGGTGTGACAGTAAAGAAGTGCATTTCCAGGGAGTGTCTGTCTGGTCTGAGGGACACTAGCACAGCAAATAAATGGAGTGTTTTCCATCTTCAAGTTTCTAACAAAAGTAAGTAGCTTCTGAACAGAATGGTTGTGAAATAAAACACAGGTGTTGCAACATTGGGGAAGCTTGATAGTGTGGGTATTATCTGTGAGAGCTGTTTATCATTAAGAAATGGAGCTCTTCCATAGAGAACACAGAAATCTATTTTTTGAACCAACAGAAATGTTTGAATTTTGCTTTGGAGTTTTACCATCATAATTGTGCAGACAGTTTTGATTAACATAGAGCCAAAAACTCTGATAGTCCTTAACATTATGCTAATAAATGCATTGGCAACCCAGGGAGAGTTTTGGGTACAAGTCATTCACTTCCCTAGTATGACAAACTATTCAAGGAAAAGCCAGAAGACTTTGTAAAACAGCACAGATATTTGAAAAAACCGAAGAGGCATGCAACTGGTGAGTCCATATTTAAGCCATGTGCATCACTGGTAAATGATGCACAGTGTGTATTAGAAAAATGCCAATGGAAAGGCAAAAACATCTCTCAGTGGTTAGGACTTAAACATGAACGTGGAGTTGCCCTCAATGACCAGCAGACATTCCCAGGCCAAAGGGGGTCCACAGCCTTTGGTACAACACCAGAAGGGAGGACATGTGGTGATAGACAAGGGGTAATGACTTTAACTGAAAAAAGTTTAATCTGAAAGAGGGTAGATATAGGTAAGATACTAGGAAGAAACTTTATTGTGAGGGTGGTGAGGCTCTGAAACAGGCTGCCCAGAGAAGTTGTGGATGCCCCATCCCTGGAAGCATTGAAGATCAGCTTGAATTCAGCTTTGAGCAACCTGGTCTAGTGAAATGTGTTCCTGTCTGTGGCAGGGGACTTGGAACAGGATGATCTTTAAGGACCCTTCCAACCCAAGCCATTCTAGCACGCTATAAGAAACGGAAGGGTTACAGAGCAGAAGTGAAGGCAGCAGAAGTGAAGGCAGCAGAAAAACCTCAGAAGTTTTAAGGAAAAGTTATTTGCAGCATGAAATGATCCACTGAGCTGGTTTGCTTCGGTTGGTGGCAAGAACGATTTTTTTATAAAATAATTAAACAAGAGGAGGTAAGTGGCTTAGTCTAGAGGTTGGGCTTTAGCAGTGGAACAGATGATGCATCTGAAGCAGCTGGGAAAAAGATTATTTCATTAGGAGCACTTTTCAGGGACAGGAAGAGTCGCTTAAAGACTAAAAGGGAAAAATCTACACCTGTGGGGCCAGGAGACAATATAGAAAAATGACTCAACTCTGAGAACAAAAGGGAAGGAACGAGGTCAGAAATCATTCATTTATGCACTGAAGTTCATTTTAAGAGGTGTTTAAACCCTGAAATGGAGAAAACATTTCTTAAATAAGTTGCACAACACCAGTCCGGGGAGAGATTTAAATGAATTTTTTTTTTTTTATAAGTTATCTTTGTAGCAATTTCAGTGTCAAACAGAATGGCAGCAGCAAAAGCATGATCTGCTTGGGGACCATCAGAATGAAACAATTCTCCACTCTTAGTCAATGAGAAGTTATGAATGGTATTACGAGATCAAACGCTAATCATCTTAGTAGCATTTTCCATGGAAAAACTGCCATACTATATGTATTTACACCATTACATGCATTATTCATGTATATGTCATATATATATGCACCCAAAATATGGCTGTAATTACAACATATTCCTTATAAATTGTATCATCTGAATCCTGTTCAGAAACTGTCCTGAAAAAGAGCAAAATGCCACTAGGCATTATTTGCTTTTGTTCCCTTTATTTACAGAACAGACAACAGAACAGACTGTCTGGTAAAAAGATGTGTATAATCTGGTTAGTGTAAAACATTTGTTATATGTGCCCACACAAGTCCCCCTCTCTCCTGTACACATCGATGTCTCATTTGCAATTCAGAGGCAAAGTGTGAGGAGGCTGTGCAAAACAGGTCAGTCTTAACTCAAGGTGGTGGGGCACAGGTATGTAGTCAGGGCTTGGCAAAGAAATTCAGCAGCTTCACAGTGTCACAAGGCAGAAATCTTGCTTTGCTATTTACACATCCTGCAATGATCAGAAAATGTCAAAATTTTGTAGATTGACCAACATGACTATTCAGCAAACAAATATGAGACATCAAACTAAGTAATTTGATAGTGTATAGGTATATGCAACAGAATTTGGCAGCAATTATTATCATGTACTATTTAAAGGAAAGCATCAAGAAACACCAATATTCTTTGAGACTTCCTCACTCCAAATATTTCTGCCTGAGGACTCCTCATTGCAACTGCAAAGCCTTTCTTGCCAGTTTAAATATCCACTTTTATCCAAAGAAATTAATTATTCATGTCATCAAAGAAAGAATTAGCAAGCAAGACAGGATATTTCAAGCAAACACTGATATTCTATTACAATTCTGTAACAAAGATTCTAAAACCTTGTGAGTTATTATAAATATGATATTATATAATATACATATATATAATATGATATGATGAATTTTTTCTTTGTCAGCCTTCACTTTCTATTAACTCCTATAGGATTTTTAAAATAATTCCACTGATAAATTAGTAATTTTTTGTTAAGTTCTGTGAGTATTTTACTCCACAAATGATAGTAAAATGCCACTTTTTTCCATTAGGATTTCGTATTTTAAGTGACTCCAAAGAAATATCTTTAATATATTTCCACTCAAAAGTGATCACTGGATTCCAAAGAGGAAAAACAACCAGCATTGTACTATGTTGCCTGCCCCTTATAGCAAAAGCATTTTAGTAACCTTGATAAAATAGCGCTATTAGTTACTACTTCTGCCTAGCCCATTAGATTAGAAGCAGGAATTGCTAAAACAAAAGAGCTTGCTTACTTCAAAACAGGGAAAAACATTAGTAAAAGACTGCACAGACTGCACTATTACGATAAATTATATCATTGGGGACTATGGTATTTCAAAGCCCAAATGTTTACACAAGTAAATAGACTAATCCACCTGTTTTGCAGCAAATCCAAATACACTTCTCACCTCCAAAAATTTCCTATTTTGCTTCCTGGCATCATAGCATGATAATGTTCTGCAAAGAGTGGAGCGAGGAATCCCAGTCCCCCTCTCTCCCACCATCTCCCTCTGCTTGGTTTCTTTCGTGGCTAAGGAATATGCTCCCCCTCTAGTTCCCCCTGTTCCTTCACTTTGTGTTAACAGTGGTGTCCCTTTCTCGAGGCTCCTATTTTCATGAATCTTACAGGAACATTATGTCTTCAAAAGCATTATTCTTTTCCCTTTCTCTGTTGAATTTGAAAATGCTTTCAAAGCAAAGGGCCAGAAAGGGCTGTGGGGGCATATATAAAGCCTCATTTTTTTAGGAACCAAGGTTAAAAATGAATCCATATCAACAACTCAGTTTTTCATTAAATTTCCTGTGTTCCCACAGATGACTACAGATGACTACATGACAGAGCACACTGATGCATCACAATTTCAGAAAAGTAAAGGAAAACCAGCATAATACCCTGACATTTTGGTTTGCATACAAGGCAATCATCCCTGCAGGAGTAACAGACACCTCATTCATCCACCACTGGCTGGGAACACCAGCAGTTCAAGATCCACTTAGCTGGTTTTATTTAAATAAATTTGCCTTGAAGATTTTTTAGTTTAGGAGGAAAGAACAAGACACTCTAAAATCCAGTTAGGCAAGAGTTTGAATGACATTGAGAAAAAGGGAGATTCCTGATTTGACAATCTCAATCTATTTTACAGGCCACATGGATAGAATTTTGTGACTTCAGATCCAGATGTATTGCCATGGACACTTTACCCTCCAACACAATCAGATTTAGCCTTCTAGGTTCACAGGCTTGGCCAGGGGATAACCCTCTTTTACACATTCAGTTATGATTACACTAATTTTGTGCTAGCCCAAAAGTTGGTGATAATACTAGATGCACTTAAACATTAAACTACAGGATTTAATTTTTTTGGTACAGTCCTTGTTGGCAACTTG
Organism: Grantiella picta; assembly: GCA_013397955.1. Classification (NCBI taxonomy): domain Eukaryota; kingdom Metazoa; phylum Chordata; class Aves; order Passeriformes; family Meliphagidae; genus Grantiella; species Grantiella picta. Next base: position 815,602 of record VZRM01005322.1, on the reverse strand, counting down.
CAGCCACCAGCCAGAAGACACAGAAGTCAAGGAAGTTTACGTGGAGCAGGTTGTCAAAACATTCTGCCACAACTCAAGTTTGGGAAATGAGAAAGGAATGCTGCTCTATCAACAGCAACGCCAGTCTGCTACTGCGTTAAGTGTTGCAACAAAAGCAATACAAGTTTTCTTCTGATTTAGATCTCATTACAGTTCCAGGGAGGAAAAAAGAGCCATTTGATTTGCTTTTCGTTTGCTTTGAATCATGTAGGTTTGCATGTTGGTTTAGGCTTTACGGCATTGTAAATTTAACAGAAGTAGCCCTTAACTACAAGGGTAAGGTGCTTTGAATGGAAGATCTTTTTATCATAAATGACTAAATCAATGAAGGCTAATTTTAACTTTGTCATAGAAATCTGAAGATTAACTACTACACAAGTTTATTCCTTTCAGGAAGTTGAAATGGATGATGACTGAGCAGAAACCACAAAACTTTGCATGCTTTCACATATTTGAAATGACAATGGACCAAAATCATCATCTCATTTTCACTTTGAATTTTTTCATCAGGGTTCAAAACAAAACATAGAGGGTGAAAATATACAGGCAAAACAGGAACAGAAGTTGCCATGAAACACAAAATGTTAACACTGATATCTTTATTTCACTATTTTCTAAGATATTGTAGATGCCATAGTAACCATACTTTAAAGTCAGAGTGAAGGTGCTGCGAAAATGGCACAATATAAAGCTAAAATCCCAGACAGGCAGACACTCGTGCTCAACTGGAAGCAGAGCTGAGTCATGGGTATGAAACCCTCAGCAACACACTCGGGAGCCTGTGATGCAAGGGGACTCCCTAAGAGTTTTTGCTGCTGCTCTCCCAGGAGGAGAAAGGATCACAAGACATTTAAACTACAGAAAGTCAGAATGCAGAGATATTTGAAGAGAAATAGGAAAGGACTATAGTATACGAGATGGGGACATTTCTGAGATACGTAATAAGTACTGCATTTAGGATTTGCTCCAGAGCTATCTGACCACTGCCCAGCCTCAGAGGTGAGTACCATCTCTGAATCATCACTTCCTCAAACAAAGCTTTGTTTTTACTAATAACTTCCCAGTTACCTCAGTAAACGGAGGGTGGAAAGTACCAAAACAGAGAGAGTACAAGAAAAGCAAAAACATGTGATTGTATTGTTTGAGTCTAGAGCATAAAACAAAAAAAGCTGAATCAGATGAATGATAGGGTGAGGGAGAAGGAAAAAGCAGAACTGTTACCTTACAAGGGAAACATCTGAGAATGCAAAGTGAGTTTCAGTGGACACCAGGAGTCAAGAGCCTGGTCTCAAAGGCACAGTTGCCATGAGTGTGGAGCTCAGCATTTCCACAGTCCAGCTGTGTGATTCTACACCAGCGCACAACACATTCAAATCTTCAATCTTTATTTACAAGAGGGAAGAAAAGCCTGCAGACAAGAGTAAACCATATCCCAGGAGGGCAAAACAACTTTATTTCGTCTCTTCAGTAACTGAAAAATGGGGAGTTGATGTGCCTCCCTGAAGAGATGATACAAAATCCCAGACAACAACAGCTCTCTGATCACCAGAAAGACAAATGAGTGCTTGCCGACCATTGTGGTACTCCATGGGGAGAGCTCCACTCTTAATTCTGTCTCAGACCCATGAATTTCACACCAGCAAAAGGATTTAAAAAGCTAGGGAAAAAGGGCAAACCTTCTCTTGGCTGTGGTGCGTAGAGCACACTAAAAGTTTTGTAAATCCCCACTTCCCTGGGGATAGGTTGTAATTACCATGGTTGTGCATGTGGCTAACAACAGGGAGGAAGAGAGGAGCACAAAAGATGAGGCAAAGAAAAAACCCTAAACTGGATCAATAGAAGAACCAGTGGTCAAGAGCAGAAGCAAAGGACTGATCTGTTTTTTCATAAATAAGGCTATTCAAAAACCTCTGTTTCTTAAATGACCAAGATCATCTGCATTAGAAAAGATTACATTTTTAATTCACTCATTTGACATGTTATGAGAAAGATAGCAATACTAAGTCAAAAACTTAAAACTTTCCCCACAACACCAAGGAAACAATTCCTCCCCTAACATCACAGATGTCTGCCTATTATAGCATTTCTTTCAATACAAACATCACTCAAGTTAATTTTATGACTTGTTTTACAACCTGTTACAGAGAGAGAAAATGCTTTTAAACCAAGCAAGGGAAAACCTATAAGTTGGCACCATTATCATAATTATCTTTGACTAAGCAAACAATATAATTATGGGTAACTTACATCCTTTCATAGCAGAATACCCATCTCCAAGAGTATATTGGTATGTAAACTTTATCCTGATGTGTGGAGAGAATATTTTCAAAAAGGCAGTTGGGATAAAACATATATCTTTTGGCAGATAATCACAAGAGGTAGTCTGTGCTTTGGAAGTGACAGTCCTCAGAATCACTAACGGTGTTCCTTCTAAATGTCCCAGATGGGTTTTCCTGCCTGGGAAAAATGAAAATTTTGTTTGCTAGAATACAAAATCCCTGTTGCAGAGACTTTGAGAAATTCATTCTGTACCAGCAGGCAAAAGATACTATTAGGCTTTTTTTTTTCAGCACATTGCCTTTCAGAGAAAAGCAAATACAGATGGAGTTTCTCTACTGTGTGAGAAGGGATGCTACAGCATTGATGGCATTAACAGCCATAGGAAGGGAAAAGAAAACATCTGGATGATGCCATAATTGTGCTGGTGGAACAGAGGCAGGTAGGTGAATAAATATTATATTTACTTTGCAGACAGAGTAAGTTCTGCAGACCACCATCCTCACCAGCATTACCACTTGGTATACTATGATGTGACATTAACTTTTCCACAAAAATATGAAAAGAAAATGCAGGTGCACTTGAAGTGTGCTTTCAGGATGGATTCCTCAATTCTGCAAATGCATAAAAGCTTGAAATCATAGGGGGAAAAAAATCAATCCCAGCAAGTGATTATGGGAAATTGTTTTTTCTCCAGCTCTAGTAACATGGGTGATTTCTTCTTTTCATCTAGCATCAGTTTACAGTTAACCTGGTACGTGCAACTGTCTTTTTTTCAGACCAGAGCAAATGCCCCCAGAGTGCCCATCCTTGTGACATAATAGCTTGATTTAGCCACCAAACTAAGAATAATACACATTAAAATTTTTTAAAGGACTAAGAAAAATGTCTCCTCAATCCCCCTCAGCTTAGTTTGACCCAACTTCTGCTTTATTAGCTTGATGTATTTTCTGCCTTACAATTGCTAAAAATACACTGTGAACAAAGGAGGCTTAAATAATGAAAATAAACCAGTATTATTACCTCTGAGTGGCAGGCATCATAAACCCGGACAACCTCACAATGCTGGAGAGACTGAGAGGGATTAATTGATGTCTACTTCAGGGGGGGTTTTCCTGCCTTTACCCCACACAGCACTTTCCTGCGTGGATCCACATAACACACTTTCACCCATTTCTTGAGTAAGCCATTACATGTGCTCCTCCTTTGGAAGGAGAAGTTGAAGAGAAGTTGACAGAATGCAGAAGTAAGAGCTAAGATTAACTGCCACAGTTTCCTTCCCTCCTCTTATGCCTATTTCACTGGTTGCCACATACAGAGAAGATAACTCTCAAGGGTACAAGAATCTGAAAAACAGGAATGGATACATCATCTTCTCCATTCTTTCAAATTTAGGCACTGCAATGTGTTTGAAATCAGCCAAAAAATGCCAACACATGAAAATCATTCACATTTTGAAAATGTCTTGGTTTAGCTATCTTAATAGTGTTGATTTAATGGAATATTATGGAGTTTGTTTTGGAATAAAAATTAGTGATTTTACTTGCCAGAAAAAAGCTTCAAGTTTTTACAACATAATGAAATGTTATAAAAAAACTTCTGAAGTATGTACTATTTAACATCTGCACATACTAAGTAATAAAAAAATTCAAATCTAGTGATATGAAACGGTCTTGAACTGTGTCACAGAAATAATCTAACACAAAGCCTTGCTTTCAGATTATTCTTAAGTAATAATTGCAACACATAACCGTGCAGGAATAAAGTAGGAATTGTGCAGAGTAGCAGCAGATCCACCAGGGCTTCAGCTATTTAGAGAGATGGCTTTACAATTAATGAAATTAAAATGTTAAATTGCTGTCCCAGACATTTCTAGTCACAGAGGTTGTATAACGCAAAGATTGGCATGGAGGTCTGCTGATGCAGAAGTTTAAGGCAAGATCTCTGTCCGAGTCACAGAACTTGTCCACTAGTTGCTGGCAACATGGAAGTAGAGGAAACAAAGTTGAACTGATGCAGGATTTGTTTGTTACTCACTGGGAAAAATCAACAGAAATTTCTACTAAAAGAAAAGAAAGATGAATTTTATAGGTAAACCCATGCATTCAGCTCCTCCCATTGCAAAGCCTTCAGTTTATTCATAACAATTCTTGAAAAGAGAACTATTTACTGCCTGCTGCAAGTCATACACAGGTTCAGATTTGGGCCTGCAGGAAAGAGGCATGACACCCTTGAATTACACCTGGACATTATATGCATTCATGTGCTAAGGTTTAATGAGTTAACTGGCATTTTGCCAATTACTATCATTACTTACCATCTGAAGGCACACTGGCAAACTGTATCTTCCCTTCTTGCCTATTCACTGCTATACAATGCCTAATAATATACTGCAATCTGAGGAAAATATTTTCTTCATTAGAAACATTGTGATTTTGTCTTCTGTGCTCTAAATGGTTTGCACTGCCAGTATCCTTGAACTCCTGGCTCTCAGCTAGAAGAGAGCTGCAAGTTCTCCCACATCTCACAGTAAAAGCAGCTCTGCTGAAATTCTGATGCACTTCAAATACAGTACATTTCAAAGTAGTGAGAGACATTGAACAGCAAAGGACAACTGGTCCCTTCAAAGTCTTCCAAAGCCAATATTAGCCACCCCATCACCATCATCACCATCCATGCACCCAGGGAGGGAATGTGCACCCCAAACTGCTCTCCTGGAAGGCACTTCCCTGAGTGTGAACTGTAGCTGTCGTGGGAGGACCCTGAATGGATGTATCACTTCCTTCCTTACACATGCTCAGCCAGAAAGCTTTTTTCAAGGTAGATTTAGTGATCCAGTCATTCTTTTTCATTTCCTGCAACTTTGTTCTCCAGGAAGCAAAACTGTAAGAGCTGATGGCAACACACACACACACACACACACACACACAGAGTGTGTCCTGTGTGCAGAACCAACTGCTGCTTCTCTGCAGTACTTGGAGTCTTAACAGCAAATTCTTCTACTGATTCCTTGCTGAACTGGGACAGTTAAGTCTTGTCAAGTGAACAAAAGGAAATGACTAGCAAATATTTAGATGAAAAGTATTTGTACTTGAGTAACTGGTAAATAAACATAAGGAGGGTTTTTGTTCTGATTTCTGTCTTACTTTAGAAATACCTCCAGTTACCTGTGAGGACACAAATGAAGAAAGCACACACAAAAGGAGTCCTCTCCTGAGACTAGCAGAAAAAGGCATGAATGAAATGCTACTGATAATAAAAATAGACGCAGAAGAGCTAAACTCTCTGAAAACAGGCTTTTTTGTGCCACAGGGTCAGACAGGACATAATGCTATGAGCTAAAACTTAAAATAAAATTACACATTTTTCACTTGCGTAAAACTACATTCCTCCACATAAATGCTAGGCAGCGGCTCAGCTGCCCACAGGTACCAAGCAGTCCATCAGGTTCAGCTCTTCATCTCCTGCACACCCACATATAGATGCTCCAGGCACAGGGAACCTGGAGCACTGGCCTCTTCCTTTCAGTCATTCCATCACTAGTTCGTGGGCATGTGTATGTCCCATCAGCTGACCAGATGGGATCCATCCCACATCAAATTAAGACATCTTCTGTTATATGATGATCCCATGCCCCTGCTCTATGCCCAAACATTCCTGTACCCTGGCTATGTGACCAGAGCCTGTGTTTAATTGTGTGATGTATGTCAGAATTCATCTGACATTAGAGCCCATGGATCAACTCTGTCAGCACTGCCTTCACTGCCAAATACCATCAGATCAAGGAATCATGCAGACACTTAGATGGTGGAAATGGAGCATAAAATGACTGTTTGGATGGTCTTTGGCAGGGAGGGGCCTTTGAAATATAATTGATTTTTTACATGGGAAAATCAGCATCCAAAAAAGGAAGATACATTCCTTAACAATGTTGCTGTAACTGGCCCAGGCTCTTGTTCCTGGAAGTCCCTAGCTTTCAGAAAGGAGAAAAGACATTTTTCCCACCCTGCCACAAAGACAGAGGAAAGGGACTTGAACAGCTTTCAAATGTATAAAAATCCTGCTGCAAAGAAAAGGAAACGAGCTCATTTTCCCAGTTACAATGGGGAGGACAAGAAGACACAGGCTCAAATTGCCTTAAGAAAACTTGTGTTAGTTATTAGGAAAATCCTTAGATGCTAAAGATAATGTTGCAAAATATACCACGTACAGAGGTTATGGGCATATACTATTGGAGGCCTTCAATGCTCTCAATTAGAAAAACATCTGCACTGCAATAGGTTATATATCAGCATTATAACTCATGCTGCCTAAGAAGGAAGAGGAGTCCAGATTAAGGGTTTTTAGATGCCTTCCAGTCCCAATTTTCTATGCTTGTCCTGTGTACAAGTTATCCCTACATCTACCTGCTTAGTTTTCCCTTTCTGTAGCTCAGCAGTTAATTTGAGGCTTGTGGGAAGGAGCATATATCAAGCCTGATGCACATGAGACTTTATCTGGGATAAAGTCAGAAGCAGTTGGGGAATTAGGAGCAATTCCTTTATTATGAATGTCTACACATATGCCCCCAAACCCAATGTAAATAGATAGAATAGTATCAAAGGACTTGAATATTTGTCATCATTTTCCTTTTTTCAAATGAGAAAAAGAAAACACAAAGGTCTGAACCATCTGTAATGACACAGCAAGTTGTCAAAATGAGTCTGAAAAATCGATTTCCTGGCTCCTCAAATGACCTATCTGAGGGACTACATGCTCCTCCTGCTTTCTCTCCCCTGCCTGTCTCCCTTCCCCCCAGCAAGCTGTGCAAGACTACAAGAATTGCAGCATTTCCTCATAAAAGTCTTGCCTGCAGCTGGAGGAAGTTAGACACTACAATGGTGTCGATAACTTCTGCTGTAACAAGAACACACATCACAAAGATCATCATTACCACGGGGAAAAAAATAAAAAACTAAAGCTGCCTCAGGACTGGCACCTTGCAGAGATGTTCTTGGGCTGATAATTCCCATCTCCTTTCTTTAACTTGCCTTTGTTCTGGCTAACCTTTGACAGAAAGACTCTATTCCTCTATTAAGTGAGCAACTATAAAAATAAAAAGAAAAGGGCAGAATAAAGGACATACTGCTGATAAGGAACAGAACTGTTCGTTAGAGAAGTGCAGAAGAATTCACAAGCATTTGCAAGCAAAGTGTTGCTCCAGCCCACTGTGGAAAAGGAGAAGTCTAGCTCAGCATTTTCTGGGCTCTTTCCTAAGGCTGCTGTAACTTTAGCTTGTAGGAAATCAGAATCAGAGCCCAAGATTAGAACCACAAATTTCTCATAACAAAGCAGTAAAAAGGCAGTGCCAGTCCTTCTGCACTACTACTTACAAGCCTGCATAGGCTCGCTTCCATTTCCCACGAGCCAGTGCTGGAACCAAAGGAGGACCCACATTTGAATCATCCACGGGAGATCCTGCCTCTCAAACTGACCATGCCAAGGCACTTCAGGCTACAAATTAATTGTGAATTAATTTGCAAGAACTCTTCCAGACTTTAAGCCCCATACATATATCAAACCTAATTTGAATTCATCATTACCAGTAAGACTTAGCAAGAATTAGAAGAATTAAAGAGTAAGAATAATGAATTAAAAATACGTAAGCAATGCAACAGTCATAAACTTCTCCAAAAAGGATAAAATGCAATATTTTATTTTGTCATTTTCTAAAAAACAAAAAGGCTCCTGCATCATTAGATATTATCAAATTCTTTACATGCTTAGGTATCTCCTAGCTTATTCAAACGGCATATTTAAAGTTTGATTTATAAATCAAGGGATATTGCTCACTGCCATAAGATGCATCCCACTGGGTCTCAAAGCCTTTAGCAGATCCACACTGTGCACACTTTATCCTGATGGCTTCACATTCATGTTCATCAACACTCAGCAAGAACCATACACAAAGCCCTTTCTCAGATGCACACATGCAGTTTCCATTGACTTTGATGGATTTTCAGCTGACTTCAATCAGAACTCTGTGCATGCAGAAGGGCAAAACTTGGCTCTGCACATTCAATAAAATTACATCACTGGATACCTTATAAATGAAGGACAATGCAGGCCATACTGAAAAACAATATAAACTGAAACCCCTAAATTGTAGCCAAATAAATTCAAATTTCAGCCAGGTTTTTCCAGACTAATAAAAAGGACACGCATTTTAGGCAAGATGAAATGAAACCCTTTGTTTACCAGAGTGCACTTTGCCTCTTTTAGCAGGACAAAGTGTGAAACCCAGCTATCTACAATAAGGTGATGATCTTGTTGTTTCAGGTATAGCAATGACATTGGCATATGAAACAATTAAGTAAAGGTCAAGTTACAAGCTGTGATCTGCTAAGTCCTTTTCTGCATCTGTATCCTGGCTCTGTAAGCTATGAAGCTCATTACAAATTAATTTAAAGTGTAGAATACCACAGTGGAAGAAGTAATTAATCATTATATTAATAACTAATGTTGTATTATTCTTGAATGTACTCTAATAGTGGTATTTTAAATATATTAAATGCTTGAGCCTAGGAGTATCTATCTTAAATCCTTCAGCCCTCTTTCCCAACTTGCCAAAAGAACAACATAACAAAAATCCCACACAAGCTAGTCAGATCAGTTCCCTTCCAAATTTCAAATGACATTGTGCAACACAATTTATGCCAGGTACATTTGCTAATGCACACTAAGCAAAGCAATACCACATGTGTTTTCTCCAAACCTCTTATTTTTACTCATTCCATGATGTAACAACCTGTACCTTTTTACTGCATCCTCAAAAATATCTACCTATTAGGATGAAGAACATTCTCACTTCTAAAAACCCATCTAACCAACAGGCTTCCTTACACTTTCTGTTTATCTGACAAGCACTTGTTAGCCTGCAATTACAAATTTATATACAGAAGTACTCAGGGATGAAAACCACAGAGGAGGCTTGATGTTCATGTTTGGTCATCCATTCCCCTCCCCAAGCAGAAACATCTCTGATGATTTTCACACTTAAATAGCAGAACAGATTTTATGAATCATTTCTTCTTCATAGTTGGAACAGCCCCTATTCTCCACCGCATTATAATACTGAGTCACTTTGCATCAAGTTGGTCATTACTGGCAAGCCAGGGGAGAAAGGAGGGAAGTGGACGAAATGAAGCTACAAGCGCAATAGGATATCTATCAGGTTGCTTCTTGAAGCAAATTATCTAAAATCAGAAAAAAATCTCTATGATACAACTCACATAAGGGAAAATTATTCCATAATTATTGAAAAAGTCCAGTAAATCTAACACTGATGGTCAAAGGGATTGTAAAAACTTTTCCTTTCTTTTTTTTTTTGGTAAACGAAGCAAGAGTCTAGCCTGGCACAAATGATGAGTCGTAATGGTCATTCATACTAGATTATTCAGTAAGTTAAATAACTAGTGTGGTGGAATCTGTTTCTCCCAAACTATGGCACTCTCAAATAAATAGTTATGAGGTCTGATGGGGCTCTGCTCTCTCTAAATCGTCTCCCCTCCTAACATCCCATCCTGACACTAGCAGCCTTTGAAGACGCTCATTTGCCTCAGAACTCCTTCATGTAACTTCAGGTCTGCTTCCTGTTGTCTCTGGTGGAGCATGAGCTTAGAGAATTTACAGTGTGCCACAAGGAACTATTCTAGCTTAAACTTTATTCTAGCTTAAACTTTGTGATTCTGACTTCACTGCTGGGAAAGGAAAGGTATTCCCATCTCTCCCCTCAGTCCTACTGGGACAGGGCTGTTGCAAGGAGGGAGTTACTGGTTTGTTTTAAATGCATAGCATGTCTGTTTCATGATGAAAATAAAATTAGGTAACTTACACGATCATTTTTCAAGAAAGTTGATTTAAAATAGTTTGGAAAGAAAATAAAAACCAACAAAACACACAGGCCAAAAACTTGGCTTTTCGGCGTGTCCTGTTTAAGCAATGACACATGAAGAACTTTATGTTCAAACAATTACCTGGTGCTTTAAATAGGACACTAAGGGAATAACATTTCAAAATGTATTCACACTGCATAAGACTAATCCTCCTCCTGGGAGTACCAGTGCAAATCAGAATAATTCCTCAGAGGTCAATTGAAGTACAACAGCACAAAATAAACGTGAGACAGAAGGGAATCAGGCCCCATCTACCTCTATTTTAATGCAGAGGTTGCAGATCATCTGCAATGATAAAGTGAACAACATAAATATAACTGACATCTATTCAATCGATCTCACATCCTGCCTACTATTCACAGCTCCAAATACAGGGCTGAAGAACAATTGTTCGAGGAAGGCAGGCAGAAATCCGGGCTCCAACCCATTGACACATTCCAATTTGCAACCTCCTGCTTGAACTGCCTGCGTTGCCCCACACTGCTAAATCGTTAAAGGTTTAATTTGACATTGCCCCCCAGCTCCTAAAGAACAACTTCTCTTAAAACAAAATAAATGAAAAAACAGATGCATAGGAGAGAAGACAAATGCAAAAAATATGTGCAAACACGAGAACCTATAGAGAAATAAGCAAGAGAATCCCTATCTAACAAATCAAATATATATATAAGAGGCACTAGCAAATTGATTAATTATTTGGAAATCTAGTACTAAGAAAAAATGCTATGTGTGCAGAGTAAGACTAAAATATGAGGCTATTTCAAACTATGGTGTCATTTGTGCTATTTAAGTGGATCTGTAATTATTTCCTACAACTTCATGATGTCCTGAACCAGCTTCCTCCTCCCCTGCAAGGCTGATAAAAGGACTCTTGGCAACACACTAAATACATTATGCAATGCATTGAATACTACCGAGAAAAAGCACTGAATTACACTGAAACAAAGAACATTAGGTGCGAATATCACCACCTCCAGGGAAAGAGCACCTTTAACAACTTATCACATCAGTAAATGCAGGAATTCTCTTGTACCTCTGTTACCTGCACCTAAGGGTATTTGCTACATTTAACAAAGTTAAGGGGAATTTTACCTCAAATCTACTTAGGCTCGAGCTCTTTGACCGAGACTTCTTGCGGAGATAGACCGAGAAGAACCGGCGCACTGTGAACTTCTTCATGTTCATGTCCATCGCCCTGTCCCAGCCGCGGCGCGGGGCACGAAGCAGCTGCAGCGCCGGCGGAGAAAGCTAGCGCATCCCGCTTGCCCCCTATTTATATCCACAGGCAGGAGATCCTCCGAAGGGTCTGGTTTTGTCCATCGGGCCGGGCACGGCTAGACCTGCCAGCGGTCCGCTGCCGGAGCCACGGCAGCCCGGAGCCAGCTGCCTGCTGCTCGGAGCATGAAGGCGTCGGGCTCCTCTCGCTCCCCACTGTTTACATTTCGGTGCGGCGAGCCCAACTCTCTCCCCGCCGCCTCTCCCCCTTGCCTTCGGTCCCACTACGCCCAATCAGGCTCTGCTCTGGCTGCACGCAGAATCAGCGCCGGCAGATGACAGCTCCTGCGTCCCAGGCGTAGCAGGTTTGAGACAAATATTGGATGTGTCTATTGCTTTGCACTCCCTCTCCTCTCAGTCAGGCTCTTTCAATTTCCTGCTTTCAGAATCACATGGGGAATAGGCACATGCTGCACTTCTGTTTTTAGCTCAGAATTCAGACGCTGCTATAATTACTGAGGGCTGTGGTGGTCAGATCCGAGAAGAAATCAGCTCCCCTGCGAGAGTCGCTCCTGGAAGAAAGCTGAAAGACGCCGTGCCCCCGCTGCCAGAGTAGAAGGGTCTGAACCTCCTTTTATTCTGGGGAGTATGCAAAATAACACTGCCCCCCTGCCCCCGAAACTGAAAAGCTTACCACCCTGTTCACAATCACCCGCCCGCTTTACATTAAAATACCTAACGCTGGCACAGCTCTGCAAATAGAAACACAATCTAAATGGTAGTATTACTATTCTTATTGAACTACAGCAGGGAGCTACAGCCCTTATAGGAGGTTAAGCATGTACATCTATTTACGGGCTGTAATTTTGAGCTGCATGGCAAGCATGCAGACTTACAGCTGGACCCCCACCTCCCTGCAACAAAATCACAGTTTTCAGCTTTTCTTCAAAAACTAATGAATCTCAGTGTGATCCAGAGACCAAAGAGCTTTATCTGCCTATTGCACAGAGTTCAGACTCCTTTTCCATGGCAGCCTTTCCTTTCTGACTACTAAGGAGCACCCAGATATGCCTTTCTCCCATAACCTAAAAAAAAGGGAATTACTCTGATGACTTATTAATGACTCAAATAAATAAGCCCAGGGAGACCAGACATCAATACAGCCTGAGAAGACTTAGAGGTTAAATGACAACACCTCTCCAGTCTATCTGCTCTAAAAAGAGATGCATTTTACTTTAAATGCATATCTGGGCTGTGCTGTGAACTACCTTAGCTGGCAATGCCTGTCACTATCTGCTTTGTTCTCAGGTTCTCCGTCCCACTCTTCTGTCTAAAGCTCACCATAGTCTATATGTACCCGGAAAAGTATTAACAAATATATAGGTATATATTTTGTCATTTATGGTTTCATGAAAAAGGAGGCCAGATTGGAAAGGCTACCATTAGTGCTGGGCTCTATAATCTCATACAGCCTGACTCTCCTATGCCTGGGCCTGTCTCCCCACACTTGCACAGCAACAGTCTGGTTTTTTACCTTTTGCAGCACACCTTCTGATTGCTTGTATAATTCTCTTGGTTTGCAACAAAAGTATCTTGGGGGGTCATTTTCACAGTGCTGCCCTGGTGCCAGCCATGTCAGTCCTGGGAGCCCTTTGCCATTACAGTTCTGTTGTTTTCCCAGCTAAAGATCCTGTCTGAGGTAAAAACCTTGGGTACGTATAGGTACACCTATGCACAAGCGAAACAATGAACAGGATAAAAGGGAATTTACTTGGTCAATGCCAAAATTACTTGCTGAGGCAGCCTTTCTAGTCAAGTTTTGTGTCTCCTCACAACCTTGCTGCAGTAAAATCTGCAGTGTCACAAAGGCCTCAGGCACTCAGCTGATTGTTCCACCTCCCCTCACCTGTCCAACACACCACACAGCTGCTGCTGCTTCTCTCCTGCCTTTTCCCTGGCAAAGACACAAGCTGGACCAGGCAAAGACACAAGCTGGTCCTGACACAAGCTGGACCAGGCTTTGTGCTGGTGAAGGTTTTTGGCAGCCTCATGCATTCCCACCTGTGTAAGCCACTTGAGCTTTAAATAGCAACCAGACAAGTTCAGGGTAGGTCCCTGAGCCCTTCCCGTCACAGATACATCCCTGGTCACTGATACCTTTATTAATGCAGAGGGGGTGATAATTTCCCGGCTTCATAGCCTGTGTGTAATAAGAAGTATATGAGTGCATGTTGCTATTCGGTAGATTTATCACAACCTTCCCTTTCCGTTATGCCAGTGGCGATTTCACTCACAGGGACATGCAGTCACCATTAAATGTGCCTGTGCTGTAGTAAACTTCTGATAAAATTACACAGGCTATGGCTTATACCTAACTATCAGGTACACTTATTACAGATAGAATTTTGTTCTTTACCACAAAAATAAATATATTTTAAAAAATCTGTTACAGTGTATTGGCAATTTATTGTGCACATCAGAGCAAAAAATAGCCTTGTATGCTAAAGGTTAGACTACAACACAGAAGAGCATGCCCAGGGATAGTAAATAACTCTTACATCCCTGAAAAGACACAGACATGGAAATAGGCATGATCTTCTTGTTTTCTTACTCTGCTTTCATACAGGTGATCAGGGATTAAATACAGAAAGACAACCAACTACCTTTGCTGTACTGGGCAGAAAAGCAGCAGAGATACTCCAGAATATATTCCAAGTGCAAAAGAGCAAAAGCAACTGAGATGCAAAAATGTACATAAAAAATACAAATGCAGAAATAAAACGTGTGCATGCAAAATTAAAGCACAGGGATAGATATGTGAAAAGCAAATTCTACAACAATTCCACATGGAATGCTTCAAGACATTGAACTTAACTTTGCTTCAGAAAAACAAATAAGAGACTTCAAAAACATTAACTCAAACTTTCACCTAAGTCAGACAACAACTTTTCATAGTGACTCTCATAAAAAGGTGCAAGCAAAAAATTAAATTATATTAAATTGGAACATTCAGCATTACATTTATAAACATATTATTGTCAGATCAACCGACAATGTGAAAATGTAACCGCACTTAGAAATTCATGTCTTTCAATTATTTATCTGCTCTTCTCTGAGCAATTTTAACTGCTGAGGAACTTGATTGAAAAAAAATCCCCAAATGTCTCTGTTTAAGGCAAGAATAAACAATAAAAATGGTGGAGGGGAAATATGACACCTTAGCATCAACAAGTAACACTCATCTGTATTCTGAAATATGTTTTTAAAACAACAATCATATTTGCTGTAACACAAAATAAATAAATACGATATCACTGCTGCCCCTCCTCCCAGTGAACTTTAGAGAAAATAAGTTTACTTCAGCTGGAAAAAGGCTTGAAAAAATCCCAAAACCAAAAAGTCTATAGCCATGACTCAAGACAAGCTCTCCAACAGGAACCACCAAAATTAGATATCTCATAGCCCCGGTCTGAATTTTTGAAAGATAAATGGAGAATTCTCAATTAATATCTAATGAAAGCCAAAGGTCCTTTTCATCATGTGTGCAGATGGACCATACAAAGAGCAGTAACAGACCGAAGGACCCAGGCTTATAAAATTAACGTGGGGCAGCAAAACAGCGTGAACAGCACCCAAGTGAGAAGGATGCCAGTAGCCAATGCCAGATGAGTCATCAATTTCTAAATGATAGAACACGCAAGTCCAAGATATCTACCACAAACTGAATGATATAATTACCAAGAGAAATTTTGTATTACTATATTACCCAGCACATCAAGCTTTATATCCAAATCAGGTCTTCTAGTTGTTTTTGTGAATCAACCATTTATGAGCAAATCCAGAATGACTCTACTACTTGAGTAAATTTAGCAATCGCTGTAAAAGTAAAAACTATGAGTTGATAGTATCTTCCTTACAAATGCAATCAGTATTACCAATACTTCCTCAGTAAGTCCATCAGAAAGCCAGAAAAAAAAATCCAGAGGGAATAAGAAAGCATCAGAAGCAGAGACACTGCAGACAGAACAAATAAGATTATCAGAATACAACATGCAGAGAAAAGGAAAATGAGACTCCCACAATAGAGGCCCAAGAGACAATGCTACAGAAAAGGTGAATTACACAGTGCCATTTATGCTCTCATTAAAGAAACTCAGGGGCAAGAGCAGATGTTTCCAAGAGACACCAATCAGCTGAATAAGGAACAACACTTTCCCCCCAGTGGTTAGATTGTATATGACTCTTCCAGTGATTGCTGTTTCCTCATCTTGAATGCGGGACAAATTGCCATATGGATTTTGTTTCCTCAATGAATATGTGAGGTAGCTATCTTTCTTATTGATGTTTCTTTAAATAATATATGATGGGCTTTGCCCAAAGAAATGCTTGGGCTTTGCTCTCATTACACCAACATACCAGTGTGGGTCTCAGCCCTTGCAGATGCTGTATGTAGTTAATACCTTGTCCTGTTTACTTCATTGGAGTTTTCTCTCTCAAAAAGGCACACTGCCCTGTCAGCACTGCAGAATACAGGCTGTGACTTGCCATCTCAGACATTCTTCTCACCAGCAAAGACAAGTGATCAACAGTATTAGCTGGATGGGGATATAAGGGAACAGGCAGGAAAGAAAGCTTTTCCCCCTTTCTCTCACCTCCTGGCTGCGTATCACAAGCTTCAGTGATTTTGATCCTTTTCTGTATATGAATTACAAGAAGCTTCCAGAGGAGGTTCAGGCCCCTTCAGCCATCTTGCAAATTAAAATCACTACCCAGAAGGAAGGAGAAAGCAAAGTCATACATCTCGTCTAACTGGCTCTGATGAACTGGCAGGACACAAGCTCCTTGGACACAGTCTTCTGTACTCCCAAGCACAACAGCCCTACAATGCCTGTTTAATCTTGCACTTGCAACCTCAACGCCTCAAGGACTCTGGGCAAAAGTAGAGTACCTCTTATACCCACATATATGTAATTCCCTTGTTGGTAAGAGCATTATCCAACACACCGGCAATTATGTGAAAAGTAACTAGTATAAATAGAAGTACAGCAATCACAGGAGAGAATGACTTTTAAAAAATCCATTTTGCTTGATACAGTGATATTCCAATTTGTGGACTCCATTCAACACTTGCAAATATTCTTATAAATGGGCATTAAAATAAGTTCTTGCTAGGTTTGAAATTTTTCAGGCTATTGCAGGTATTTTTCAGGGATACAAGTAGCTTAGATGGAGACAGAAATCCTGAAAAGTTATCAATAGAGTACTTCAACAGTAAGATTTAAAAAAAAAACTTGCACGGTGTCACTAAGAGGGTAAATTGTCTCTGTGCCATACTGGTGCAGAGGAATCATATAATGTCCTGAGTTGGAAAAGGCCCACAAGGATTATTGAGTACAACTCCTGGCCCTGCATGTGACAGCCCCAAGAATTCCACCATGTGCCAGAGAACATTGTCCAAATACTTCTTGAACTCTGTCAGGTTTGGTGCTGTGACCACTTCCCTGGGGAGCCTGTTACAGTGTCCAACCACCTCTGGGTGAAGAAGCTTTTCCTAATATACAGCAATTCCTAATATTCCTAATAATATATATTCCTAAATCTCCCCTGACACAGCCTCTTGCCATCGAGGTCTCCTTGGTTCAGTTGCCTAAAAATCTCCCTCAATATTTCCGAAGCACCCACCAGTCACATGATGATAGTGTTACTTTCAGACAGTCCAATAAGTTGTACTGTGAGGACATATGGCTTGTTCTTAATTGTGCAGGGAGACCTGGGAGAGCTGCAGGAATAATAGCTCCACAAGAAGACAGCAATATTTGATTGAGTTTTCACCAGATGACAGACATTTTAACTCTTGCGAAAGCATCTTGTGTTAGTGCTTGAACGTCAGATTGGCAGTGTCACAACTGCTGTATTGACTGCTCCCATATGTGCTTTGCTTCTTATAGACTCACAGGAATGTGCAACAGCATCACTGGCCACACACACGTCAGTCGGCTGTGGACTACTTTTAGGATGGAGATTACATTGTCCAGCAACGTGTGTGGAAGAGTGTCAATTTTCTTTTTTGCTTTTTAGTGATGTTACTGAACATTTTACTTTCTTAGCTGATACTATATACTGGTCTTGCTAGGTTTGGTGGCCTAGATTGGATTTTTGGGTTCTTTGTCTAATATTTCTATCTCCTTTCTATTACATAAGCTTCTTCTCCAACATGAAGGAGGCTGCTGAAGATACAATTCTGCTTTCTTTCCATTGGACAATCAGAAAATCATACTGTTCTCTTATAAAGGACTGGAAGTTTTCTGGAAGGAAGGATGCTTCTTAGTAACTGATGTATGAGCAGTCTTATTGTATGAATATTTATAAATATCACTTTAAGCAAACACTATACAATGGAAAATGGGATGGAAGAATTTCATTATGCACAGCATATGTTTACTGTTTATTCAGACTAGCCATGTACAATATTAAAAAGAGAGGCATTTGTTAGAAATCTGCTAATAGGCAATTTTCCCTTAATGGGCTCTGAAAGATATCCTACAACTAACAGGAGAAGTAATGCATGGAACATTTACTGAAGCCCCCATTTCTACTTCTAATAATCATCAATAGAGCAAGCTGACATTGCAGTAAGCAGAAAAACCAGACCACTGTTTGCCATTGAAACCCTGAAAAACAAAGTGTATAATGGGGTTTGCAAATTTTATTCAGGAAAGTACCAATTTTAGGTAAAATTTTTCCCTTTAATTATTTAATAAAATCACACACAGGAGGTACAAAAGTTAACTAGGTTTACAAAAAGTGTCCTGTTTAGTTGAACTGAGTGACCTGAATTAATGTCCTTCTATATCTGAAACTATTCATATGACCTTGAAGAACCTTAAACTCTAGCTATGTCTAGCTCCAGAGCATGTACAAAATTCAGCCACATCGTGGATCTTCGCTCAGAATGGGTGCACGGATTGCACTGTTTCTCTCTCATTCTTCCCAACTGGCATCTTCTGTCCTCAGAGAAGAAAAAACCTCCTGGTAATTTTAGCCAGAAAGGAGACAGAGTGCACTCTGACAAGTGGGTGTGTAAACTCAGGATCCTAAAGGTTTGCACCTGCACTGCAATGCAGAGAAAAAACTCTGCTTCAAATCTCCTTCCATAAAATGGGGTTGGAGTATCCTGCCATTGCATGACAGCTCTTTTAGAGAAAACTCAATGATTGATATTATAAGCTCACAGCCAAAATTTTAGTTACAGCCTGTCACATATTTGCTAGATTTGTTTACAGACACAGATTAATTGTGAGTAATGTCAAAGAATAAACCAATAGGACATGCAAATTTACCTTAGTAGGCATTACATCTAGCAGGACAAATGATATGCAGAATATTTCCAAAATACATTACACATGTATTGAAAATTTGGCTTAAGGTTGTATAAACACCTACCTACCCCATGATAGACACAACAAAAATGAGATTCATAAATTTAAAAAAAAAAAAATCAGTAGTCACTCTAGCAATCTTAGCATTAGTTTCCTTCTTATTGGACTTTCATAGCTTTTTAGACAAATTTTGAAGGGCTGCTTCAAATTAATGTAACAACAGTACTTAACTCCAGATTACAGGCCCATTTATCCCTGCTCGTTTTTGAAACAGAAGCTGAAAAAATAGGCAGAGGAAAAGAAAATTCTAAATTCTTTGTCTAGTACCTCTACACAGAAAACGTAACACTGAAAAAAAATGCAAAATCATTTTAACCCTCAAAAAGTTAGGTTCCATTTGATTTATACAAAGGCATATAATGATTTAATTCATCTAGAACAACACAGTCCAGGGTACTATTTTATTTCTAACAAATTAAAATCAGTATTAAACTCATCTTCCATGCACTTTACATAGCAAAGCTAAAGAAATTGGCATCAGGATTTCACAACACCAGAAACCAAGGAGGGTGCAGGAATAGTACTAGCTAAGCTACTATGTTAGCATTTACTCTACAGTTTCTGGAATCGTGAAGCAATAAAACCTGAATTTTTAGAGCTGCTTTGAAAAGACCCACACGCCCTGGGCTGGGTATGTGTAACCTCACAGCAGCACTCAGCTCTAGAGGTGTATGTGTAGGCAGCTCACTTGGGATCAGAGCAAAGTGGCCTCCATCCAACAGCTGTCCAAAGACACAGGGATGAACAACAAGGCTCTCCTTGCCACAAGGACCGTGTGGGTTCAGGCACAGGCACGGCTGTTCAGTGAAAGCATCGTTAAGTAAAGGCAAGAAAGACAAGCCATACAAACGTCTCGGTTTAGGACTGATTGCTGTCACAAGACTGCACCATGATGTGAATATATTTAGTATGCTAGGTGACCTTTCCCTTACTTAATTTCAGATGCACAAAGTGTCACCTTCTCGAAAGTGTAGTGTCACTTCTCTCACCTAAGCCACCAGGCAGCAGGAAGTACATGAGGTTCTTCCTGCATAAATGAGCCTGCCCACACTGGAAGTGAGTGTTCCTGGCTGATGCTTCAACAAATACCTGTAAGAAATTTCAGCATCTTGTATCTGTCTTCCTACTCATCTAACAAGGGTGTGAAATTAGATATAAAGAACACACGCGGAATATCCAGAATTCATATGCTTGATTAACCTAATGGACAAAAAAAATGGCAACTCATCTCATTAAGTAATTTTAATCCTTTGACAGCTTTCTGTGAATTTCATATATATTTTCAAATCCTGAAATAACCCTAACATGAGATACAGAGAGAAATAAGCAACGCTGTGTATAACACAAATGAAACAAGAATCTAAATCCCCATATTCACAACACAAAACTGAAAGTTTTATTTGTTTTTCATCAAGTACAGATTAAAATGTACAACTAATTCTATCATAAAGTAAGCCATGCTATTTAATAAAAGTTCAAATACTTATTCATACACTTCAATATGCAGATTAAAATCCTAGAGAACTTCAGCTGTCCTGCTTAGTATGCTGTGGGGAAAATGTACAGTTGTGGCCAAGATGTACAAAAAGTTCTTCCCAAGTGAAATTGTCTAGCTAAATACAGTGACGTTCTTCAAACAATGGAACATATTTTAACACACAACACAAATATTAAATTAATTACTTCAGTAGCAGTGCTGATGTTTGACTCCAACATTTTTTTTGAACCCATGAAAAATCCTGTAAGAACCACTTACCTTTGAACCATAAGCTTCTCTTAATGTCACAAAGCAGTCATGTCAAATTCATAAAGCTTGCAGTGTATAGTGTGAGATTCACACAATATACATCCACTGAAATGTGATACATTTGCCCTAACACACAACTGGGATCTGATTACGTATTGATGCATCCTTTAACATCTGATATGAAATCACTATGCAAAGTGATGTGGGACAGAACATCTTCCAATTAGGAGATTAAGATTGTTCTTTCACTTCAACTCCCAGAGGAGAAAATAGATGTATGTGTCAGATATGAGGAACAAATAATGCAATTACTACACAGACTTGTAACAGGGTTCTCCCTCTTATCATTGCAGACAAAAGAGACTTTTTATATCTTCCAAAGAGCTTTTCAAGGGCATCTTGCTCTAGTTGGGCTGCCTATAAACTGAAAGCAAGGACATTAAGAAACATTTCAAGAAGGCACAGCAGAGCCTTGCTATTGTATGCCTTGGGGGAAAATGCTTTATCACCATGATTTTACTGTGTTCTTAATATTTACATATTTAGTCCCTTCCTTCACTCCAGAGTTCTCTCATCTCTTCTTACTTCTTATTCCCCAGATCTTCTCTTCAAATGCATGACTCACTCCTCCTAACTTAAGAAAGTTGAAATAATAAAAATAATAATTAAACAAAACTTGAGCTTGAAAGGAGAAGGATTACTTTCTGATACTTGATTTTTAGGGACTATTTTATGGTACATCTCTGGACTTCAGAAGATCCAAAAACATACAAGGAGAAATATGAGTGTGAACAAATCAGAAAGGGATATTCAGGGGGCTCAACCAGTCATGTAGTAACACTTGCACTGGCAATAGAAAAAATGGAAAGAAATCCTTTTAGCAGCATGACCGAGTTTTGAAGTATTATTCTATCTTCTAGCACAAAAAGCTTCAAAATCTATTGTCTTCTGGAGTCACAGTGATATATGGGAAACACCAGAGCTGAAACATCCAGTTGGTGTCGAGTCACCAATGGTGTCTCCCAGGGCTCAGGATGGGGCTAATCCTGTTTAATATCTTTATTGATGATCTGGATGAGGGGATTGAGTGCACCCTCATCAGGTTTGCATCAAATGACACCAGGTCAGGTGGGAGTGCTGATCTGTTGCAGTGCTACAGATTATGGGATGAGTGGTTGGAAAACTGCCCAGTGGAAAAGGACCTGGGGGTGCTAGTGGACAGCCAGCTGGCCCTGAGCCAGCATGTGGCCAGTAGTCCAGAAGGCCAATGGCATCCTGGCTTGTATCAAGAATAGTGTGACCAGCAGGATAAGGGCAGTGCTTTGTAGTCAGCCCCAGTGAGGCCACACTTCAAATCCTGTGTTCAGTTTTGGGTAAGAACATTGAGATGCTGGAGTGAGTCCAAAGAAAGGCAACAGTGCTGGAAGAGGGTTGGGAGCACAAGTCCTGTGAGGACTGCCTGAGGGAGCTGGGGATGTTTAGCCTGGAGAAAAGGATGTCCAGGGGAGACTTTATAGCTCTCTACAAGTACCTGAAGAAAGGAGGTTGTATGGTCTCTTCTCCCAGGCAACTAGCAATAGGACAATAGGAAATGGCCTCAAGCTCTGCCAGGGAAGGTTCAGATTGGATATTAGGAAGAATGTATTCACAAAAATTGTTGCCAAGCATGGGAACAAGCTGCCCAGTGAACTGGTTGAGTCATCATCCCTCAAAGTCTTTAGAAGATGTGTAAATGTGGCACTTAGTGACATGGTTGACTTGTGGACTTGGCAGCACCAGGTTAATGACCAGACTCAATGACCTTAGAGGTCTTTTCCAACCAAAATATTTCTATGATCTCACTGAACAAGAAAATACAACTGCCCTGGCCCAGTTAACCTGCTGTAAGATAGGTGCAGCCATAAGAGATGCTGGGGAACAGGAACTGAAACAAGCTCTTCATGGGAAGGAGGAGTGGAGCAAAAGCCACCTGTTTCTCAGAGATAAACGGGTTTGGAGGCTGTGTAGAGGTTTGTCGTATTTTAGACAAAAAGATCTTGGCTCATTAGAGGAATATCATTAGTCCTGGCATAAGTCCTCACTTGTGGCCTCACTCTGCCATCTCCAGGCCGTTATTTTATTTTTCCTCTCTGTTGGCACAAGTATTCCCATAGCCACCGACTGAACCAAACTGGTCCAAATTAAAACTGGGCCAAAACCCACCCCAGAATGCTAATTTTAAACCAGTTCAGTTCCCTGATCTGATTCACTAAACAAATATCTGTGCCTACTCAATATTTTTTTCCAGTGGTGGGGGCAGGAATGTGTGCTTGTGAGGTGGCTCTGCCTCCTCCATTGGCAGGGATGTGTTAGGCCAACATAAACTGCTGGCTTCCCAGACACAAAACTGGCACACTGCACCCACCTGGCCCAGCAGAACTCAAATCACTGAGCAGGCCATTTCAAGCTATCCTTTAGATCACAGTGAAGGTTAAGATAACAGCTTTGGTACAGAAAAAACGTTTTTAAATGTCCTCAAGTATTTTTCTTTATTCTAAAACTAGCCAAAGTGGATTGGCTAAAAATATATGAAATTTAGAATTATGCTTTGAGATTTTGTGCTTTCCAAAAAGCTGAATCCATAAAAGGTTCTTGGATTGTTTAAAAGGAAAAAGCTCCCAAAAAGGGTGTCAGAGCAACATATAGCTGCACTGCAGAAATTCAGAGGGCTGTTTAAAGCCAAGAACCCTACTAGAACTGACTGGGCTTCCCTTTAGCCCAGAAGCCCAGCCACAAGGAGTGTATTACAGAGCTAAGACTAAAAGTTCCAGTGGTGTTAACTGGCACCACTTTAATTGATTTTCTGAACAGTATTTTCTGGCACTTATGTGATTTAATCTTCTGTGGCTGCTAATACTTTCTCTGTCAGGCAACTCCGTGTTATCCTAGAACCGTATAACAGTACACACAAGTGTGCAGCACCTCTTACAGATCTCTGTAGGCATGCAGCGTTCATGTTAGCCCATATGCAGAACCTGAGTTCAGGTTGGGTGCTACAGGTCTGAGACACCTCTGTGAATGCAAATTATATGACCTGAACTGTACAGTTTAGATGTGTTTGATGCACATTGCTCAGTGAATTTGAGAGCCACTATCAAATGCAACATGGATGTAACTACAGGCAGCCACTCAACACACAACATTCTTGAACTCTATGAAGTTGTTTTAATGACATAACAAAACCACCATACAATTATTCAAGTTTTCAATACTTGGTCTCATTAGGAGGCTGTCTAGAAACTCACCTCCCTATTTACTCTAGTGCCTACCTTAGATGCACCACAGCTAAAATCTTTTGCTTTTACACTATCACCTTTCCAGGCAGATTCTTTTTCAAATTTTATCTCCTCCCAGTTTTGACTTGGCTATGCTAAATGAGAGTGTGATTTTAGCCTCCCCTCACTCAGCCATCTCTCCCTGCTTTTGTGTCCCAATAAACAAGCCCTGTCCTCGACTTGATCATGTATATGTTTATCTTCCTTTAAATGTCATGGATCAGAATAATTTTGATTGGGGCCTCAGTAGTAGCATTAATTAGTAGTTCTCCATCACAAGAAATACCTTAGGATTTTCTTCAGTTTTTCCATAACTATTTCAGATTTGTTGTACACTGTTGCCCTGTAAACTAAGCAGGAAACTTAGCCAGTCTTCCTTGGTGGTATACTCTAACTGGGACTTCTAAACCTGTGTGTACTCAATGGAATAAGACAGAAACCCCTCCGATCCCCTCTTTATATCCTCTGAATTAAGAAGGAAATGGAGTTGTTGGAGTGAGTCCAGAGGAGGCCACTAAGTGGATCAGAGGTCCAAAGCACCTCTCCTACAGAGAGGCCGACAGAGCTGGGGTTGTTCAGCCCAGAGAAGAGAAGGCTCTGAGGTAATCTTACAGCAGCCTTCCAGTAACTAAAGAGGGCTAAAAAAAGATAGAGATTGACTTTTTATGTAAGCAGATAGTGATAGGACAAAGGGAAATGGTTTTAAATTAAAAGTGGGGCTATTTTGGTTAGATGTTAGGAGGAAATTCTTTACTCAAAGGGTGATGAGACACAGGAAGAGCTTGCTCAGAGAAGTTGGGGTTTGCTCATCCCTGCAAGCATCCAGTGCCAGGCTGGATGAGCCCCTGGGCAATGGATTTAGTGGGTGGCACCCATGCCCATGGCAGAGGGCTGGAAATATATGATTTTTAGGGTACCTTCCAATCCAAAGCATTCTATAATTCTGTTTTCTTCCCTTGATAAATATCCGTATCTTTTCAGAATACTGTTAACTTGGAACATAGTAATGCTTGTTTTGGTGACAACTCCAACACTGCTGTGAGAAATTTCCCCCTCTCAACCACTAATGCATAATCTGAATTTTCTCCTAACTCTGATTTGAGTTTTGTTTGGATACTTCTTGGGGATTTTTATTTGAAATAGAATGAAGCTAAGCAATGACAGGATAAATAATACCATCTAATATTTCTTAGATAAACGTACAATTCTCAAATTGCTTTTAAAACTTTGAAGTTTCAAAGCCAGTGGCTCAGCAGAGCACTCTGAGTCAGATCTGGTTAAAATGGTATTTCTGAAAAACATGCATGATATAGCAGTCAAAAAAGACATTTGCAAAATTTTCTGTGACGTTTCAGAAAAACTCTGAGTACATTTGTGAACAATAGCATAAGGATTTGGCAAACACAGTTTGGAAAACACAAGAGCAACATATGCACATACGTCTGAAGCTGGCAGCTACCAAATGGGTCACAGTGGCTATGCAGCTGCCTTAAGCCTTCGGTGACCAAAGAGTCCTTCCCTAAGCAGTTCAGACCCTTTATGCTTCATGGTAAATATGTTCCTCATAAACACTTCCCTAAGTATCCTTCCCACTCTATTATCCCCAAATCAGCTGACATGCATGAAATGTTGATTGTTGAATTCATGTTAAGCTGGGTTTGAATTTTTCAAAGGATCTGAGACAGTTTGCTGCTAAACACTATATACATTGGCTGTGTAGATTACTTCCTATTAGCAGCTCAGTTTTACTGTTTATAATTTCTAGATGTAAAAAATACTTATTTTTCTTTCCTCCCTCACCTATTATCAGATTCAGTAAGTTGTCTTTACAAAGTCACGCTGAATGTCGTCCAATCACTGGTATGTTGCACATCTTCGCTCTCAACCTGAAACATAGATGCTTTGCCCCTCTTCACTACTTGTACTTGCCTCTCAAACCCAGCCCATCTTCTGATGATACCGTCTGAAAATAAATGGTGGGTCTATGGCTCGCACATCAAGATCTCACAAAAACTTCACGTCAACTTTGATTTCTAAGTACTTAAGGGAATCTGCATATTCTTCTTGGAGAGTTGGGAGGCAAACTTCATGCCCTTATTTCCCAATGGCAGCTTTGCTTTTTGGAGTTTTTTGTCAGGTGAACCCCACAAACAGTTTTTCCAGAATATTAAAAGTAATTGAGATAATGGAAAGCTAATGGGCTTCAGCTTAGAGGGTTGCAAAGAATAGCCTGCCATTATTCAGAAAGCCCTGTAATAGAGCACCTTGTTAATTAGAGATGATTCACAGATGACTTGCAATAGATTATGGTAGTTCTGAATAGCAATGATATTTTCATATCAAGCTCTTATGTACTCAGGAGAAATGAAGCTTTAATTTTAATTAAAAGAAAGTTCTTTTTCTTTTTAAACCTGTAGGTCCAAGGAATACTGAATTACAGAAAATTAGCATCTTTTACTAATTTTCCATATTTAGAGTGCTGCACTTTATAGTTTTACTTTCATAATGTTCCCTGCCAGAGGAAGTTCTAAGCACCTGAATAGCAGCTGTCGATAGAAGGCAATATGATCGTCACTTTAATTGGAGAAACACATAATGAGTTGAGAAGCTGTTTGCTCAAGGCCTCTCAGCAAGTCTGTGATAGAGTTATGAGCAGAACTAGATTCATTTTAAATACAGGATTATCCCCTTACATCTCCATGCCTCATCACAGAACACCATCTGCTACACCGATGGGCATCCACTGCTTTAGTTATGATCATTACAGAGGCACAGTTTGACATTATAATGCCCCATTGCCACAGATAAAGGAGTTCCCATGCTCTGTCACCTTCCCTCTTCCTTTCCCTTAACACTTTCTCTTGCCTTTTGCTGGGGACCTTACAATGAATTGGTTCAAGGAACAGAGGAGATACTCCACATACACACATTTTCTGCTGGTTTAGCTCCTGTGAACCGACCCCTGAGGATCTGGATGAGCTTCAGTAGCTGAGAAAAAGGAGATGTTGGGAGCACACAGGAGCAGAATGGAAGGTCTGTGCCCTTCCAGGACAGCTGGCCATGGCGTGGGCTTAACTGTACTGCCAAACAGGACCTTACCTTTTCAGCATGTATTTTACTTGAAGCCAGGTCCCTTCTTTAAATTCAATTGAAAATAATTGCTCTCATCACTGACAAGGACATGGTGTTTTGTTTTACAGTTGTCAGAGGTCTGTCCCAGGCTTTCCACAGGCACGGCAAGCCAGCCTGTGCAGCCAGCAGAGAGCCACATGGATAATGCTGGTAGATATCAGTAGCTCCGCAGCCCTGATGATCCCAGTGCTGACTTAGGGCAAGGCTGGGGCTACCACACTTCTGTCCAGGATTTCTCATGGTAAACACGCACGTGCCTATGTACAGTGTGTGCACACAGGAGCTCAAACCAGTCACAAAATTAGCTGTGAGTGCACTGTGTTTATGCACAGTGGAGATCCAGGGTGTGTTCAAGCACACAGACCAGGACTGACAGCAACCTCTTTTATCCATTCCATCACCATGTCTCTTCCTGTGACCCCAGGCAGCTTCAAAACATTACTGAACTGCAGAGTTACCAAGCTGTGAAACATGACCTAAAGTAACATTAATTACTGAACTTAAAACATTTGAGGAGAAGCTATTAATTTCCTAATTGATACAGGCAATGACACACCACCTCTTCCCCTCTTTAGAAAAGAAAGAATGGAGAATGACAACTTGCATCCAATAATGGCATTATGACTTCTGCAAGTTCATCACAAAATTCCTTAAGATTTTTTACCATCACATAGGTTTGCGGGACTCAATACTGTGAATTATTAGGGAAAGAGTAATGCACTAATTGATGAAAAACTCAAACAATGAAACCCCCAAACCAAACCCCTCTCAATCTCCACATCCAGTAGGGTATGCAAAAAAAAACAAAGAAAAAAAAACCCCACCAAAAAAAAAAAAAAAAACCAAACCCCAAAGCAAACAGAAAAAAATCCAAAACCAAACAACAACCACCAAAAACAAACACTACCACCAACAAAAAAACCAACAAAAAACCCAAACAACCCAACAGCCTCAAACCAATCCAACCAACCAATCAAGAACAAACCACAAAAAAACCCCAAACGCATGCAGATTTACATATTGGATTAAATTAAGCAGAGAGAAAAGAGAATAAGAGAGTACACATAACACAAATGCAAATATTTAGTCTTTTCATTTCTCACTTAGGACTCATGGCAAGACATACCAGCATTTTTTCACTTAATTCAACAGAGTGAAATATACACAAGTAGCATTTTGGTCAGGAAGAGATTATTCATCTGCCAAAAGCTACCTGCATCATTCAGGATGTCCTCAAGATCAAGGCCTTTTTACAGTCAGCTCTTCAGAAAGGATGCATGTTATCTATATAAGCATTAATCACATACTAGGTGCTTGAGTAATGAACAAATAACAGGGCAAAAATCAATAATTACTGCAACCTAATTTGAGAAACTACAACATTTTGTAAAATACAGAAATAGCTAATCAAAGACAATGTGGAAAAGCACAGATAAAGAAATCAGAACCTTTAATTATTTCAAATATGGGAAAACAGTTATAGATTATTTAACAACTGCATGTTTCAACAATTTGCATTTCATATAGCTACCTTCATTGTATATCTAATAATAAGATGTAATATTTAACAGCATGATCATATCTTTTTTTTTCACTCACTAGAATAGCAGTTGATTATGCCTTCAAATGCTTTTTTGTCTTATTCATTGATCTGAGTTCTACCAGATCCCAAATTTAAAAAAAAAAATCTCTCTTTAATGTGAGTTAAAAGCCAACTGAATGTAATTCAGGGAAGTCTAAGATAATGAAGGCATTCTTGTTTGAGTGTCAGCTATACTCAGCTTTCAAACACACCTAATGCTCAACAATCACCACAATCATCACTGTATTTTTCATTTATCTCTGTAAGTTTGTTACAGCTTCAACTGAAGACTTTGCTTTTTCAGTGAAAATTTAGGTGGCCAAAAAAACCCACAAATCTCAAAAATCCTTACATCTTTTTGCACCACCCCTTAAAAGTTTTTTTCCAATAGACACATTTTATCTTTAAAAAAAATTCATGTAAACAACTGAAGATTCATCTTCATTATAAACCATTTTCCAAAAATTGCCTTAGATGCAATAAGCTTGCATGTGAGAAAATAAATGGTAGTAAGTACCCTTACTTTTCAGTCTATAGAAATTTTTAGTTTCCCAATCTTTTCATTAGACAAAAAAAAAAAAAAACACAACCAAACAAACAAAAACAAACAAAGCAAAAAAACCAACCTAAATCTACAACAAGAGAACATTACACATGAGCACGTCTATTGTTCGACATGGTATTTAGGCTTTCCTATGTCGGTGCTTCTGTCAGCTCACACAGATTTATTAAGAGATGCTGAGAAGACTCTAACATAAACTCCTGAAAGAATTACCTTTTGCAGGACTGTGATTTTCTTGTCTTTTTAGCATATGACTTCCACATATAACAACATACATATGTGCGACCTCCATGGTGTCTGAGTAGGTGCAGCATCACTCTATAGTTTACATGCCAGCCTCATGCCATCACGGCATTCACCTCGTGACAGTTCCTGTGGGAGTTTCTCAACAATCTTGGCCCTAATATTTCAATGCTCAGAAGGATTTAGGTAAGGAGTCTTTCCACAGCAATCATTAAACAACAGATAACATGACACACACATATTTATCAGTTATTACTTGCTTTGCCTCTAAGCACAATTTTTCAAAACCATCACCATCATCCTTTCCCCTAGCATAACTACACTTTTCCAAAGGGAAAGCTGGATTTCAGTGGAGCCCTCATTCTCTGTCATATCAAAGACTTTACTGCTACTGTCTTCACAGAAGTCTCTGTTTTGCTGTGAAGGATCCACGATATTAAGGACTCCTCCTTTAATAGGAATTTCTGCCCAGTGATACAGAATGGCAGACACAGAGTATGTGCAGCCACACGTGGTCCAATAGCAACAGCTGAATGTGTAAAATAGACATGTCCAAATTAAACAAGGAGGGGATCAGACAGAATCCAGAAAAAAGAAAGTTTACTCTTTAATTTCAGCCCACATGACTGGTAAATCTTCTTAGAAAAAGATTTAGTCATTAAAATTTATGAGCTTTAGATATTTTGTTTTCGCACACCTGGTCTGAAAAACTTAATTAGGCCAGTGTACATCTGCCACAATTGCTACTTGGGTGATACTGTTAAGCATTCACATAATGTCAACATTTTCTCAAAGACAAATTCCTAAGTTTTGCAGCTTTCACTTTTCACTAACACAAATTGGCTCTATAAAGAGCTTGGAACACTACTGGAATCTATTAGGCTGAATGACTCAAAGCATGCACAAGCAGAATTAGCTTTATATTCTGCACTCTGAGTACGCTGCCAGTTGGGCAGGGTTATGCTAAGTAGATAACTTTGTGAACAGTCCACTTGAAATCAAAGTCAGCTAGTGCAGTGGAGGGCATTGATCACGTTCACTGAACATGAATCAACATACCAGCAAGGGGAGCAGGGGAGCAGTAACGTTACACATTTTGTTTCTGAATGACCAACACATTAATTCCCTGTTATTCTCACTACATGAAAAGTCATGCACAAATACACCTCTTTCCCCTGCAATCACCAAAGGTCTGCTGCAGCCATGAAGTGAGCAAAAGCTATGTCACTTTTATTTGAGGTTTCCATTGTTCTCAAGTTTAACCTGTAGCAAAGGCAGCGTCCTCTAAAAATTTCTTCCATTGGAATGAAAATTCTTGTTTGGAATATTTTTCCCTCTCCTTTATAAGCCACAAAAGTGTGACATATGCTAATCACTGGAGTTAACTGACAAACAACCATGAGGGAAGGCATATTTCCATCTCAGAAAACAGGGCATGAACTTGCAAGGTCAGAAAAGGTATGACATGCAGGGTAAATTATCCTTGTGTTCAGAAGCCGAAGAGTCCTCCTGGAAGCCAATGCAACCAGCCAGTCTCTATGCAAAGGTTCCAGCATCCTTACAGTTTTAATAATTTTAATGGAAAAAAAAATCAAAATGCATCATAGGAAGAAAATAGCATAACGATTTCCCATGCAATTTGTGTACTTCTTGTCAGCAGGGTAATTATAAGCGATACAGGCATCTTCAAACATTAGTTTCATTTTACTAGATTGCTAATCCCAACAAGTATTAGCACCCACCTAGGAAATCAAATTGATTTCTTCTCAGTGCCACAGCTTTCAGGAGCTACCCAGCAGCAAATTCACTTGGATTTTCTGCTAGAGAAGCATTCAGGAGAGCAGATTTTGTATTAGCCCCTGAGAAAGTATTGCTTTTTATTTTTCTTCAAGCATCTCAGAGAGGGAACAGGAGAACAGTGAAGATTAGAAAGGATTGCAGAGAAGAATTAACTGGATGGGTGGATAACCTCTGGGTTATTAAAATTTAAACTACTGATTTCTGCTCCAGAATGAAACTGCAGGTTTTAGATTTCATTTGCAGAAAAAGGAAGATTAAAACCAAAATTTAAAATAGAGTGAAGAGTACAAACATGCTTACAAAGGATATCAGAATATAAAACTTCATTTCAGATTATAGTACTTAAGCCCATTTTTTTTGTGGAAACAAAACTTGAGGACTGGTTACTTCGTATTTTATTATAGTCTTCACTATTGTTCCTGCAATAGTTTCCTAGTAAGGAAAACAAATGCAAATTTTGTCCCTACAGAATGACATAGATGACCCCATAATGAAAGAGAGCAAAATGTTCCACATAAATCTTTGCAGGACTTAGTTCTGTAATACTGTAATCTATTTCTAATTCCCTAAACCACTATGCAGATGACACAGCAGAATTATACACACATCATCTGAAAAGACAGCTATGCAATTATAGAGATGTTCAGAATCAAAACAGGGTTAGTACTCAGTCCCCTATCTCCAGATCTCTCAGATTTATGTGCTTTTCTGCTTGCAGATTTAGGAGGTGATCCTAAATTGCACTTACTCTCCCTTGCACCTCAATTTTCATGGAGAAGAAATTTGCATGCAAAGGCAGTGAGGTGTGTGATGCTCAGGGAAGTTGGTCTGTAAGTGCCTTCATAAAACTGACTTGTCACATCCATCACAGAGTCCTTTTTAGCACCTTCCAAGTTAAGCCCTTTCCCTAATCGATGCACTTTACATGCATTAGCCATGGGTATTCTTCAAGGAAGGGTAATACAGATGACATCCCCTACAGCTGAGCAAATTCACACTCCCATATCAAATATCTCTTCAATAAAATAACACAGGGCAGAACATTATAATTAATAGAACCATTACCCTTTAACCAAAACCTGCCTTGACCTGATCCATCAGCAGAAAGATACACCTAAAAGTGGATAGAGCTATAGTTTGCACCAAGTTGTACCTCCTCTAAATCACTAGAAACAAGGTTAGGGGCCAATTCAAATAGATGCAGCCACAGCACCCACAGACATTTCTCTTTCCTACATAACTCCTGGAAACAAAGCCAGACTCATTTATAATATTTCATCAGTTTTCCTGCTACATTATTAATTCCCACAGCTGTGACAGAACATTTTGTCCTACGTTGGGCCAAGAAAGACCAAACTGCTTGGCTGCCATCTGTGCCTTTGAAAGCACCCGTGTCTTTTTGAGAGACTTACATACGTGTGCATATGAGCACACACCATTCTGAAATGCAGTAACTGGTCAATACCCACAGCAAGGGTTTACAATGTTAAGAGGGAATTTATCTTGGAAAAAATGTCTTAATTTTAATGTCTTCCGTAATTACTCAGAAAGCTAGTGGAGAATCCTCTCTGAGAAGTATGAGAGACTGCATAATGTGTTTCTCAAGAGTTCCATTATATCAAAGAAAGAGGAAATATAAAAAAATGCAACAGAGCCAAGATTTAAGTTATTGATTAGTTGCAGACCTGCAAAAAAGTAAAGAGATGTGTGGATACTATGCATCAATAGATTCAAATCCAAAACAGACGTGCCACAAAGGCTGAATTTTGAGCACAACATTTTGGAGACAACACCCCTATTTTGATTATGAATGCTGGTAAAGAATGATAGCATCTCTAAAACACTGCAATTACTTTATGTATTCATCCAGCATATGTTTAAAAACCTGTATATATGAATTCAATATGATTTTATGAGCTCACCCTCATTTTTTTTTTTTAAATCCCAAGTGAAAGAGCTAGTGTAACCTTGAAAAAATTTATGAAATTAAATTCCCACCGCTGAATGAGAATTGCTACTTTGGGCTATGTTCTATATTATGCCTAGTATCTATCAAATTGATATAAAATAAATATAACTTACTTTGCATATTACTTAGGATTTTATTCAGAGTGTTAAGACATCATCGTTTCATAGTAATCAAAACTCTTAAAATAAGGAAAAAATCTAATACACTTGTATTATAATTTGTATAGGGAATGCACAATCATTTAATCTTGTCTTCATCCTAACTAACATATTAGTCACAAATAGTGTTAATATGAGCTGCTAATAATGCACTTGGTATTCAAACAGACTCACAGGCGAAACCAAACCCAAGAGAGAATAGTACTTTGACCAGCTGTGTGACAATTAGGCTGAGCTCAAGCTTTCCAGAAAACACTAACTTTTGGGCTAAGGCAAAGTGCAGATAGCCATGGCTGCACCTAAGCCTTCAGCACAAGGTCAACAGTGACTGGAAAACAAAGAGTTTAGTGAGATAGTGTCTGTGTTTGACTCTGCATGTGTTTGCCCATGTTTTGCAGATGATGAGATATAAAGTGCAGATCCCAACAGGGGCACTAGGACATAGAAGGAGCTTCTCTCTTTTTAAACCCTACTCACAGCAGCCCAGGCTGCTGACAGACATACCCCCTGCTGCCAGCCTCTGCTTCCAGGTCCTGTCTTTGGTCACAATAAACACCAGCAAACTGTGTTGAAGCAGAGCACACGAGCCAAAGAAAAAAGGGCACAGAGCACTCTTGCCATTACCAAGACCTATCTGTATCACCTCAGCTTCAAAGAGCAAACCACACAGCCTGATGGGGACAGGAAACAACAAATACACAGGGCAAGGAGAAGTACCACAATGGCCACAGATGCCTCAGAGCACTGAGTCCCACACAAGCTCAGTTCCTAGACATCAGCTCCAGGCAGGAGGATCTGCCCCTCCCTTGCCCTGAAAATACCACCACCTGTTGTAATTTCATCCCCTACAAGGCCAGAACAACACTTAAATTGGTTTTCTTCCAGAGATGGATAGAGATTAATCCTCTCTGATGGCAGGAAACAAATTGCTGGTACTCTGGATTAATTTTATTTTTCGAAGCAGTGTTGTTTAAAGACTGAATCAGAGGTGACAAGGCTAGGAGAACAGGGAGCTCATTAACATCCATCAACATTCGGTATACATTATGCTAACTTCAAATTTATGATTTGTATCCCAACTCAGTCATGTTTCTTTAGTACTAGTCCGTTAATGAAAAATAGAGCAGTTTGCATGTTTTTTCAGAATAAAAAATGAAGCAGTGAATTTAATTGGCAGTGGCAGCATTGCAGAGCCACCAGATGGGGAGAAGAAGGAAAGAGTTTGTGCTGACCCCCACAGGAACAAAAATTAGAAGCGAAAACCAGTTGCCCAAATGCCAGCAGTTTGGAAAAGCTCATGACCTCACGTGCAGCAATCCTCTGTGCAAGTCAGGAGGCAGAACCTGAAACTAGAGAAACTGCTTCAGTTTGCTCACTATCCACTTTTCCCCTCAATGCAACTTAAAGAGAATAATGCCCTCTGAACTTTAAAACATAAAAGTTTCTACTGTTAGAAAGAGTTGTTGCAGAACTTATCTGGGTCAGGCTCTATATATGACCTATTAACTTGTAAAACAAACAAACAAACAACAAAAAAAACCCTCTGAAGTCAAGGTCCAGACAGCACCTGTTACATATCTGGCAGAGCTCCAGGAATATCTTACAGGCTCCTTGGGACTCCACAACCTTGTTCATTATAGGGCTAGCTACAGTGTGTAATGGGTCACAGGGAATCAGATATTTGACATTACTTGTTTAGTGCAATTTCTTCTCACTATGGGATTCAGCTTGTTGAGCAAACCCAGCACAGCTCCAGTACGAACCACTTACACTGACCTTACACTGTTACTAGAAATATTTTCAATCTGTATGGAGCAGTTCAGGGGCCAGAGACTGCAAAGTAAGAGTAGACTGGGTAACAGGTAACCAAGATTTTGTAAAATGCTGTAGTACATATTACATTAAAATGTAATATGTAGCTAGAAGCAATAAGAAGATCTTTTTCTCTGGTCAAAATGGAAAAAGTGTGAGCTAGCACACAGCATCCAATATCTTTAAATTTCATTCTTATACATAATCAAATCTGATCCCAAGCAAGAGGAAATTTGAGAACAAACTGCAGTTTGACAGTTTTAGGCCTGTTCATTCCTTATGGTTTCTAATATAATGAAAATAGTAGCTTAAACAAATATTTGCTTCAAGAAGTCTGATCTCTCAGTCAAAAGCAAAACAATGAATGAAGGACTTAAATTAAATATGTACTGAATTACTATTAAATACATACTGAAAAGGCATTTTAAAATCATCTGTCTAGAAACTTTCAAGTGACTTCCCTATTGTCATCATTGTATGA
This sequence comes from Grantiella picta, assembly GCA_013397955.1. Lineage (NCBI taxonomy): Eukaryota > Metazoa > Chordata > Aves > Passeriformes > Meliphagidae > Grantiella > Grantiella picta. Next base: position 779,898 of record VZRM01005322.1, on the reverse strand, counting down.
AGTGATTACTCCAGATTTTTTCTTGCCTGCCTCTGCGTCAAATTATAAGATTAAAAAAAACTTCAGCGTGGAGGTCATGAACAACATTGTGCATTGCAGCCAAAATGAAGATTTTCTGCTTGGGAAGTGGGAAGAATAAGTTTCTATGTGGGTCATGCCATGGTTCCCAGCAATGGGGCTCTCCACAGCACGCCACAGATGGGCGCACAGCGTGCATTGGAACAGCGCTAATGGAAGTGGCTGACCCAGCTGAGGATGGCGAGAGATCGCTGGTCCAACGCGCTGTAATTGCAACTGACTGGCAGAGTCCCAGAGCAATTTATGGAGCTTAGGAGCAAATGCACAGTCTTGTGACTAAATACAAAAGAAAAAGTGGTGCCTGCATTACAGACATCTCCCTCTGCCAACTGGTTTATTCATGAAACTGTAAATGAAGACAGGCCTCCATACAATAAACACTCTACCAGATAGGCACTATTTATGAAAGTAGTAGCATTTTTAGTTTGGTTTTTTCTTGAACACTGAACAATGATACTTTTTTTCAGACTAAAAAAGATTAAATCAATTTTCCTGGGACTTACTTTTCCATTTTAAGTAGCACAAAATACATCTTGCATAGTGGGTAATCTAGATATATACATGCATTTAACTATTTCTAAACTGTTAATGTACATACCCAAAACCAACTTGTAAATGCACTGTACAGATTGAGTATATTTTAAATAGTTCTTCCTGGCTTTAGTTAGAAAACTAATTTTTAAGAATTTATACTCTAAATGTGGACATCTGAGAACAAGGGCAATAATTTTCAGAACTAAACACCTAGAAATTCGTAAAGAAAAGGCAAGTTGCAAAGACAGTCAAGCTCCCATTCTCCAGCTGAGTAAGGTTTAGAAAGTTGGTGGGGGTGGAGGGCAGAAATTTTCAGGAGAAAGTAGTTTTCTTCAAAAGAAACAAAGATAACATGAAAAAATCCCATTCCAGACCAGCAAATCTTTGGTTACTTGGAGTCCCTGTATATCACTAAAACATAGGTTTTCCTACAGGAATATTTGCTATTCAGTTATACGTCTTTCCACTAAAAAAAAAATAATCCAAATAGTTAACTCTCGAAATCCAAATAATTAAGACTTAAGCTTCTACTACTAATTTAACTTCAAAAGATACCAACTAGAAAGTTATGGAATTGAAAACCAATCAATACCCCAGAACAAAACAAGGCTTTAAAATTATAGACAAGCCATCATTTTTTTCGGGTAGAATTTTGCTTGAGTATAAATGTGCATTTGTGGCTACAGGCTCTATTCTAATAGGAATTTTCAAGCTTCATTTATAAATTCCCATTAGTTTCTGAGCATGGAAAGAAACCTGTAAGAATGGCAAACAGAAATTCACACCCTGCAAATACCACCTTGTTGCTTTCTCCTGCCTATAAACTGACACAGAACAAACCAGAGCTCTCCAGATGCCCTTTTATTCTTTGGCATGTGCTTTGGTCAATTCAAAGTAGAGAGAAGCTCACAGTGGGTGGGTTGCCATTCTGCCCCAGCACAGCTGAGCAGGAAAAGGACCAAGACTGGTTGAATAGGAGTGGAAGACTTGAAGTGTTTTCCATACTTTTCACAAAAAGGAAGAAACCTTCCTGGGAGCCTATCTGCACTGTGGAAAAGAAAACAGTATATTTTGAATTCAGGTCAAAATTACTACTCCCTCGGCTACCTCTGAAGGTGCAGATTGCCTTTTCCCTTGTATAAAAGGAGAATTTTCCAATCTAACCCCTGGCACATGTTCGTTGAATACTACACCTGAGATAGCAAGTACAGGCTTTCCTGAGGATGCAGCCTGTCCAGCAGACCCTGTGCAGCCCTCCTCAAACCCAGGCAAAAGCAACAAGGATTCACATGATGGAAGTCTCCAGGCCATTAGGGTGCAACCTTTAGGACACTTTGCTACATGAGAGAACACTGCCAAAGTCACATACACTGCATCTGGTGGTACTGAGGAAAGCTAGGCAGGCACCCTAGGAAGGAGGCTGCAGATAGTAGAAGACCATGCAAATACAACACCATTTAAAGAGGAGAAGATTGATATTGTTCTGTTGCTGCCTTTCTAAAAACCAAAACAGCCCAAGAAAAATATACAGAGCTATTCATTGAGCAGTGTCTCTTCTATAACCATTCTGAAACTACTCTCCTGAAAAGAGACAGAAGCTGAAGGATTTCTGCCAGCTTGTCTTTCCAAGCTGCTCCTCTTTTCTGCTCATTTTACTTACCTGCTTCAAGAACAGGACTTAGATCAGATCAGCCTGTGATGTCACCAGGAATCGGGTGACAGCTGATGTAATTAGGTGAAGCCAATCAACACAGGAGGAACAGGGATATGGGTCAGAATCCTTGCAGATTAATGAATATGCATCCCTGCAAGGTCATTTGCCAGAAACTGAATCTCAGCAGTTTGTTGCAATTTTACAGCTGCCCTGCTTTGCTCTAGAGCAGAGAAATGAAAACATGCAATGCTATGAGCATAACTGGGTGACTCGATTTGTTGATACATTTTATTATTTATGCTGTTTAATGAACTTCTTGGAAAATGAAACTAATGTTCATGCCCCATTTGGTAGATGTGGTCAGAAACGTAGTGTATCTCTAGAGATTTTCTTAGGATGCAGCACAATAGCTCCAAAACACAGAATTCTTCTGAGCAGGTATCCTTATTATGAGATTTTCTTGCTGCACCAGTAGGATAAGATAATGTCAGTTCAATTTATATTTTACATTTTAGAAATAAAATAGCGAAGTGTTTGTATTTATACTTCAGCTTTTGCTGCTAACACTCTTTGCCTCCATCACACTTTCAGGTTGGAAAACCAAACAGCCAGGCTAGGAATATAATAATTTTTCAACTTTATATAGGCTATACTAGCTTGAAAAGACTCAAACCTGCTATGCTCTGTGCAAGGAGTATTACGTGTCCTGGGAAAGGCTATCTTGAAAACTACTTCAGAGTCAAGACTGTTGTCACTGCTAAGGGAAAATGACACCAAGAGCACAGACAGCTGTGATCTGTAGATGCAGGAGGAAAAGCAGAATCACAGAGATGTAGGAGGACAAGACCCAAACATAACAGTTGGAAAAGGACCCAGAAAAGGGAGACAAAAAGCTAAGTGTTTCAGGCCACACTTCAGAACCAGATTGGCAAGTGAGGCACCGAGATGGTGGCCCAGCTAAGCAGATGGTGTTCTCCCAGCACAGCCTGCATGGAGAGCCTTCCATCTGCTACCCATTCAAAACAGACTAAGAAGGGAATTACCGGACTTTTATTATAAACAACGTTTTTAATACTCTCTGAAAAATATTTATTTGATTTCATGTAATATTGATGAACTCAGGCTACATAGCCCCAGAATTACTCAGGAGAGGCTGAAAAGATTAGCAGGAGCAGCAGACTGCTTATTTTGGTGTGCAAAGTCACAGCTATCACACAAGCTGCAGGAGGAATTTCAGCTGTTAGCATGACAAAACAGTTCTGCTGCTGCTGTTTTCTTCAGAAGAAACTCTAGGTACTTAGACATTTACACACACATTTACCAGATATCAACCTATATGCATTTTTAAATAGTTTAGGCAGGTATGGGGTGGTTTTTATAAGAGAGGTTTCTACAGTTTGAATCGAGTTGCAGATAGCATGTAAAGAACCAACTATCTCCTGATCATTGCTTCTTCACAAGCGAGGTGGCTGAAGAAGTTTTGCACAGGGACAGTGGCACAGGCATGGCTAGAAGAGCCTGTGACACAGGTTCAGCATGGCACATCTGTAGTACATCACCCTTACCGCAATTGTTATTCTGTACTTGTGCGAACTAAATTGTTTTAAAAGATACCCAGGCCCCAATAACTGTACTAACTATTTAGTTCAGTACTTTTCCTGCAACATTTTTATGATGCATTGGTGACATAGTTAAGACCATGCAATCTAAGGAGAGCTGGACCATCTCTTGGAGATCAACTCCAGCTGTTACTGGAGAAACAGCTAAGCAGCCTCTAGGCAACATCTGAGGAGAAGAGCACACATCACCTTCTCCCAAGTCCTTGAAAAAGCATCTCTGACAAAAAAAATGAGCTGCTGCTGCTGCCATGGGTTAAATTCTCAGGGCAAGGCTGTAAACTTCTTCATTTCTGACCATCCTCTGAATGTTACCCACCAAAATTGCCACAGTCCTGTAGCTGCCAAGAAGCCCCAGGGAAATGCATATGGTAGCAAGTCCCTCAACACGCCTTCTCTCTGGGCCAGGGCAGCCCTTACCTGCTGCTCCAAAAGCAAAGGTCAACACAAAGAATTAAATGGCATGACAGCAATTCTATTTTACTTTTCTCTTTGTATGTAGAGAACTAAGAAATAGATGACAGAAAAAAAAATATACAAAAACAAGGCAAAAATCATGGGTATGGTAATAGGGAGATATTAGGGAAGAACACGTGTATCAGAACTGGTAAATATGGTTAAATTAATGGGAAGTACTTAGGCATATCAGAACAGACTTTCCAAAAGAAAGACTTAATAAAATATTTTGCCAATTATACCAATAACATGAGGTTCAAATATTTTACATAAAATTATAACTGCTTGGATCATTAAATGTTTAAAAAATTCTGCTTTGACAACAGTACAAATCATACAAATAAAAGCCACTTTAAATTTCCAGTTGCTATGCATTTGTTTTTCTGGGTGAAAGAGCACTTAATGTTGCTGGAAAGCCATTAAGCAACAGTAGTCATTTCCTAAACCTGGTTTACACTAGCACTGTTTACAAAATAACATCTTAAGGGACTCTTTAAACTTGCATCTCAGAGTCAATGCAATATTCATGGACGGCAGTATTTGCTCATGGCTCTCCCTGTAGCTAATTCTGTCATTCTGCTATCTTCGGTATTCAGGAAAGCAAAACTTTAATCAGAATCTTAAAAAAATATGTTGGGGAAAGTCATCTATATTTATACAAGTGGTTTGTAAGTTGAAGGCTTTTTGTAAAACCTAGAAATGTATTTTACAATACTTATTACAGCTCAGAACGAGTAACAGGTGAACTTTTCCCTTGCAAAATAATTTTTCTGCCCTTAGAGTCTGCAACACGATGTGTGTAAGCATATGAAATACATACGTAGAGAAGAAAAAAAAATAAAAAAGTTACTCAGAGGTGAGAAGAAGCTGTTTGAGGAAAAGCACTGAAACAGCAGCAGTCTTCACTGATGTCTAGGTGTCCGTTCAACGAGAGCAGCTATTTTAAGAATAACCCCGGAGACAATTCAGAATTTCAATTAGTCACCTGAAAGCCTGGACACATAAATAATTTTCAGGGCCAGACAACATCACCCCAAGCTTGGTCTGCATTGCCCATTTAATCACACCTACTGCTACACAGATTATTCCCTGCACAGAAAAGTAGCTCATAGGAAAGCACATATGGAAGGACCAAGGGACCGAGAGAACTGGGTCTACAGTACCCTAAGGCTGGTGAAGTCCCTTTTAACAAATCCTCAAACAGACTCCCTTTCTACTCAGAAACTGAGGCAAATTACCTATGAGAGGGAAAACAGTAAGTGCAGTGCCCCAAAATGTTTCTGCACTTTGCTGGTCTTGTCAGTACCAAACAATGATGTCCCACCTGTGAATTGATAATTACAATGGTCGGAAATTTTCTTTTCTCTGGGAATAAAATATTAGAGTACCAGCCCAAATCAGTTTTACAGAACACATAGTAATTACCATAAAATGTCAGTCAGTATTCATGAGGTGGTGCAATATAGATTTGTACTCTTGCTCCCATTTTGAGAAATCAAATAATTTGGTACCTCAGACTGTAACTGTCAGTGCTGCTTAAGTGTTGAAGCTGACAAATTACTACAATTCTAAATATATGTCTCCCCAGAAAGCCTAAGGATCTCAGTTTTCTCTCAACCCAGCATATACACTATTTTATTTTTGGCTCCAAATTCTCTACAGGCTGAGTACATGGTATCACAGGTAAATGAAAGGGAAGACAGGCAGTGGAAATCACTGGGAACAAGGAACAATGCTCTGATGAATGACAGGCATGCACAGCTACACATGATAGCAATTTCTGTGAGCTATTGTCAAACATTGAAATGCAGTACAAAGCTCACTGCAGCAGTGGCACTGTTCTCCGTTATATGAGCAGTTCAGAGGGGAAGCAATTTTCTCGTGTAAATTGTGCTGACAGATGGTTTGCTTCAAGAGAGTAGTGGTAAAACTGTACAGTTATCCTAACATTCATGCAACTGTAAATGAATTGGATTGGTCAATTCCTTATTCATTGAAAATTACCAAGCATAAAAACTTCAAACTAAGGCACTACTATTTCAAACAAGTTTATAGACAACACATGAATTCCAGTGAATTTCAACCACACATGGTTTACTGTTTTTACATAATAAATTAACAGTCAAAAGATGAAGTCAAGCCTAGACAATAGGAGGGCATTTAAAACCGGGCAAAAACCTTCCCAGATGCTTTATTCTTTTGCTTAGCCTTAAGGGACACATCTGAAAGCATGCACCAGCCAGGACAGATGGCAGCCAACAAATTCCTTGACTCATATACCCTTGCTTATGCTAGGTCATGATGAGTGCCTGAAGGCAGTGAATTTGAACTACCATCAAGTCATGTAAAATGTGCCCAGAAGGTACCATCCAATGTTCATTTAATATAAATTAACCTGCCAAAAGGAATATGAATGATTGCCTTACTCTTTTGTACTATGTAGTCGACAGTTCCTAAGGGGAGCCATAAAATGCTAACCAAGCTTGGTGACAGACTGAGTGAGCCCAGTACTACATTCAGCAAAAAGCTGTGGCTGAGGATCAGCATTGATACACTCGGTCTTTCTAAAGAACAACCTGGGGAATTCTAGCATGAAATGCTAAAGCTTAGTAATCATATTAACAGCGACTGAAAGCAGCTCATAAAGTTGTAGAAGTATGTAGGTTACCACAAATCCTACATAGCACAAAGGAATCTCATCTATTCTCTTTCCCTGTCAGGCACTGGTTTTTCCCCACACACCTTCAATGCTTGTTGCTCTAAATCATGAAATCTGCCTCTGCAGGCTATAAGGCCTCAAATGCCAACATTTCCTTCTGACTATCATATTTCATAGCAATAACGGCCCCATTACTACCACTGCATAGTATTTTAAGGGGACATAAAAGAGTAAAAAATTAGTATTGACCCATCTAACCTAGACTTCAAAGGCCATCATTGCATCTATTTTTAAAAAAAGTAGAAAGGGGGACCCCCAGGAGCTACCAATCCCACCTCTGTGCCTGGGAAGATCACAGAACAGAATCTCCTAAAAGCTGTGCTAAGGCACATGGAAGACTAGGAGATGACACAAGACAGCCAGCATGGCCTCAGCAAGGGCAAGTCTGACAATGTACAACCAACTTACAATGTAGTGACTAGATCAGTGGACAAGGGAAAAGCTATAGATGTTGTCTGTCTCATCTTCTCTAAGCTCTTTCACATGGTCCCACATCCTCCTCTCTGAATTGGAGAGATACGAATTTGATGGGCAGACTGTTAAATGGATGCGGAATTTGTTGGATGATCACATACAGAGGGTAGTAGTCAACAACTACATATCCAAATGACAAATGGTGACAAGTGGTGTCCCCTCAGGGGTCTGTACTGGGACTGTTAGATATCTCCATCAATCACATAATGGCATCAAGCGCACCCTCAGCAAGTCTGCAGCTGACATAAAGCTGAGCGGTGGAGTTGACACATCTGGGCACTCAGATGCCCCCCAGAGAGACCTGGACAAGCTCAAGGGCCCATGGGAACCTCCTGAGGTTCAACAAGGCCAAGTGCAGAGTCCTGCACCTGGGCCAGGGCACCTCCCAGAATCAATACAGGCTGGGGAAGGAAGGGTTTGCCTGAGAGCAACCCTGCTGAGAACAGCTTCTGGATACTGGTGAACAAAAAGCTGAACATGATCTCAGCTCAATGAACACTGTGTGCTTGTGACTCAGAAAGCTGCATCAAAAGAAGCTTGACCAACAGGATGAGGCAAGTGATTCTCCCACTCTATTTGGCTTTTGTGATACTCCACCTGGAGTACAGCAACCACTTCTGGAGTAATCAGCACAGGAACAACATGGACATATTGCAGTGGGTCAAAAGGAAGGCCAGAAGAATTATCCAAGGGATGGAACACTTTTTCTATGAAGACAGGCTAAAAGAGCTGGGGGTGTTCAGCCTGGAAAGAGAAAGCTTCGGGAAGACCTCATTTTGGCCTTTCAATACCGAAAGGAGACTCAAAAGAAATATAGGGACAAACTTTCTATCAGGGCCTGTTGCAATAGGAGAAGGGGCAATTGTTTTAAACCAAAAGAAGGTAGATGCCGATGAGATATAAGAAAGGAATTTTTTACAATGAGGGTGGTAAAACATTGGAACAGCTTCCCTACAGGGGTGGTAGATGCCCCATCTCTGGAAACATTCAAGGTCAGGTTGGATGTGCCTCTGGGCAACACAGCCCAGTTGAAGATGTCCCTGCTTTTTGCAGGGGTCTGGAACTAGATGACCTTTAAAGATTCCTTCCAACCCAAACCATTCTATGACCTCTTGATAGAGGAAAGAATAACTATCTGGTGATTTTCAGATATTAAAAAATAACTCAAAGGCTCTTACAGACAAGTGAAATGAAGTTTGCCCCCGAAAGAGATTGATGCCAGCTGTTAGTGCCTAGAAAAAAATTTTAATCTTTATATACGCCATGAAACAAAAAAGGTCTAGTCCATCAATACCTAAGGTGCATGAGTGAATCAGCATACGACTAGAAAAAATTGCAGAAATAGAAAGTGCAACAGCAGATGAAAACAAAGCGGAGAATATACTTTAGACAAAATGGAGGAACACAATATCCTATGGCACCTTAGGTTGGTAATTAAAGACTAAACGAAAATAAATACTGATTTCACATTGTTACTTGTTTACCTTTACAGGTATGTATTTCTGTATATACACATGCTATTGGAGACAGATATTTTGCTACAGAGAAAACAAAATCTGCTAAAAATATGAGAGATAACAGTCATTAATTCCACATAACAGTTAACAGCCCTTGAACACAGTAGACTTGCCATAATGACCATTACCTGATAGGAAGTGTGTCCACCTTGGACGCAGACCAACTGCAAATCTAATGAAGAACAAAGATAAAGATTTTGGAAGTAGAGACCATTTCCTATTTTTCTAATTGTGCAAACTAGAGGAAAGATATGACTTTCTGAAGAAAAGGAAATTATCTAACTGGCAATTAGCCAGTTAAAATCTCTGTGGAATCTACTCTTCTCAGGGCCCAGAGTACAAGGATGAGAGTGGAATAGTGTAAAAAAAAAAAAAATACAAGTCAAATTTTTTGTTAGGAAATTGCTACTGCAATTCTTTTACTCTGTGTATTAAGACATTCCAAAAAGATTTAATATTCAATTTTTATAGTCTTGCAATTTTTTTTTGTTACAAAAACGTTTTGTTCTTCTTGGTGTTTGTCCTCTGCTGTTTCACCTTGGTTTTTAACTTGAAAATATGCTCCTATTTTATCTTATATAATAGTAATTGAGATGATAATAAAGTGGTGCATAGAAGTACATTCCCTCCCTGAAGATTTCAATATGAACTGTGTGTCAAGAGAGAAAATATTTTAATGGATTGCCACACAATTCAAAATGAAGGTACTTTCAGGTAACAGGACAGCTGAGCACCAAAAATGGAATCTAAAAGGGCTTGAAATATGACAGGCTCAACACAGTCATCTGCTGAAAGTCAGAAGGTAATTTATATAGAGAAGTATGTAATTATCCAGGTTGAAATCTGGCCAGGATACTGAGTCAACACAGTTTTACTTTGGTAGAAACAAATGGGTCAGATGCTGGGTTAATATTTGCACACAAAATGTAGGGAATTCAGCAACAATGTGGTACATCACCAGTGAAGCACAGGCTGGGGAAAGAATAAATACCAGCACCTTATTTTAAGCAATTTTCCACCCTAAATATACTCTGTCTGATCAGGCTTAGAAAAACCGTGAGCAAAACTGACACTGACAAAAAAACAAAGGAAGCAATAAAAATGGAACAGGATTACACCACAAAAGAGTTGTAAAGTGTTTACAGTTTCAAGTCTGGTTGCAGATGGGTAAGATAGAGAAAGGTGTCCCAGGAAACAGTTCTGTGAAATTTCCACATAAACAAATATAAGTATTTTAGGTATGATTCTGTTCTCCTTCCTGCAAATCAGGAGTAACTGAGGAGAAACTTGTAAAAGTTGCTCAAGAGGGTCCATTGTGCACTGAGATGAAGGATCACGGACAAGTACCAAAAGGGGATGACCTGCTATCAGATGACATATTTAGAGCTCTGATGTGCTGTCAGGTAGCAGCTGTTTTCACAGAAGTGCTTCAAAATGCCTGATCTGTTGCTTTACTCAATAATAAGGGATTTTTAGTAGTAATATTAAGTGGATGCAGACAGCTGCTTCAGGTATTACTTGTCACAAGGAATATGCCATCAGTCTCTAGAGAGAACAGCCTGAATAGTTGTGCAACAAATCATGTACTCCCAGTCAGGGCTTTCAGCTTCAGATACACTATGTAGCAGAAATTTGACTACATATTGCAGAACTGTGGAAAATTTGACCAGCCAAGGGCTTCTCCTTTTCTCCTTTACCTGTAAATCTCTCTGTTTTTCTCTTTTGACTAGACTTCCACCTAGCCTAAACCTCAAAAATTATGCTCAGATTTTCACAGGACAAAGAAACAGTAGATGGACTAGTTACCATCAGGTGAGGGAATTCCTGAGCCAAAATTAGTTTACATTCAATAGCCAGTTACTATTTCTTATGCCATTATTTTGCACAGCCCCATTTGAACCCACATACCCTATTAGCTTCTCGTAGCAAGGTGTTCCACAGTTTAATTACACAAGAAAATAAACCAGCAGCTTATTTCACTGCTCTAAAGCACTCATCCAGCAGCCCCATGCACTTGCAGTAGGAGAGAAGTTGGCCAGCTTCTGTTAACCTTGTCCCAGCACCATGATTCTGTAGCTTTCTATCTCATTTCCCTCAGTTGTCTGCTTTTCAAGCCAAGGGGTTTTGATTACTTAGTTGTCCCTCACAGGGAACATCTTTGATTGCCTTTATGGCCTGTCTTTGTGCTGTTCTCATTTCTGTACCATCCTTTTCTGAAATGTAGAAGGACCAGAGATGCACACATTATTTGAGCCACTGATGCACCATACAATCCTACAATGGTACAAAGCATACCAGTGCATTCTGTTCTCAGCTTTTCTCTGATAATTTCTAATAGTGTGTTGTGTCTTGCATAGCTCCCAAGAGCTGTGCTGGCATTTTCATGGAACTGGGATAATAATTCTAGGACTTTTTTTCCCTGAGTAGCAATAGTCAACCCATGGAAAATCATTGTGTGCATAAAACTAGTATTATTTTTTCACACATAAAACAGTTTTCATTTATCTGTACTTAACATCAGCTGCCATTTTATTGAACATGAAGGTCCTGCCACTTCTTCATTATCAACCCTTCTCTCCATCCCCAGTGACATAGCACCACCAAATTCATTGTTTTCCCTGTCTCTCCTTTTCAGATTATTTATAAATAGCACAGGTCTCAGTAGTAATTTCTCTTCTTTGAGAAAGTTTACCATTTAATTCACTGCTTTTCCTCGTTTTCCAAGCATTTCTTCCTTATTGAAAGGATCCTCTTACTGCTATTCTGTCTACTAAACTTAATAAGGAGCCTCTCACAGACAATCCCAGATTTCAAGTAATAACAATCAATTCCCAAGTCATAAAAACTCTGTGGCTCTTTTGTCTTTCACACACTAATCCAAACAAAGATTCTTCCACTGCAGAACTTTCACCAAATGCACAATGTTAAACCATAACCCCTCAAGGGAAAACCTCTAGTCACTCTGCCTGAATCATTAGGAGTGCTTTGCAAGATTTTCACACAATTTATCCTTGAAGGCCTAATTGCATTAGCTTCATACCTTAAGGTCATGCTATTAAAGGAGAAAAAGAAAAATAATCCTGATAACTGCATAAAAAAAGAATTCACTAATGAATGAACAGTCAGCCTAATTTCTCAGTTGTTCCCAGTCTTGTTTCATCAGAGGCTTTTCCTCATTTTTGTTGTCAACTAACCATCAGCTGAACTGGATTACCATTAATGTCCAGCATGGAAAGGAAAGTTACCTGTACAGTTGGGATTTAACCTTGCCTGAAACTGGCATATTATTAACTGTATAACACAGCACCTGGAAGTTCTAACCATGGATCACGATTTTATCCTGCTGTTTCATGTAGAGCACCAGAAAAGCAGCTTTGCTGATGTAAACCAGGCTGAGACAAATTCATCCCCTGTTCAGGATGAGGTTTCTCCCCAGCTGGGAACTGCCTGGATCCAAGCATGTGAAATCAGAGCAACACTAACAGTACACATGCTCTGCTGAAAACACTCTAAGATGATCATACACGTGGGAGAGAAGCATCAAAGATAGAAGACACCTAAAAATCACTGCCCGTCTGGAAATAAACACTCAGTCAATACAACAAGCACTTTGTCTTGGACAGCTCAGCCAAATTACTGCAGCATTTGCTGTTCCATTCACCATTAATGTGAAGTGTAGGAAGTACTGCAAATGCCAACACTCTCATATTCATTTTATTGAATGTAAAACACTTCAATTGGCCATAGCAGACAATTTTTATAGACAAACAGAAATATTACTCCCTTCTATATTGGGTTTTTAGATAATTCAGGTTTCTGAATCCAGTTATCAGCTATTCTAAAAACCAGAGAAATTTTTAGGTGTTTGTTTTTTTTACATGAGTAAATTCAGTCTTCACCTTGCTGGATTGTAATAGTAGTCACCCACAGATAACGGGAAAGCTTTCATGTGGCTTGGATTCTAAGCCACAATTCCAACTGGCTCCAATTTGACTGAGAAATTCCTGTAACATGAGTACCAACAGCACAGGAGGCTTTCAAAACACAAAAAGGGACATTACTACTGGAGTCCACTGTATTACAATAGCCATTTACTAAGCACTCACATTCATCACATTGTGGATGCATATATAATGGGAAAACACAAAAGTTAAGTGGGCTAAGAATTTTGTGTTTAGGGCTTGTAATAATAAAAGGAACAAAAAACCAGTGAATTTGCATGGTTTTCAACTGGCTCTCATCTATGTACTAAATTTGTATGTGATCACCTGAGCAGTCTGGATAGATAAAATCCACATGAAAACATTTTCTACCAAATTTTGTCGTTTTTTTCCTTTTTTTTTTTTTAATCAATCATATTGCCAAGCGAGTTTTCTCTATGTATGCAACCCCAGTATTACACTGACATTCATGTTTGCTTGTGAGCAGGACGAGGAAGGTACAGTTTACTGTAAAAACTGTCATTCACAGACAATGTCAAGACAAACATTTATAATAACAGTTTTCTTTGCAAAAATGAGATTATTTTGCCCTCGTGGTAGCTGAAAGGCAAACTGAAAGCCCTCATTCTTAATTGGATTCTGAGTATTTGAAATTGACCCACACAGAGCCTTATCTATACAAAGGCATCCTCACCACAGCTAACAGCAACTCGGCACTATATGCGTCCAGACTGTCAGAATGAGCACTTGAGGCTTGTTAGCTCTGGCAGCTGTTTTCAGAATCCAGTGAATCGCTCTGAGCTGGCTTTAAGCTGATCTATCACTCCAAGTGTCTGTAGGAACTGCAGGCTTGTGCATTTTCACTGCCACTGTGGGTGAATTACTAATAACCGTAGCACACCTTTTAAAAAATAAAAATTTAAAAAGTCATAATGCAGCAAAGTTCAGGTGTGATCAAGAGGCACACAGGAAAGGGTCAAATGACTACATTTTCCAGCAGAGACACTGTGCTGTTTTTCACTATTTTTCTCTCAGGCAGTGAACTAGAGGGAGCATTGGTAGGTTGGTGAGTTGAGGTGACAGCAGTTAATTGATTTTCAAAGTAGGTCTCTCTCTAAAATAACTCAGCATCCTTGCATGGATTTTGATTGGTGCTGAAGCATAAGAATTCTTTGACCTTGCCTTGTTGTTAGAACAGGAGTGTCTATCCTGGCAAAATCTTTGCAGAGAAATTGAATACCATGTATCAGGGAGGAACAGAAGTCAGTTGCCTTAATGTGAAATTAAGCATCTTAAATCACTAGTAATATTGCCAGAAAAAGCAAGGAACTAGCTGAATTTTATAATGGCATTTGAGAACTTCAAATATGAACACACCCAGGCACAACATTTTAAACTAACATTCAGTTATATGGCATGAGCAAAACCTTTCCAGCACACCACTGAAGAACCAGATATTGTTTCCAAATGCTTATCACTGGAATACTTAAGGAATTCACTTTATAAAAGAGTTGAAATGTGTTTAACCATCATCAACACTGAAGTAACTCTATTTCCCTCATGACAACAGAGCTGGTACCTTCAACGTGGTACAGATATTCTTAGTTCAAGATGCCTTTAATTTGGTTATGAAGATATTTTTCTAGCAGAAAACTATGTCGCTTCCACAAGGAAAATTCACAAGCCTATCCCAATTTTCTTGCTGGAAAATAGAAAGCCATATTGTGATTAACATACAACTTTGTACATAAATTACTTCATTTAAAGTAAATGTTACAATTCTTCAGCAAATATTTACACTCAAACAAGCAAATAGAGGATGCAAAAACAATCATTATAAAGTGAAAATCAAAGATAAGAATCTCAAAAAATTACTTCAAGTTTACAGTTAATAGCTGTAAGCCTGAAAGGTAAAAACTACCTTGAAGACTTAGGTATCTTGTGATAACCACAATTATTCACAGTACAAGTAGAAAAGTGGAAAGACTTTCTCAAAGAGAATTAAATGAAAAACGAAGGAATACATTCATATTGTTACTTTAGTAGCAGTGAAAAAAAGAAAAATAAAGTCTCGATAAGAATAAAGGAAGGAAAAAAAAATCACAACCAAAAGCAAGTGACAAAAATATAGAGAGATATAGATAGGGCAAATGATTCCAAAAAGGAGATTAAACAGCCAATCAGTGCTCCTGTCCAATGCACTCCACAAGTAACAAGCATAAAGAAAAATTAACAATCAGAATATGCTTACATTGTCTTTAACTGATCAAGCCTAAATGATGGACTAGAGTTGGCAATATAGATCTTCTGGCAGACTGACAGAGATAAAAGCTTCAAAGTGTCAGAAATTACAAAACCAAGAAAATACAAAAAGGAAAAAAATTATTTGAGAGCATTTGCTAAAGAAGGGGCAAATAAACCCTTAGTCATCTTATGTTTTAAGAATATGGAAAATACAAAAGACACAAATGGAACTGAAGAAAGACTCAGAGTAGGCATTTCAGATGATAGGAGCATTGTCAGCCTCAACATCTAGCAAAACCCTGTATTATTCGCCACACCAGGAGCAGGGGAAATAAAAATCAAGAGCAATTTCCTTCTACAGCCTGTTTAGAAGCAAGTATGTTTCCGGGTCAGAAAGCACCAAGCAGATTTTGAACCAAAAGTGTCAAGTGGCTGTTCTCATTTTATACATCTAATGTAAAGTGACAAGCACCATTCATGAAAAATATTAGAGCTTTTTGAAAAGCTTGTGATAGCAATTGTGCTTTCAGACACTCCAGTTGTTTGCAATCACAACTGGAATAAGACCAGAATATATAATATCGCTGTTATTGTTAACACTGGCCATGACTGGGGTGAAACACAATTAGCCCAGTGAGCAACTGAGAAGTTTCACAGACAAAAGGCACATTTGGGTGACTTTCATTTCATTTCCCAAGTGGAAGAAACAGACCAGTTATCAGCAAACACAAAAAAACATATTCGTCACTTTATTGACAGGGAAGCCAAAAACTATGCCAGTTAATTATTTCAAACCATCTCCATAGCAGATAGAGGAATATCATTACATTTGTATCACCTTTAAGGAAGTAGACTTACGATGATTAAACTCACCTGCAATTCAAGTTATTCAAACCAAGGTCAGAAAGAGGCTTTGATAAACTTCTGAAAGTTTAGGGAGGAGGATAAAAGAAGCAACATGAATCAAAATTGATATTAAAAACAATTTTTTTGGTCATGTTATTAGATCTGTTCTCCCTGCCCAAAACAAAGTCACAGAAGTCTACAATTGTATTCAACAAAAGATGAAATTAATAACCTCATGGGAGAACTCCAGAATCCCTTGGATAGAAATAGTGTCAGGTATAACAGGCTGAGCACATGAACATAAAATACTAAAGCCTAACAAGGAAGAAGCTACAGATGACATTAGCATATGCTTTAAGAATGTCAGGTGATTACCTGAAGCATGAATGAAAGTGTAGAGGAGAGCTAGAACAGTAACACGGAATAAAAGGTGTCTCTCCAGTTGACAAAGACAAAATTATGGGACCATGACATTGGAGAAACTGTTTGGTCTCCTGATGGGCCCACAGGTGCAAAAGTAGAAAAAATTTCGCATCCAAATCTTCAAAATATCTCAGATGAGGACATTGACACACAGGTATCAGACAGCTCAGAGTTACAATAAAAATAATAGTTTACCTTAGCACTGAACATCAATCTACCCACTGCCAAGTATTAAGGGGCTGTCGCAGAAGGAGCCATCTACCATTTCTCTGTTGTAGTCAGAAGGCTGCTCCAGTCAAATCTGGCAAGGCATCACCACTTTGCTTAGGTGAGAAAAACAGACCCCATTTTGGGATGATTCACTGGCACCAGGCAACACAATGGAATTTGCAGTTAAAAAAAATGAAAAGAGGAGACTACAGAGCCAAGAGAGTTTGCAGCTAAGGACAGCAATCATGTGCACATTTAATATGCAACACATTATAACAGAAACTTAAATCAGCCTCAATGTATCCATTCCCTCAAAACAATTATGGAGCCAAACTACTCTCAGGCAACCAAAGCAGGTAGCAGAACAGATCAGCTTTATAGACACATTTAACAATTTAAAGTATTGGACTACTTAAGCATAATTTTGCATAAGTAGGATTATATTATCTACTAAATTCCCATGCCAACAATTAACTGCAGGAGTGCTTACTCTCTTATTTTGCAAAGCAAGGCAGATTTTTTGGTCGTGCAAATACTGTGCCTTTAGATGGGGCAAAAAGACTTTCTGTGAGGCTGTGTTCTGCCAAAGTTCTGTAAGGAGCTTATATATTTTGGAGCTCAGGTTGCTACTGCATATGTTGTACACAGCCCCAGTCTGTTTTGGAGAGGAGTTTTCCCTTTATTCGAAGGAGCAAACACAGTCACGAATTTTGGCAGCACAAGTTACTTCACAATGTTTTGCCAATACTCTTCCTTGATCCATCCTGGTGGGTGAAGAGCATGTGGAAGGGAACAGCCCATATCAGAAGCGCCTGGGACCTGTCTGCAGCGAGTGCCAGCAGGACTGCAGGCAGACACCACGTACTGTGCAAGGAGGAAGCTTGTCATATCCCATAAAAGGCAAGATAGGTTGCAACATTTCCTAGGTATTTGAGTTTTGTTTTCCCAAAGGAACTGCTGTTAAGTATGCAGAATCTATTATAAACACAGTGCTAAGGCTTTTCCATAATGCTGATGCCAGGGGGAAGAAAAGCATGTAAACACTAGAAGTCAAGACACAAATACGGGCCAATGCAAACATCATGTTTCCTATTGTCTACTTTTCCTATCAGCAACAGGAGTGACTTTTATTATGTATTACAATTAATTATAATATTAACAGATTAATATTTCAGGAATCATTACTGATATATTTTTTTAAGTTCTTGAATTTCTTGTGCTGTTAATTTTAATGGAGCTATGCAAGAAGAAACTCTTCAGCTACCAAAAAAAAAGAATTAAGGATCTCTTTTTCTCTTCATCCAGAGAAACCCCAAACCATTGAAAAATTCTTATGAAAATCTGGACAAGCATTCTCCCACAATTTAACCAGTCACAGCCTCACTGGAAATCCAAGATGCCATACTTCAAATCCCAGCACAGGCTAAATCATACCAGGAATGAGTGGATCTCCTATAGACTAGGTGAGTGCACTAATTACCAGCTTCTCTGCTATTCTCAGGTGACCTGCTCTCAATTATTCCATTGGAGTAACCTCATCTTGTATAACTAATTACACATTTACAGGGCTAACTAGGCTGTTTTTCTAAGCCCACTGGTTATGGGACTTATCTCAAGTTGTGAAAGATCCAGATTCAATTAGTATTTTAATTACTTACATAAAGCAGAACTTTTTTCACAAGAGAGACAGAAATTGTAACATCCCAAAAATTGCCTCAAGGTTAAGACCTTCCTATAGGACACAAGTGACAATTTCAAGTTCTCAGCCTGAACTACAGCCACAGGACTGAAATATGTGACATTGTGTGTGTGTGCTCTGCCAGGGTAGGTGGTCCCATCTAAATGCCAGAAACTTCCTCTCTCTCGAAGTGATAAATTTTGGTGTAGAGAAACAATCCTAGATGTAGATACAACTATAAAAATATACATACGGATATGCCCGCGTGTATATGTGTATGAACAGCAGCATTCCCCAAATTCCTTTTCACTCTGAAGAACAAGAAGAATATTCATCTAAATGGAAACAACAGAAACAACAAAAACCCCAACAGAGTGCCTGATAATTATATCAGGCACAAAGGCCTTGTCTACAGTGGATATTTTGCAGTTTGAATTATACAGGCCAGGAAGACCATTCTTTCCATAAGATAATAGAAGAGGAATCTGGAACTCCTAGGCTGTTAGTTCCTTGGTTTCTTAATAAATACTCAGTGTCTGGAAATGTAAATTAATTCATCTAAACCATATGCATACATATAAAGTATGTGCATAAGTATTAAGTTAATATATGCACATCATGCATGGTGTTCCCAGCCTGTGAAAGTGTTACGCTACAAGGTTATTCACAGCTTATACTCCACATATAGCTCAAGGTACCCTACTCTTTCAATCTCTGACCACCTTAATAGATGAAATAACTGAGCAACTTTTTAGCCTGGGAATTTTCAGAACAAATCTGATACAAATTGCTGTTAAAATTTTGGAATTTTCCCTTAGAAAAATAAGAATCAAATGTTTTGTTTCAAGGAGTTTGTAGTTAAAAATATTGATATTCTAAACATCATATTTCATTGTTAATGTCTTGTATGAACATTTCTGATGGCTTGAGTGTTCTGGGGACAAAAGCAATTATTGAAGCCTTGGCACTTCCCTTGAGGATGGGAGCTGTATTTGGCAACTTGAGTAATTTCTCAAAGGGGAATTACTTTGGACATCTTGTGTTGATTTAATTAGTTCTTTGGAGTTCAACATTTAGAGTCCAAACTTTCTTTCAAAAAATTGCCACTCAATGGCATTTATAGCTGCCTCTGTTCCTAAGGAATCTATAAATGGAAGTGGCATTGGTACTCATGACTCATATACGTTGGCAGCACTGTGTGGGCAACTCAGCACAGTGTGTTCCCATCCCAAGACTGATCTACCTGGTCGGAACCTGTTTTCACTTCAACTAATCTCCTTCTCTATTAAACTAATATTTACATCCTGCCTCAAAATAAAAAAATGAAAGTGAAAAGGATTCAAATAACATGGATTTGATATATAGAGATTATTAATATTTTATCTTTACTGAAGCTCTGTACACATATTACTAAAGAATGTTTCCCTTACTCTAAGTCCATGAACTTTTAATGAAGCAGTGTGGTCATGTCTTTGCTGGATTGATAGCCATAATACAAATTCAGAAACTACTTGTCTGATTCTTTCAACAGCTCGAAGCTTTACCCATTCTTCTAATAGTATTTTTCAAGTACTATTTTATTAAATAAAACATTATATAATGCAGAATTTTATGTCCTCCTTTTTAATTTCATGTCTGGTTCTCCACTTCACCCTCTTTTTTGAATAACATATCAAGCAAATAGTTTCATCAGTATTTTTGCTATTCTGCATTACCTGTACCTTATTCATAGCAAGTAATCCTGGACAAGTTGGATTCATTCAAAATTCTTCAGAATGGAAGACAACTGTTCTGAATTGCTTTTATTAAAAAAGCAATTATTTACTTATTTGCCTGAGTAGTTCCTCAATCTGCAGCTGAAGCCACAGGTGTCCATATTTATCCCAGAATAAGAAAGAAAGAAACAACCATCGTTATTTGGGCTCCTGACATACTGAAACTGTGGTAAACAATTCTCAGACTTTTATCAGCTCCGCCCTTCCTCTCAAGTCCTCCCAGCAGTCACAGAGTAATTCCCATTCCTGCCTCTGTTTCTCTGTTGCCACAGATTTGCTGTCATTTGCAATCAAATTCGTTCTGCACAGCTCACTCCTACATGCCCACAAGGGACCACAAGGAAAACAGTTTTACTGGAACACCAGCAGCACCTTTGCAAAAGGCTTTGGGGGAGGGAGCTGGGAAGACCTCTGCAAGAAAACCCTCAAATACAGCCTCCAATTAAAACATCTACTCCCTGGCACACCGACGCAGACAAGTGGGCAAGTACAGAGGAGACATATGAGACTGACTTTTGAGCAAAACGAGCAGACACCACCCACTTTGAAGAGCCTGGATTGGGGTGAGTGATGAACAGGGACTCCACACAGTGGACACTTTAGGTTAAAGAATTATGACATGCTCAGAAAAAACAGTAATCCAATTAATCAAAATCTGCTAAATGAAAAATAAATTTCAAAGACCAACCTAAAATACAAGAAATAAATCAGTATTTTTCTACAGCACAGGAAAAGCCTAACAAGAACTGTGGAAAGAACACAAACCCACATTGTACTATTATTGAGGGCTGCTGAGATGTGATACCAAGGGACAAAAATATCTTCCTTGCAGAAGGGATTTTCTCAAAGCACAGTTCCAGCCTTGGAGCCTCTTTTGCCAACAATTTTGTACTGTCCCTTTTCTGAGTAAAGGAGATCCCAGTGTTCATAGGGCTTACTTTGATGCTAATTAAAAAAGCAGGTGTGGGAATCTTTCCCACCTTTCATACTACTGCATTCTGGATTTTTCTCCTTTTTCCTCTCCATTACAATCCCATTCAACGAATGAACTGCAACACAGGTAATTGTCAATGATTTAAAAATAATCAACCTTCCATTTTTATTTAGATACCTGCAAACAAGTCAACAGTCAAATTCAACAAGGAATACAAATAATTACAAAGAAAGGAAGAAAACAAAACTAAAGAAATGCTAACAAGTGAAAAAAAAATCACCAATCAGAGAAAATTGAAAAAGAGAGGGGTTGTGGCTTAATTGACAATATTATGAGAATATTATATGATTGATCTCAGGCATATGTGTGTCTAGAAAAATAAGAGGCATCCTATTGAATGATGTTCCAACTGTTTCAGGACAGCAAATTGTTATTAATTTCCACCTCTGAAGATCCAGACCCATCTTCAAGGGAGCAAAACCAGTGACATTGAAGTTCACTGTGAATAAAAGCACCAAATCTAGCAGGCTGCTTGCTCTCTCCACTTCCCCAGAGTCATGATGTGTGCAAGGCACCAGCTTTGGCTCTCAAGGTAAGTTGTTGAGACAGATAAGCTGCCTGGAGACAGGCTAAATGGTATGTTCAGAACACACTGGGCAACAAGGGCTGCCAAAGATATTTGATATCCTGCTTAGCAATTCCCCAGCCTTTCCAGCAACCCTGTATCCTCTTATACTAATGGTTGCTAAATTATGGTCTCCCATATTCGTTTGTTTTCATCAAATCCACAGAAGGACTGTATGGAGAAACAATATTTGTGCCAAAAAGGAAGAATGGCAATTAACTTTCACCTCTTTTAAATAGAGGGGAAAAAGGTTATTGGTAGGAATATGAGTGTCAGGGCATTTGAATCACCTTGCCCTTTCATTATTGGTTTGCAGATGCAGTCTGCTATCTGCTGACCAACTGAAAAAAATTTTAATTGTAAGTTAAAAGAAATGAACTTTGCTGTTACACACACTTCAGCTTCTGAAGACCACTTATCTCTCATCTTTTGTTACACTGAAGACTTTAGGTAAGAGGCTGAATTGGAGCAGATAGGGTGAGGGGAAGAGGAAAGGAAGGCAAGAAATATCTTTAAGCCCCAGACTAAACTGCGATAAAGACTTCCATCCACAGTACAACAATATTTGCCTCAAGAAAGCAGTTTATTCAGCTGCTCAGGAAAAAGGCTCAGCTACTTTCTGATAATGCATTTTCCTAATGAGTGAGTGAGAACTAGCATGTGCCATAGACACCAAATGCTTGAGGAGGCTCTGTTAAGGGGTGTGCTCTAATTTTTAGCATTTCTCTACTACTGACAATCAAAAAAAACCCCACTTAGGAGGAGGTCTCCTCCAGCTCTACAGATTAAGCTGAGTAAAACTAGGCTATTTCTATGGGCAGGCCTCTAGACTTTTCCTCAGAAAGCCCAAATTCAATTTGCTACTCTGCCATAGACTCCCCTGTAAACCATCATGAATCCACTTGCATATGCTTATGGGGGCCAATTTCAACATCATTCTTTCCACAGGTCTTATTGAAACAAACCAGTGGAAGATTTTGTAAATTAAAAGAAAATTTAATTGCAGTCATAGTGGTTCACCCAGAGAGAGCTTGACTTTGATTTTTTTTTTCCAGAATACTTTTATTTTCATATCTATGCCATAGTGTCCCTTTCTTCAAGCTGCAAAACAGCCCCACTTATCTCACAATGTTTTTGCTAAAGCATTCCAGTTTCTAACTGCACAATATATAAATGCACCTGAAAGAAATGAACATGGTCTTCAGAGCAGATAACAGTAATGTGCAGTGTGTTTAACCCTTCAAATATGTTGAAAGAGGATGAAAAAAACCAGCATACACCAATTAACTGAACACTTTAAATTCCATTTAATCAAAGAGGCACTTCCAAAAAAAAGTGTTTATGTGACTATGTAATTAAATGCAGTATCAGACCACATAGTCACAAGAATTCAAAAAATCACAAGTTTGTCTTTTTAACCCCAACCTTTTGAAAGTTTTGGATTAGAACAATAAAATTACTTCCTTCTGGTGCCTTTTTGTAATTCAAATGGAATTTTACAACATTTTAAATTGTCTTTTTTTTTTCTCTGAGTTCATTTCAAGTTAATCTCACTGCAGTTTGAAAGCAGGGGCAGAATATCTCAAGTTTTGCTGATACCATTTAAATTTGGGACAGTTTTTCCAACTATTTTTTTTGTAAGGGGAATTCTTCCAGAATAGGTTGAAAGCTCTGACTCCTACTGACCTGGACTGTGGGAGGAGCCAGATTCTTACTTGATGCTTGCTCTGCATCAAGTGTTTCTCCATCCAAGTGCTTTTGATAAACATTTCTCTATGTCTCTGCCTCCTTCCACTGTAGGCCAAAACAAACTGTTAAAACCTATCCATGCATACATGAGCAGAATAGTTGCTTTCTGGTGAGACCTGCTGTAAAACCCTCTCTGCCTGTGCCCCCAGAGAACTGCCAGGAGCTCTCACAGAGAGGTGGCTATGGCATGCACAAAGCTTCTTTACACACTGCAAGTTACATCTGCTCAGGGCATGTCTGCTCAAGACTTCATGCTCACTAAGTCTCTCAGCGTTGTTTTATCTCTTTATCATTTAATTAAATCACCAGTAATTGGATTTTGTAGACAAAGCTGAACAAAAATTACTATGAAAGGCCAGAGTTAAAAGACTGAAGATGTATTTCACAAACTGGGAGTCTGGCAATTAAAGTCTACCAACTCTTTAATGCTACAGCAGAGTTCCGTGAAGAAATATGTTACAAATGGCTTTTGGCTGCCTGCCGAAGCCTCAGTCATTCTGACATATGTACAGCGAGACAACTGCTGACTCAGTGTCAACACAACACATCCATGATCTTCCAAGTTACTCCTAAATAGCAAGATTATTGGCCAGGCAGTTCATTTTATGTACTAAAAGGAAGACAAAAAAATATATAGGGTAAGGAAGTTCAGGCCAACAGAAGCCCTTCAAGAGAAGGGTTCATTGGGGAAGCTCTCAGTGGGATGAAACATCTCATCTTTTTTCCCCCAGTACTCTTCTCAACAAACTGAAAGACTTACTGAGCATTCCCGAAAACTTGACATTACTCAGATGCTCTGCATTGGCTGTCACTCAGGTAGGAGACAAGTTTTGCCTGTCTCTGTGGCTGGGCATTTCAAATAACATCAACACATGGTAGGAGTTTCTCTCACCACACGTGCTCTACACTTCACAGGAATCAACATCAAGATGCTAGAAACAATTAACTGGTTAATCTCTCACCACTTGACACACTTACAAGGTACAAAATATACTAATTATGATGTTGCAAAACTAATTCCTGGAATGATTTTTGACGCATATACTGAATTGAGACTTCTTTTAATTAATATCTGGATTAGCAGCTACTACTTTGAGATAATGCTTTAAGTTCCCAGATCTTAAAATCCAGAAAAAAAATTCCATCTTTGTTTTGAGCAGATACACTAATCACTCCCCAAAGGTTTTGATGGCATTTTCATCATTATGAAGAATGAATGCTGCACTGTTTAATTATGCCTTTTGAAGCTTTTTCCCTTCAAAGAAACAGTGTAACACCTAACTATCATTAGGACAAATACCACTAAATAAAGGAATAGAATAAAAAACCGAAGAGAAAGCAAAACAAATACACTACAACCCAAGTTCATTTTAAAAGAAAATATAAATACATGTGACATATCACTTCTGTGAGAATTTGTTTTACATTGAACTAGGAAGACTAAAACAAATTAAAATTTAGGAGCCAATTTAACTCTGAGTTTAAGTGTACCAAATTCAGTGGAGTTGCACCAGGGTAAGATTAGTCTCAGAACATTAGCTGAAGCACTGAAAGGTTGAGATCACTTAGAAATTTTAAAGGCATGTGAATGTAATTCAAATTGAATAAATTTGAAAGTCTGACTTTGTGAGACTTTCTGGGGAGTGTGGAAAACCCTATGGTTTTCATACTGCTGCCTCTGAAATGATTTTGTTTTACATGAAGTCCCACTTGTACAAACAGCATTATTTCTTGTTTCTCCTTATGTAAGCAGAATCAGAATCAGGCTCCAAGTTTCTTGCCATCTGGTCTGAGACCTCCCAATCAGTTGGCTATTGCTCCCTGAAAAAATTGAAATTAATGAAGTAAAAGGCCACTGGCATGCTAATTCATGAACTGAAACAGACTGCAATGACAAAATTGAACTGAAATAAATGATAGCTAATGAGGCATTGTTATTCACATCTTATGTGGCTTTGCTTCATCAGATACTTGCATACTGAGGACAGATGTTCATTCAGGACTTTGGAAAAACTTCACTTTCTTCAGCTGTCCAAGTTAAAAAACAGCTGAGTATCTTTCCCCCACATAAGATGTATTAAGTTACACTTCAGCTTATAAAATCACATGAACTAACAGTCAATGTTTTAAAACTCCTCATTTAAATCCACAAGATATATTTATTTTGTACTCTTCAATTGTTCACTTGCTGTACAGTATATTGGTAAATGGCCATCATTAGTAAAACCCTTTTTAATTTAAAATACCTATATTTTCCTACTGACAGCTTTCCAACGACAACTAAATATGCCAAGGTAACCCATGTCTAAATTCCTCCAATGTAAAGCAGGAGCTTTAAGATTAACCAATCTTTATAGAGCTGGTTTTCTTCTCTTCTTTACAGTGAAAAGAAATCCCATTGTATTTTAAACAATTTTTCCCGAAAAGCACTCCAGTCAACTGCCTAGCTCTCACTCATGGCAAGCACAACTGATTTTTACACTCCTCAACACCATTTTTTCTGCTGACTGTAGCTACCCTCATTTTCTCTTCTGCATATAAAAAAGGTGATTTTAATATATTTGCTTAGTCTTTACAGGTAAGGGCTTTTTTATCAGCCTCAGAAGAGCACAGAGATGAAAAGAACTTGAATTCTCACAAATGGAAATACTATTTCATGAGCACTCTTTTTTATTGAAAATTGAGTTCTCCTACTAGTCCTGGTAAACAGGAATTAGTTAGAATTGTTGGGCAGGGCTGCTTCCCCAGCCAAACAGGTTCATTCAGTGATCTCTAGTTTAAGCTACAATTTTACTAGACTTGATCCTGTAAAATGCAAGATGAGACACCAATCCCTCCATCCCAAGAGAATTACAGTTAAGGATTTATGAGGCAGGGAGACCTCCTTTCCAATTAGTACTCCCCAGGATGCGTGCAGCAGTGTAAAAGGCAAGACAGCAACTATTTATCCAGATTGCTCGTCCTTGCCACCATCCACACCCAGCTGGTGGCAGCATCTAGCCTTCTCACTCCACAGTTATTATATAATTTATCTTGTAAAAGCACCTCAAAGGCAAGAGGAGCAGATGTGTCAAAGATATAAATAGAATTACACTGAAGGAAACAAGTTAGTCCCCTGAAGGAAATAAAAACCTTTATAGACTGGGAAAAAATAAGAGATTTTCTAAATGTTGTCATCTCTTTCTGCTGTCAAATTCATGCTGTATCATACACAGTACAGGTACACAGTCAGGACTTAAAAGAAAGTGATGAATGTAAGCAGCCACATATTTAAACTGCAGTTTGTTTCCTAGAGTGAAGATCTGTCTTCCCTGCTGCTAGCTCTGAAAGGAAACAAACAGCGTGAACTATAGCATGTTTTTTTGGGAGGTATTTGGATAATTTTTTAGGTATCACTTACAGAAATGTTGTTAATGCTTACTTTGAAATTTCATTAGCTTAATTTCATTTGCATATTCCTTTCTTACCCTTCCAAGGAAAAGCTGAGGTGCACTTCCTTCCCTTCCCATGTGCTAGAAAGGAGCCTAATAGGGACTTTACACTAAGTCACACAAACATCAATTATTAGTTATTAAAGGGGTTCATTTAAAGGGTTTTAACTAAGGCCAAAAATTCTTGAACAAATAAAGATTATTATACAATTAGGAGGAAAATCATTGCCTACAGTATTTCTTATAAACAGAGGAGGTTAACAAATGAACCCTTCTGTTAATAAAGCATTGAATAGGTATTTACAGCATTCAAAATTATCATTAATAGATTTAAAAGTGAGACATCAAACCACAGCAAATGTTGGAAGCAGGTAGGAAAACTAAAATGTTGTTCAAAGTGTATTATTTTCCTACCAATTTCAGTATCTCAGACTAAAATATATTTAATAGGCATAAACAATGAATGACAAGGCATATTACCTTCTTGGTAAAGACATTTCATTAGATAAAATTAAAAAAACAAAGAAACGGATGTTGGATATAGGTGTTCTATTTCTTGCTAATCCTCATGAATTTGCAGTCTGAAGAAAGGACACTCATCTGTTGCTGACATGTGTGATCATAAATGCAGAACTGGTCACTCTGGAAGCTTTCCAGCACAAGTAGTTTACCTGAAATTCTTCAAATCATTTTGATTTTTGACAAGGAAATTTTAGTGGCAATTAGTGTAATATACTATCATAGTAGATGCTTTGGAGGCACCTCAGTCCTGCCAGTATCCTAACTAAATCCCTCTAAATAGAAGCACCCCATAGTTCCTGCAAAGAGATCGTTGTATCTGCTCTTGTGTTGCACAGTTGGCTATATACCCAAATGCCATCCATTGATGAAACTGTTCTAGACTTCTTACGCACTATTTAACCACAATATCATGAGAGCTTTTCATAAATCTTTGACATGCACGTTTTAAAACTCCACAACATTAAAAAACTGCACCTGAAAAACAGTTGAAATGGGAGATGTTCTTTGCATCTTCCTCCTGAATTATTTCTAGCCTGTTACGGACAAGGATCCTCATCCTACAGAGAACTTTCTTTTCTCAGCAAGCAGAGCTCTCTGCTAGAGGAAGACATGATGAGAGAGTTCCTGAGGACTGAATCAGCAAAAGAACAGCTAGGTATGGAATGCACCTCCCCCTCTGCACCTAATCCAGTAACTTCAGTCCTAAACAAGGAAAGGAGTTCTCCTAGTCATCCAGTAACTACCAGCAGAACAGAAAGAAAAACAAACAAAAACAAACAAACAAACAAAACACAAGAAAACCCAACCAAAACAAAAAACAAAAAAAACCCAACCAAACAAAAAAAGTCAACAAAACAGGTAACCTTTTTTTTTTTTCCTGTGATTCACCATATGGTATTGGTCAAGCTACCTGCACTGTTTCAGCTACATTATCTTTTGGAGGAGAAAAGACTAATTTTCCAAACCTAGGCAAACAGGTAGTGGTGCACCAAAACTGCATTTCTCACTCTGGCCTCTGAGGATCATGGGAGTATGCTGATGCTTAAACACATTTATACAGATAAACTATTCAAAAGTTACTGGGCAACAAGAGCAAGGAAAGTGCTAAGAGAAGCTATTATGATAAGGTAATAAGGACATACTGCAAGAATCCACTTCCCTCGGGTAAATCCAAAAGCAAAATTCAGGCTTTGCTCTTCTGAACTTGTAAGTGATCAGAGAGGAAGGAAGGGGCAGAGGAGCTGCAGACTTGCTTCATTCCCTGTACCCAAATCTCTCTGTGGTTTGTTCCAGTACTTGCAAATGCACCACAGTTGGTAGCAGATTGCAAGGAGGTGCCTCAGGGTGACCCTTCCCAGAGGCACGAGAGGCAATACCCAACACAGAGGATAATTCTGGCATAAGCAAAGGGAAAAAGTGACAGCAGGAACAAAGAGGGAACCGGGCCAATGTGCAGACATCTGAATCACCCACTTGGGCATCAGTTCCACAGCATAAGCCACAGGCAGTGGCACACAGCTCACACAGAGGATGGCTATAGGCAGACAAGGCTGGCTACAAATCCTTACAAATCTTAAGCAACCAAAACAACGTCTTACAAAGGTTTTCTTGGGAGGAGGATACAATACAGAGAGTAATTTACTTCTTTAAGTGCAACAACTCAGTTACCTGGATACTCAGCTTTTGCTCTTGGACAAAATTAATGAAGCAACTTCTACTCTCTGTCACGCTAGTGTAACTCTGGAATAAATCAACAGCTTTCCATGGAGTTAAGATTTACAGTAGTGTGAATGAAAGCAAAATCCAACATTTTGTTAAGATGAAAATTAAGATCTTTGAACCAATATGGATTTCTGTACTAGTGCCAGGTCACAAATTATTGATTTTTTCCCACATGTTTAAAACAAGTACGTGCAAATCTTTTTGTGCTGCATAGGCAAAACCGTGCCAAAAGTAGCAGTGACAGGAATTTCACATGTTGACTGGCTCTAAATTCTTGCAAATCCTCACTCTTTCTTCTGTAACACTAGATTTATTTCAAATATTCTTAAGGAAAGAATGAAGGAAAAAAGGCTACACAATATCACTCAACTGCCCCCAATATGTCTTGAAAGAGCCCAGCTCTGCTCAACAAGAAAAATGCCAAAACCAGCCAGAACTCTGAAAGATTTCTTAAAATTCCCAACACTAGAGGAGGGCAGAACCCTGATGTTCTTTACTTCTCTGACTTTTATATAAATAGAACAACTCTACCCTGTCTCTATAGTCTTGGCAGGGTATATTAAATTTGCTCTCCTTACCATGGCAGGAGGAACAGCATCGAACTCAAGACTTTGAGAGGCCTGGATTCAAGTCCCTCTCAGACACTAGCTCCTCATGCAACACTAAGAAATTACCATTTACCTGTGCCTTACTGGTTTGTAAAAAAGTAACCTACACCTTTTTGAGATAAGGATCCTACCTAAATAACAGGGGATTTAAGCATCTAAAATACAAATGTGTATAGCCTAATTCCACAATTGTCACATTTATTTTATGAAGTAGTTTGTCTCTACTCTCTAAATAGCATAGTGTTTTTGGAAATGTTCAGAGGGAAAGCAGAAAAGACTTAAACAGGACAGGAAAAATGTTTATTAGCTGAGGCTACTCCCTTAAAGTCTTCATTAATTTATTCTTTTGATAAATTTGAAACATATCACATGTAAAGCTATAAACTTTATCATGAATGAAGCATCTTTTTTTCCCCCCTCAAGATCACATTTAGAAATGCCTTCCTCAAAACTATAAAAATGTGTCTCTTGGCAAGCATAGGTACATGACTTTTGCCAGTGAGCTGCTTATTACAAGGACTATGTAAAAGGCAGCATCAAAAATTAAGCTTATTACGATCTTAGCTTGTGTCAGTTATGACTTGCTCTATAAATTACCAAATTAAAATTGCATGCAAATGTGTCTTATTAGAGAACTGTAAACAATTTTCAAGGGATCAAAAGAGCTACAGGGAGCATTGCTCTACACGTTCCCCGTTCAGTGCTATTACTCATGCAACACCAAGTACTAAATATTCTGTACAATTCTTATTTTGGCAATAGTTTTAAACAGTGTATTCCATCCAAAGTCTCCTGCGTAATGAGTGGGATACATAGATCGATAAATAGCAGCTGTTGTATAAATTATCCAAAAGAAAAAAATTGCTAACTGCTGAAACTTTTGCCAGCTCAGCAGCAACAGGTAGCACAAGCAGCCTCTCCTCATTAAAGTTTTGCTGAAGCAGGACAGGCAGGGAAGTGCCCCCTGCATGTACACCAGTGCCTGAAGGACTGCACTCCATGGAAGAGTGAGAGATGTTGCATCAGTCTGTGGAGAACTGCTGCCCAAGGAATGGGCTCATGCTGGAGAAGTTTGTGCAGAACTGTCTTCCACAGGATGGACCCCATGCTGGAGCAGGGGAAGGACTCCTTTCCCTGAGCAGTGAGAGAAACAACATGTGATGAACTGACCATAGTCCCCATTCCCTGTCTCCCTGTGCTGCCATGGGGGAGGAGGTAGAACTGGGAAGAGGGGAGAAAAGATGTTTTTAAGATTTATTTTACTTCTCATTATCCTCCTCTGATTTTGTCAGCAATAAATTTGATTAATGTCCCCAAATCAAGTCTGTTTTGCCTATGACAGTATTGGGTGGGTGATCTCTCCCAGTCTCAACTCATGAAACCTTCGTTATATTTTCTCTCCCTTGTCCAGTTGTGGAAAGGAGCAAGAAAGCAGCTTTGGTGGATGTCTGGTGTTCAGCCATCATCAACCCACTACTGGGGGAGGGCAAAAGAGAGTCTCTTCCGAGGTGAAGGGGGTCCTTCTGGTTGAGTAAGCATGGCAGAGAGGGGCAAGGTGAGAGCTGGAGAGAGAGGTCAGGTGGCATTGATTCTGAGCTGGAAGGAGCAGCCAGGGTAACGTGGCTGTGGTGGAGGTTAGGTTGAGCTCAGTGATGAGAGTTTTTGCATGTGATTCACTCTCTCTTCTGTACACTTTTGTTAATAATTTCATTGTTGTTATTGTTCATTTACTTATCTCATTAGTGTTTCTAAAAGAATACACTCAGGTTACTACAAACACATCTCAGGAAACAAGAAATTTTGGATCCCATGTGGAGAAGTTTAGGAGAATATTTAGAGAATGGGAAGCACAAAAATGAAGTGGCTAGAGTAGTACTATGGACAACAGATTATAAAAAGAATAGTCGCTACTGCATAGAAAAAATTATGTGACTCAGAAGGGGATTTAAATAGCAAATTGAAAACACCATATTCTCTCTCCTGTCACTATTCTGAAGTGAGAATTTTACTTCTGCAAATGGGTGCGATCCAGATCTGGTGTCTATACGTCTAGAAGAATGTAGAGAAGTTGCAGAAAGTATGAAAGAACAGCTAGAAAACACCCCAAGAGCATTTTTTCCCTTTCTGATAAATTCAGTAGAACAAACCCCTTAAATAAGGTGTCCTAACTGTAAGGACAAGCTCGATCCTCCAATATACTCATACCTAAAAGGAGGAAGATACATCAAGAAACAATAGCAGAAGCCAAAATCCACCACTTCCATACTTCCAGCAAGGAAAAAAACCTTTTGAGCTAAAGTTACTAGACAGAGGAACAAACTGCTTAGAGATGCAAGAAATGTCTGTCCCCTGAAGTCTTTCAGTGAAGCCTGGCTGCATTCTGGACTAATTTTTTTTTAGGTACAATTGCAAGCTATATCCAGGATAACCCAGGGAGAAACAGATGCAGTGCAGTAGCTGATTCTAGGCTTACACTCTGTAAATACATGAGATAGGAAGAAGCAGAATAACTTAAAGAACCAAGTATCAGAATATGCTACGTCATAGGAAGCATAATTCAGGATAACTTGCTGGTTTTGCCTGTCACCAGTGACAATTGTGGGATTCAGTAGAATTGTGTGGGTTTTCTGCTCCTTACTTGTGATGTACTTACTGCTCGCTCCTGGCACTTTATATGGTTTTCAGAGACATTTAGTGGTCAAATAATATACTGCAACACAATGTTCTTTAAAAAACTGAGAATGTAATCATGTCAGATACCACCTAGCATACTGAAAGCTGTGAAGCAGAAACATGACATGAGCAAAGGACAAAAAAAAATTGTGTCTCCCTTTTCTAACATGAGATTTTTTTTTAGTAAAGAGTAGTATCTTTCCCACGAATAAAGACACAAATTTTTTTAACTGTTGCAAAGTAAGAATTGGTTATCGATTGCTTTGGAAAAACATAGACTGCCAGCATTATCTCTAAACCCCAGTCCTGGACCAATATTTTGTTGTGCCAAAATTTTATTGGTGATGACAGCTACCTTATCTACAATAACACCATTTCATATTACTGAATCAATCAGAAAAAGAAGTCTACATTCCATAACTACTTCGTCCTAGCATTTGGCTTGGACATGTAACAGGGCTGATGGAGAAAGAAACTGACCCCCTCCAAGGGACATGGGAAAGCTGCATTTAGCTCCCACCCCAAACCCTTCCCCATTCCTGTGTCTACAGCTTGCTCAGCTGCTCAACACAGAAATTCAAGAGGGAAGGCTTGGGTACCAAAAAATCCCATGACTCACTCAAAAACAACCGAGTCTCCTGAAATTAATCTCGAGTTTTTTTAACTGTCTTGAAGCTTTTCCGGCTACACCACAACCAGTTAACACTTTCAATGCTTTTTCTAGAAGAGCAAATAAATATTTTGCTTTAAAAAGATAGTGGCATTTCTAATGCATTAGCTCAATTCTAGCTGCTGAAGTTTTAAAGATAACACTATAAAACTCAACAATCTGCAATAAGTACTGATTAAATATAATAAATAATTACAGGTGATGTTCCAGAATATGCCAGCTGTCCTGCAATACTTCAGTGGGTGCAGTGAGAACACAGCTAAGAGGCCTCTCAGAGCAAAACCTTACTTTTGCTGAACATGGAACCTGAACTCAGATTTTAAGTCAGAAAGGAGAAATAAGAGTGTGACTTCTACTGTCAAACATTGTGTGAAATTGCAGTGTAAATAGGGAGGAAAGATTTATGGTTTGTTTTCTTAAGGAAAGTCCTTGCATGTGTTGATAGCTTAACTTTGCCTAAACAATTAACGTAGGGATACACATAAAACAACTCTAAAAATTTCTGGTACAGAATATCCTGTTGACCAACAGCATAGATTCAAAATGGGTAAGGAGCACATGTGATGAAAGTTGCCTTCTTTCTTTCTATAGCATCCCCAGACAGAAATGCTTTTTTTAATTGCATGCCCAAAATAGAGTATCAAACAACATATGGTGTAAACGTCAATTACTTCTGATTCAAACTCACAAATTATGCCAATCTAATTACATGCAATACCAGTCTGAAAGGCATCTATTACAGAGGAAATGGAAGGATTATAGTGGTAGTAAGAAAGGATTAATTGCTAGTTACCTTACAGCAGATAATACTAAACCAAAGTTAATAATGGTTATGATTTTACAATTAATAAAAATTCCTCCTTGAGGGCTGTAGGATACAAATAGCTTAGGTTTCAAACACAGCTGCTACAGAAAAAAAAAATAGACAAGTCTGCATAATGGTTAGTGTTGAGATTAGGGAATGTAGACTTCTTGTGTGGGTGAATTTCTGTCACAGAAACAGAAGTCTGATGCCACTTTGAATCAGAAAAAAGCCACATCAGCCTGAGGAAAAGGTGGGGGCTGGCAGCCGGGTAGGCAGGGAGGTACAGAATTTTGCTGCCCTTCAGATTAGAGTCAACTCTAAAGCAACAGATCACGACAGTACACACTGAACAGAAGCCATGCCTAACAGCAGTGAACTTAAATTGCAACAGCAGCGACCTTAATGAAAAGCTACTCAAAAAGGCTGCATTAGTTAGATCTCCCTCAGGCTGCTGTTTAAAACTATCCTAATGAAACAGCCAAATATGGTGCAGGCATAAAAACAAGAGGATATCTTGGGTCAAAACACCCAGGCCAGCATCTGCCTCAGAGGTGATGATACAACCTGCTTGGAGAAGCAGTGCAACAAACAGGACAAAAGTGCAAAGATTACTCTCTCTGCACCTTTCTGCCCCCAGCCTCTCCAGAGCTTCCCAGCTTCTAATGACAAGTGGTCAATTGACTGCCCACAGCAGCAGGATCTATGGCATACACTGATTTATTGAGGGCACCGCTAAGCATTCTTAGAGAACTACTTGCACACATTCATTTTAGGGACAGAACATCCCATGTCACAAAATGTATAGGCAGCTGTCCTGGAAGTTACGGAAACCTGAAATCTTTCAACAGCAGGTGTTGTGCGATGTCAAATTTAAGAGGCCTGTAAAGAGGGAAGCTGTAGAAAGCAACGAGACAATAGGGTTCAAGATGAAACAGTGTTCAAGAGCTGTTTTGGCATGGATTTGAGGAGGTGTTTGGTGATTGCTGCATCTCTGCCTCTGAAAACCCCACATTTATAAAAGACCATTTATCATTATAGGTGTGTATAATTACTGCCACTCAGTTTAAAAATATCTATCACCACCAACAGGAGAATGGATCCCACAGTTCAACACTATCATGCTTGCATTTCATAAACTTCAAATAAAAACTGCTAGCAAGTGAGAAATACATATTACATTAAAATAAATAACCATACCAAAACTTTTAAAGAACAAGAAAAGAGAGGCCTCATTATCCTCAGCTTAACATTGAAACTCTTCAGCTTTATCACGTACATCAGCTGGTACAAAATCATTGTAGTGGATATTAGTTATGACTTCTTGATAGGTCCTTTTTAGGTTTCCCACCATATTCTCATGTTTGTGGATAACACTGAAGAAAATCACTCTGACAAGATACAGATTATTATACTGTTTATACACTTTTTTCCCCTGGCAAGAAGACATTATTATAAATTTCTGAAAGCACCAGTTGCTTCAATAGGTGAAGCACACAAAAGGAACACTTTAATGGCCTGCTGTACAAATTGAAATAGCAATGTTCAAACAGCCTTTGAAGAGTGAGACATTAGCTTTGCTCAGCCGTGTTTTCCTCAAAAAATTTTGAATTTAAGTAGTTGCACAGTTAAAGTATTCTATGAAATCATTCAACAAAAGCATTGCCACACATGTCAACTACCTGGTTAACATTACAGTACTCTATACTCCCTCTGAGTTCCCCTCTTAAAAATTTGCTGTTTAATAGATATATGCTAGTTATAAAGCACACAATCTAGGCAACTTTTATGAAAAAATGTTTTGGCTTACAGAAAATAGAGATTGGATGGTTTGTGACCAAGAAAGTCTGTAGGCAAAATTAATTTCCTTGAAATGGTTATATACTTAAACAGAGAAAAGCCCCACTTTATTTATGAAGCAGCAATAAAATTGATGTAGAGTAACTGAAGAAAGAAAATATACCTGTGTCCAAAGAGCCCCTTACATATATTAGATACACTGCTGGCATCTCAACAATGCTGGTGGAGTATACATTCTGCTGGACCCTTAAGATACACTTATAGCCAAACAAATATTACACTATTTCAAGGAAATACGTATAAAACCCCACTAGAGTACCTATACAGTTCAAAACAGTGTTTAAGAAAATTATCAAAGACAGAGTCTTACAAAGAAACTGACTTTCAAATTGGGGCAAATTTCCAAAGAGAAAAGAGGGGATACCAATATAACCTGACTGCAATTTTCTGTGTTCTCTCTTATGACCTTTTGCTTTTTAGCAAACTTAAAATATAATGTAGTTCTGTGACATTATGAAGTCCCTATTTTATCAGTTGTATCAGTTTATTATTATTCTAGGATATAATAATAACATTATTCTAGGATAACAAAATGGCAATTCTTACTATTTTAAATTATTTTAAAATGCAGAAGAAAACCATCAAAATTGGTGGTGATAGATAATGAATTGCTATATTCTGAGCATCTGTAGCAATAGAATAGAGTTAGCTCAAATCAAGCAGTCAATTCATTAAATAATCAACATCTCAGCACCTGTCAGCATAGAACTTTTTCCAGTCATCAGGGAAAAGCTGTTTCTTCTGGTGGTTGAACAATTAAGTGAGCCAATGCAGCCCATTACAAACGCATGAGGTGGACGAGAACATTTATAATAACAGTCACAGAATATTCTGAGTTGGAAGGGATCCACAAGGAACGTCAACAGTCCAACTTCTAAGTGAATGGCCAATAGAGGGATCAAACCCACAACCTTGATGCTATTAGCACCGTGCCCTGAACAGCTGTCTTCATCTCAGTGGCATTATCTCTTCATACATATTTGACAGGTTTACTTAGCACAGAGCATTAGGCTCTGTACACGAAGTAAAAGAGAAAATGCAGCAAAAGTCTCTACATAAAGTTTTTTTCCTTATTTAATGTGTTTGGAAGCTCGTTATCATGCATGCTCATTCCAGTAACACAAATCAGAAAAACAAGAAATATCTACCTGTTCCTAGAATCTCTCTGCGGTTAGCACTTCAAATCTACTTTTTCTCTTCAGAGCTGAAATACCTATGCTAGCCAAGTATCATACTCCTCAGCATTTACACAGCACCCTCATAGCATATAGCTTTTCAAGGAGACTGTTCCCCAAGAAAGTGTTGCCAAAATAACAGAAGCACCGCTACTTTATTCTAGGTGCATCCTAAGTAAGTAGGGACATAAAAGTGAATATCCCACATTCACACTCTGCTGTTAAGAGACTGAGAAAAAAAAATTGAAAGAAAACAATGGAAAACAAATACCCAAGTCATTCAAGGAAGTTCTAATTTCCCAAAAGCAATGCACCAGGCTCCAAGGTACTTTTTCCTTGCAAAAGAAGAATATAGCAATTCCAGAAATAAGAGTTTCCTTTACAAATGAAGAAAATTAAGGGGGCAAAAAAACCAAACCCATGCAAAGCTCTTATCTAGTACTCAGTCCTATAAAACTGGCAAAACGAACAGTTCTTCTGGAGCTATTCTCATCACTGTTATAGGAAGTAAGATCACATCCATGAAGCTTGGAAATAAAATTAAGTAGCTTATGAACTGCCACAAATTTCAATTTATAAAAATTTTAAAAAGAAGAAGAAAAAAAAGAGGATTTTAAGATGTTTGAAGAGACTATTTTCTTTTGTTAAAAAAAAAAAAAAAAACTACGGCTTACACTTTTACACTTTACATTTGCTAGCTACTAACTCTTTAGAAAACAGTCTACCTAAGCAATACTTTCAGCTCTGCATGGTAGTAGTTTTACGTATATTTTTCCATAAATGACATCTTTTTCACAAGTGAATCCCACAGCACACTTCAACCAAATTTTATTCACTGTACATCGTCTCTCTAATGGCCTTGATCTCCAGATGCAGAACATCAGTGTCACACTTTTGGTTTATGCAAACTGAAAATTGTAGGTATGTGAACATTTCACTCCAGCTGCTGCACTGCCATTTCTGAAATGGAAAATTATAGCGTTTTCAACCATCTCATTAACTACTCAAATCAGTCACTAAGAAACTTATTTCAAAATAAGTCCATAAAGAGAATTCAGATGATAATCAAGTCAATTCATGTTTTTGTGTGCACAAACAAACTAGACATCAATCCACATGCTCCATTTTGCACAATACAAATCAGCTGCAAAGAAAAGGAGACCAAGGCACACAAGTTAGGATGGGACAGTCCTGCCCATGTTAGTCTGTAGAAAACAAGCTATCATCTTATTGCTAGGAAAAGTAGGAATGCACTAATTACAATATAATATTCATTCCTTGAGATGGAAAAAAGCCCATTCATCTGCTCCCAGAGCTATACCTGCAGTATTATTTTATTTAAGAGCAGTAATGGGGTCATGAAGCAAATCCTGCCATCAGCCACAAATACTCATACTGGTTTAGAGCACCTAGCAATTTTGGTGCATGTATAGCATATTCCTTCAGATGAAACTGTAATCTCTTCTCCAGCCATTAACAAAACACATTTCAATCCCAAAGGGAAATGTAAGTATTTGAGAAAGGGTCTGGCTGTTTGAACCACACTGAAGCTGCCAATTTCTTTAAATACTTGTCTTGAACTGCATAAAATGGGACGTAAAACCAAAAGAGCCACCACCGAAAGATTTGAACGCAGCTTCTTTCAGAGATTTAGCTGTAATATCTATTATTAACACTATGTGAGGAAGTGCCTAGAAATTGAGCAGGTAGGAAAACAGTGTATTTTACAATGGTTTCTGGCATTAAGCCCAAAACGAAGGGTTGGTAAATAGCTCAACACCTATAAGACCATTTATCATGACCGTCCTCTTAAACTAATATGAATTAGGCTTCCTTGCACACATTTTACCTGCTATCTGTAATAGCCACGTAGATTCCTGGAAGTTTACTCAGCAAATATTTAATGGTATCAGTCATGATTAAGCAGATCAAACAGTTACGTTAACCTTGTACATCAGGTCAGCCCTTACTTGGAAAGCTTGTCATCATCTCTGATTGTTAATACCTCAAACCCTTAATAATGTCTCCATACATCACAAGCCCAGGGTCAGGGAGTTAATGACATGTATTATCCACATTCTCAACCATACAATTGGGAGAGATATAGGGTAATGGATAGCAATAGAGGAAGTTAGTGTTCTGGGAAGTGAAATTAAGAGTGAAGCACACTACAGGAGAAGCACAGAAGCTATTTAAGCGTGTGTCATGGTTTAACCCCAGCCAGCAGCCAAGCCCAATGCAGACACTTGCTTGGTCCCCCACCAGCAG
Organism: Grantiella picta; assembly: GCA_013397955.1. Taxonomy (NCBI): domain Eukaryota; kingdom Metazoa; phylum Chordata; class Aves; order Passeriformes; family Meliphagidae; genus Grantiella; species Grantiella picta. The sequence goes on along the minus strand of VZRM01005322.1, from coordinate 740,694 downwards.
AAGAGTAAAAGCATCCCTTTGATTAGTTTTGGTCACCTGTCCTGGCTGTGTCTCCTCCCAACCTCCCATTCATCCCCAACTTCCTCACCAGTGTGGCAGTAGGAACAGCAAAAAAGGCCTTGGCTCTGTGTAAGTTCTGCTCAGCAACAACAAAAACACGTCTATATTAGCAACCTTGTGTTCAGCACAAATCCAAAACACAGCCCTGTACTAGCACAGCGTCAGAACTATCATTGCTGAGATCTGTAAGACATTTTATGTATGTGAACCTCAAAAGCAAAATAAGAAAGTTATAGGTACAAGGAAGTGGGTGGAGAGGTGATCTTTGGAGTCGGTTGAAAATGCTGCAATCCTATGTGTTTAGAGTCATATTCTAATCCTCTGTTTTACTACCAGCTATTACTTTGAACATGAATATCTAAATTCATAGGAATATCTGGCCATAATTTTTCTGTTTCTGGGGCTCATATCCTTTAACATTATCTCTGTAGACCATTTTGTACTTTTCATATGCACTGCATTTTACCATCCAGTTTTTAAAGTCCTCTACCCCACCTCACTGTTAAAGGTATTAAGGATCATGGGAAAGGGGTGGGAATTCTTCCACTCCAGCTGAGGTTTTGTCATTTAATAAAGAAAATCTAAGCACATCCCACTGTCTTTCTTCTGTATCATGACACTTGCTTTTGATCTTTATTTTCACCCATTGCCATTCATCAATAGGTCCCCAAAAATGTCTCATCTCAAAATTAATCATGAAACTTGAATCTTCTGTGAACAAGAAAATAGGGATTGTCTCCAACATAAATACAAAAAAAAGCAGTTTTGAGAGCTAACAGACAGAAATAACTAATACACATGTAGATATGAGAAGCAAATTCATTCTTAGTTTTTGAAAGTCAAAACAATACAGACTTAAAACTCCTCTGCATTAAATCCCATAAATCTGTGCAATGTGGTTTCTTGCTCTACGTTCCACTGCTGTAGAATTCAGGGATCATTTATTAGAAAGAGGAACCTCTGTCACTAGTTTCAGATAAAAACATGCCCAAACTCTCAGATATGAGAGGTGTGTGCTGTGCAAGCAATCCTCCCCATACTACTAACTCCAGTACAGCAAACAAAATGGAACCAAAACAAGACCCCTTCATCCCTGCTAATCAAAACCTGCAGCAGGGCTAGTTGCTTGCCAGGCAAAGGTCAATCACCACTTTCAGAGGGGAAAAATCAGGAACTAATCAAGATTCACCAAGTTAATGTCAGACTTTTGATAAGACTTAACAGACTAATAATCTGGGGGTTGGTTTTTCTTCATTGGTACATTTGCCCTAGGCTCTGTTGACAAGTCTAGAGCAGGCAGTAGTTAATGGCCATGGCCTTTTCTCATAGATCAGTTTTTGCCAGAAAGAAAGTATTTTAGTCAGGTTATTTGGTAAATAATTCATACATACAGCAACAATCCTTTTTTTGGTAAATGCTGCTTTTAACTTTAAGGTATCTTACTGAGTTTGATATCATATTTAGATAGTAATTCCTTTCATCTGACTAAAAGCTTTTATCTTTAGGCACAAGGCTTATTTTCATCTAGTGTAATATATTCAAGGTCAAACAATCAAATGTCCAGAAAGAAACCAAGAGAAAAACAGTGGAGATGAAGGACCATCTAAATGAAAAGAAAAAAAAAAAAATCTACTCAAGACTTTCAAAAGTTCCCCTTTTCATTTGTCAGGGTTGTCATAAAGAACACTGCATGGATTTGTTTTAGTATTAATGGATTTTTCTTCTCCCTCCCTAAAACCAGCTAAACCATCCAATGCCTACCATCACTGTTGATGAGGCAGGCAGGTGGATTTAATAGCACACCATCTGTCTGAGCAAGTTGCAGTGGCACTGCTGCTAAAGCTTAGAAGGAGCAGTTTGCACAGAAATCAGTGCTGCACGGAGTAAATAAAAGCTTCTGAAGCTAAAGTAACAAACATTGTCTTTCAATTAAATTATATTCCTAATGAAGCATGTGATATTTTAACTGTAAGGACACTTTACCATATCTACACCGCTTCATTTTCCTGTGTCACACATTCAAGACTACTCTGAAGTATGTCTCCATCTTTTAAAAACAACACTCACTATTAAACCTGGAGACTGGTAAAGGAAGAATGACATTCATGTAACAAGAACAGCTAGTTAGGCATAACTGAGACATCTTTTAATTCCTTGCTCTAAGCTGAGGCTTTGAATTTTTCAGCTTGCTTGTCTTGAGAAAGATTCCAAAGTGGTAAAGATTGAAAAGAAAATGGAAGGAATGAGAGGAAACCATGTTAGGTCAAATGGTCCATTGACTAGAAGAGCACTCAATCTTTGGTAGCTTTGGTAAAGAACATTAAGCCTGAAGTAGATAACCCCAGCACATAACATGTAAAGAGAGATGATGAACATGCAGGTGTTAATTTGCTTTTTTTCCCAGCAAGTCAGGAAATTTCCTGTTTTCAAAATCTCCATCCTTGATTAAACACAACCTAGACAAACCAGCGTCTTTAGATTTGGAAAAACATGTTTGTCTTCACACCATCCCATATAAGCCTCTGGAAGAAACCTAGGGCAGAGGACAAAAAGATGACAGAGGACAAGGAACACTCCTAAATTTGAAGGCACACCTTGTTTGGTCCAATAGAAGAAAGTTATACGCAATGCAGTTTCTTAAAAGTACTAGCAGGCTACAAGCAATGCAGCAAGGCTGAACACCGTGCTTATGACTACACTCCACATACTGATTGTGATGCCATCCTGAAGGATTATCCACAACCACACAGATTAGTGGGGGCTTAAAAGGAATTAGCAAATTTTGTATGTTTTTGTACTCATCCTTCATTCAATTCAGTTAATGTGAAACATTGTCCCACTGCTGACCTCCAAGTAACTGTTTACCACTATGGGTCACTTTCAGTTTGCATTTCATCTATGTATTTGCAAAGGTGTATAAACTTTCACGAGTAATAAAAGGTGAAAATACAAATTATTCAGAGAGTCTTCTCAGACAGGCAGACTCAGTTATTTCATCTTATCACACATTAAATTACAATAATAAAACATATTAAAAAATACTTCTTACCAAAATTATGTGGTATTTCTAATTTTGTTCATCTCAGTCTAACAGCACCTTAAAGTCTAGTAATTTCATCATGAGCACTCTTTCCACATCTATAACATTACTTTGAGTTCCAATACAGAACATCTGCTTTTCTTTATGCCTTCACATGCCTTTCACTGAGAACATAAGAGGAAAATTAAAGTCGCTCATCTGTAAATACTGGTTCTCAAATCGGCTTGTACGATTCCAAACCGAAGTTCTTAATTAAAAGTATACTTATATAGATCCTTATACAGTGACGCAGGCTGGGAGCTTGTAAAGCAATAGCAAGCAAAAGCACTAGCTTCCCTTCTTCATTCACATAATGCCTGGTCATATGTCCCTGAGAAAGGAGAGCTCCCAGTCAGACAGCTACAAGGATGGCCACCAACTGAGCCAGATCCTCACAACAGCTTACAGGTGCTCCCTCCTACCTTCCTTTTCATTTTTCCTGAAACAGACATCCATCCATCCATCCATGCTTAAATTACCTTTCCTTTCCACCTCTTCTCCCACTCTTGTGTGTTTTTGAATGGATACTTCGTGTCAGTCACCTGTGCCTCTGATGGCTTTTCTGCCTTGTTTTCACTGTCTTCTCCTATTCCTTCTCTCTAAGAGCCCAAAAATTAATTTCTATAAACTGCTGGAACAAGCCCAAGTGGGGAGGCTTCTCCCTTTCATTTCCTGGAATAGCATGAAAGAGAGTCACTAGCCAGGTTTGAGGAGACCAGTTTGCTCAGCTGCATCAGGCCACAGCACCCCATGCTGCCATGGAAACAATGGACAAAGCCAGGAGTTGGGCAGGCTGCTTGTGTTTTGCACCTTTTCTCTCCATGGGACTGGTTGCTAACACAGCCTTGCTAGCTTTGGAGCTGTTTGAGGGGAACATCTGTTATGCTCTTTTAACTTCTCTCCTAAAGATCAGCACCAAAGCACAGAGCAGCTTTGATATTCTCATCCCAGCACACACACAGCATAACAAGCAACTACTCTTCATTACTGCTGATATTGAACAGGCAGTTGGATCAGATGTTAACATGAAAATTATCAGGAGATTACTTTTCCCCCAGCATACCAGAAACAGCACATCACTTCAGACCCAAGAACTCCATCTACCTTGATCAGAAGCTGAAACCAGCAAGCTGGAGTCTAACAGGAGCGCTGATAAAATGCTCATGACAGGCTGCTGCTGCCAAGTCTCAAAAGGAGCCTGGGTAAAGTTTTCATCAGGGACTATGAACATACATTTGCGTCCTTATTTTCTCCATGGTAGCTATAAGTTGAGATTTTATTGCAGCACTGAATCTATATTCTACTGCAAAAAGATTACCTGAAAACACTGATTTTCAACAACTTTATGGCATATTTTCCCATTTTTCCCCTATCATCATGATCATGCAAAATTTTGACCAATATTAAAGAACAACTTTAAATTTTGAATTCTGAGCATGAAATAATGGAAGGACTCAATTTTCCATTTCTTCCTTACAAATTTGTATACATGGCAGACTGAAAAGGAAAATCTGAAAATGCTTTACTAATTTAACATAATTTAACTACGTTTTTTTTGTTCTAGGTCCATCAATACAGACTAGCATTACTCCATGCAGGAACCAAATTCTCAGGCAAAGGGAGAAAAAACTAATAAAAGAGCCTTAACCTCTTTTCTTTATTTTCTTTTATGTTGAGTAACTACATAGCCTTAATAACATCAGTCTGGTTCCCTTTGCCTTAACCTCTCTGTCCCGCATTACAGAATCACAGAATAGTTGGGGTTGAAAGAGACCTCTGGAGAAGATCTATTCCAACCCCTCTGTTAAGCTGCTTCACCCAGAGCAGGTTGCACAGTATGGCATCCAGGTGGGTTTTGAATATTTCCAGAAAGGGAGAGACCACAACATCTCTGGACAGCCTGTTCCTGTGCTCTGTCACCCTCATAGTAAAGAAGTTTTTCCTCTTATTCACCTGGAGCTCCCCTTTTATGTTCATGCTCATATTGTCACCTCTTTCACTGCTGCTTGACAAAGATTAAATTCTAAGCTTTTCAACACAGACTTGACAAACACAGCTGCACACCAATAATTGTCATCAGCTTTTCAGCAGAGCATTTATATGTGAGGATGGAAACACACACCCGTGCTGGGTAATCAACTTTACCATCTGCAACAGTTGACTATTTGCCTTCTCAGAAGCAGTCAGTAGGAGGAGGATGCTGTCAGTAAGTACTCTGCTTAGCAGCTAGGGAAAATCTTTGGTTTTGCTAGCCTGGATTTACTTAAGTGGGCAAAAACAACTGCATAACCATCCGTAGGGCTTCTCTTTGAATCAAGCAGGTTGCTTTCTGCACTTGAATTTGTCTTTCTCACTACAGTCTGACACTAAGAGGGAGAGCATAGCTGCAGCTTTTAGTAGGAAAAAGGTTGTTTTAAACTCTTTGATGTAAAGTTAAATGTGATAAACCAGAGAGCATTCAAAGTGAAGGGAGTTAAACATTCTCTTCCAAGATCAAACAGAAAGGCAAAGACGAAAACAGAGAGAACATCTTGCTTAGGTTTATCACTGTTTCCTCTGCAATTTCTTTTCAATCAACAGGTCTGTTACTGCTATCTTCAGCTATTTTAAAGATGTTTTGGTCATTCAATGAATAATGCAGTCTTATTATTACCCCAAAAGCTGAAATATTGAAGTCATTCCTTCTGACACAATCTGAGGCATGAGAAAATCATTTGACTTGCAGAGAAAATACAGGAACTTTCAAAGTTAATTAAGTAATTTTTTGGCTTTGGGGTTTTTTGGGTTTTTTTTGATTGTTTGGGTTTGGGGGTGGAGGGTGTGTGTGTTTTGTTGTTTGTGATTTTTTTAATTCTTGTTTTTGTTTCATTGAGTATTGGGGAGAGAAGATGGGGTGGTGTTTGTTCTTTGTCCCCACCACCACTACTACATATCTTCATCTATGGAAGGAAAGTTGCTTTCATAACTACCTATTATCCCTGCAGTGCACCTGAGTTTCTAGATCTTTCCCAAATAAATGAAGATGTTTACAATTCCATCCTGTGAGGTACTTCAGGCAAATCAATATTAGAGGTTGAATCTGCAGCATAAAATAAACATACAGTATTGCTAATGAACACATACATAGTACAAAAGAAACACAAGGCATTCACATTTCACAGCTCTTCAAATTGATATGCACTTATACTTTCTTAATGCTTTCATCAATAGCTCATTTTACCCTGCACAGCCCTGGACCTTCAATTGTTTTCTGTTAAACAAAAATAACTGCTATTCCCTAAGCAAGAAGCATCAAAAAATTATTTTTAGACATTTCTAATCATGTTCCTTTCTGCTTACAATAGTTATTAGTCTTGTACAAAAATTACTTTGTCTACCACCAGAGCCTGAAATGAAATATAGTGGATGCCTTCCCATGTTAAAGAGTTGTTTGTGGAGCAGAGGGCAACAAAAGAAAAAGGAAAAGGCACACGTGGCTGCATGATCTCCTTGATTTTCAGAACTCAACAGCACATTCTGCTAAAGATTAAAAAAAAAAAAAAAATCTCCTTTTGACTGAACTTAAGTATGCATTCATTTTCTTTTTTATTAAAAGGCTTAAGGAAACACCAGTGTCTCTTGCAGTTGCCTTGGTCATTTCATGACATATGGAAATGTACCTTTATTTCGCAGACTTAGAGTGCTTATATTTGAGCAAGCAACTTGGAAGGCTATGTTTTGGGTTTTTTTCAACAGGGCTTTCTTTTACCCTTGAGGAAGAAGAAAAACAGTGTGAATGTTAAGAAGAATGAGAAGGGAGAATAAAAGGGAACAAGATCCTATCACATCCAGACATAAAGAAATAGAACTATTTGCTTGCTGCATCAGCCTTCCACAGCAAGACAGTATGAACACCTTGCAGCTAATGCCTAAGAGCTACGTCAAATGAGAAAGCTCATGCAACAGCTTTGTTTTGAAAATCTAGATTCATTTCCCATTTTGGTAGCTTGAGTGACTCACAAAAATATATTTATATATCTATAACAGAGAGGACATAAAACAGAATTTTAAATCCTTTTGGGATGAGAAAAACTTTCATACAGAAGATTTTTTTTTTACAATTCTATCACCTGGTTCGTGGAATCTCTTTTCAAACATCAAGCAATGGATTGAGAGCAGCAGAGAAATTGTCACTTAGAAAAGACACATATTAAGATGTCTGTAAGGTTTTTTGTGTGGCAGTTTTTCAGAAGTGGGAAGTGTAGTACAGCATAATGGAAAGGAGAATAAATAATAGAGCACAGAAGAAACACACAAGGCAAGTCCAAATTCTAAAAAAATATGTAAGTAAAAAGACAAAGAAAAATCCATAGACTTTTCCTTTGTTATTTAACTACAACAGGCAGAACAGGAGGGAGGAAAAATCCTGTTGTATATTTTTATGGCTCCTGCTAGTTTACTTCTCTGAAAGCAGAGCTAAGGAATACCTGAATCCCAGGATCTGTGAGCAAAGCAAGAAACTGCAACATAAAGTTTTACAGTAAGAGGAAGCTAACTACAGTTCAAGATATGTATTGCAGCTTTTTGATAACTTTATACATCTATTGGTTTCTAGTATTGTAATGCAGTAAAATATTGCCAATCCATTTTAAGACTTACCTTCTTGTGAGATGGCTATTAAAGACATACTAAGACTTGCTTTTCCTTTTTATTTTTCTTTTAAGGACAAGTCATGGTGCACTGACTTCAAAGGCTGAAACAGTATAATTAACCCCCAAAATTATTACAAGGGCAAGAGGAATTGACTTTAAACAAAATATATGGTCTGCGCTGCAAATCTTATTTAACTATCATCAGGAATTCAGTTCAGAAAGGGTGTGGGCTGGACTAGACTAAGTAAAAGACTAAGAAGTCTTCCATTTCTTTCACACCATCCACCTCAGCCTTGCCCTCTAGGGACTGTTTGTCTGGCAGGTCTTCCTCAGACACTTACTGTGGGCTCTTGTGCCAAAGACCAATCCCATGACTTCCATACGGAGCATCACTAGAGATCTAATGTTGACCTCATGGCCACATTTTATCATTCTTCATTTCTAAGCGAATCTTTTGGAAGCTAATCCAGTCCTGCAAATACAGCACACAGTACTAAAGAGCTAGGAAAAGTTAGAAAATACGAAATCCTAGTTTGTATGCAAAGTTACAAATGCAGTGTCAATAATTTCTACTCTTTTTGATGGAACATTACTCTGCTTGGTACAGGAGACCAGTTAGAGATTAAATGCAGATAATACCTATCAGGGAGCTGTAAATGAAGATATAGCTCAGAGCTACTTTTTCGGTTAAATTAGGCAGTGCTGAGCTGACACAACTGCTGGCAAGAAATAGGTAAGTTATCGCTACACCTACACAATTACAGTGTGGATTTATTACTCTCCAGAAAACATAGTATATTTTCTTATATTCCCTCTAAGGGTCACCCAGTTTGGTAGCCTGCATCAAGCTTAAGACAGGTGAGAAAAACCCAAAGCAAAGAGACTTATGCCTGCATGGAAATGTACAGGAACCTACCTTCACTGCATGACTCATACCTTCCTTTATATAGTGCCACCAGCAGTCATTGAGAAGAGATTTCTGCCAAGATTGCTGCTTTTACTTCCTGAGAGTTTGAAAACTGAACACTTGCATGTTTCACCCTTTTAAATATCATTTCTGAAGGTCAGCAATGACTGCTGAAAGAAGATGCTGCTTCACTCTGGAAAACTACAAAAAAGGTGAAACATGTCAGTGCTAATACCTACTGGTCCCAGCATGGCAAGGAAAAAATACAACTGCTTGTGTAGAAATATATAGGAAATATACTTGCCACAAACACTTAATACCCATATTTAGGGGATGCAATTAAATAAATGGAAGACCACCCTAATTAAAGCAAAAAGGCAAAGGCAGATCACACTGGCAAAAGAGTAAGAAAAATTAACATGGCCTGAATGGCATTCAGAATATTGAAACAGCTAGTAACAGGAAGGGTGACTTGTGCTGCAGCAGAAGGTGCACAGCATGTGTGCTTTGCTGCTAGCAACAGTGCTGAATCCTGGATACAGACAAAACAAATGGGAAGTCAATGCAAAGAATTCAGGTATGATGCCAGAGAACAAGAAACAACTTGAATATTAAACAAAGGAAGAAGCTAAAGCCCCATTTAGGTGCAGAAAAGTAAGCTTCATTTTTCAGAGCAGCATCCTTTGGATACAATCCAAGGAGAATGTGCAATAGAGTTGACACAAAAATCTCCATGTTCAGCCACTAGCTTTTCCTTCAGGGGAAATAAAAGAAAACTTAGGTAGTTTGAGATGCCTTAGATTCATTCTGGGAGCGATGTTTCTCCTTAAAGTCAGAGGAACAAGTTTTCCAAAATAGTCTATGTCTTAAGGAAAAAGGAGTCAAGTTTCACCTGTCTTTTTAGGAAGGCTTTGCTACTGAAAGATTGCAAGACAAAGTTACTTGAACACAGATAGAAACATTTTGTCAAAATAAGAATCCTACAAAGTCTGTGTTCGCTGCACATCAAAAGAGTTACTCTTCAGCAACCACAACACGACTGAACCTACAACATTCAGAGGACCTGACACTGAATCCATGTTGGAGGATGCTGTTTACACTACATTCCCAAATTTTAGCTAGGGAAGATACCTGAAAAACTAAGCTGAGAAGAGGGGGTACACTTCAAAACAACAAGAAATATTCTTCAACAGTTTTGTCCGTAAGTTTCATTTCATAAAAGCACAACCACCACAAGCTAAAAGTTAAGGATGCTGTGGCCAGGATGCAGAAACATTAAACAAAGACAGAAAAAAACTAGCAATGGCATCAAAATACTCTCACTTGCAGCCCACTGTCCTGATCCTTGCCTTTCTTTTGGGTTTCCAAAAATATTTTTTTTTTTAAAAAGTGAACTTAACATTGCTTTATTGCAAGACCAGCAATTACTTTACTGTTTGTACATTTCAAAATGTCTGAGTGAGCCCAAAGGCACTAATAGTATTTAAGGCCTTGAGCCTTCAGCCATGCTGCAAACTATTATGACCAGACATAGTTACTGCTAAAAATTTCAACAGGATGAATTTCACTGGACTAGCCATTTGGGGCAAGTAGCCATCCAGTTGCACCACAACTACAAGTGATGTTTAAGTGATTTTGTGTATAATAGATATAAAAATGCCTGCAGGATTGATTTTTGAATTTATGTATGCTGAAATTGTTTTCCTCCACGCTTTATTTAGCTTATATCTAGTTGCATGAATACTTAAATTTTAAGTGCTAGAGTGCAAAATGATGATGCTTGAATATCATGCAGCAGTTGATTTTCCTTTTCTTCCCTCCCCAGTCCCTTCAACAAGTCCTGTGAATATCAGTATAGAACAAGGTACAAATTCAGGTTCATTTCCAATGGATGTGCAGAACTAGGTATGACCGAAGAGACAGCTAAAGAAATACCTGGACATTAAGAACATGAACAAAAGGTTGACATCTCCATTACCATAGTTCTGTAGCTTGAAAAGTCCACTCAGGTGCACTATACAGAGGGTAAAGTATTGGAATGGTCACATATGTTATACCAAGTACCATCAAACTCATCAAGGACTTTCTGGCATGCCAATGAAAGGAACAGGAAGGCATCTGGGCTGTTAAGTCACAGCCAGCGACAAGTGCAGTATTGCGGCTCTGAAGCTTTCCTGCAATAAAACTCATCATTTCCAACCACCATTGAATTAGCACAGATACAGTAATCCTGAAGTTAAAAATAAAGTTAGCAGAGGAGGCCGAACACGTAAAAGAGCTCAAAGACGACTGAGATAATTTATACCGTCCTGGCGTTAATATAAGTTCAGTTCACTGAACCCTGTTATTAGGAGTTTGTTACTTTCTAAAGCTGAAGAACATTTGCTAAATAATATCAAGATAAGGAAACATATGAAGTATAATGGACCAAAGCTTCAAAAAAAAAGTCAAAAAGTCAGCCAAGAAATAAAGCAATCACTTAAAGAGGATTAAAAAAATAAAAAAAACCCCAAAACAAAACAGAAAAAAGAAACACCCCCCAACAAAAAAAAAAAACCCTAAACAAAAAACCCACCTCCACACACAAAACAAAAAACAAAAACATCAAGCCACATTACTAACTGCTCTCAAAGATACCTGCAAAGTGAACGTAGTTCTGAAAAGAAAACAACATGCTCACACAAGGTAATCATTAATTGTTTCTGAAGCTGCTAATTCGTTCTCTTCTCTAAAACACACTGTGAGCTTTGCAGCTCAACAAAGGGTAAATAACTTGAATGACAACAGTGCACAAAGGACTTACAGGTACATTCCCTGACAGGAAAATTTCCATGCAGGGAAAAGTACCTGTTTGGAACCACCTCTGATTTTCATAACAAGAAACCAATGTTTATCATCACAAGGTCTAGTTAAAACAAAGAATCTAGCATACTACCTGTGCAGAAAATGAGAACTGACTAATGTCAACAATATGAACAATGCTGACAGAACTTCTGCAGAAATGTGCACTCCCCTGAACCAAAAAAATCTGTAATTCCTTAAAGCTACAGCTTTGGAGAGTTTATATATTTCAAGTAACTTTCATACAAACATTATTTTCTGCCTCATACATCTCTTCTAGGGCTGTAGATTTCTCAGTCATTTGAACATGACTTTTCTACTAAGAGTTTCCAAGCCATAATATATTTTGCTTTTCTGAAAGGCAATACAAATGCTTTATACACATTAAGCTCAGATTACAGGATACAGAGGAAAAAAAAGTCCAGAATAAGTGGGAGGAAAGCCCATCAATTATTTCATACTGACTTTGTCCCTAGAAAAGTTGCTGAGCCCCCAGCTGTTTGCAGACAAGTTCCACTCCTATGTCATATTTTCATGGCAAGCACTGAAGCCCCACAGAATAAGGTGATTACTCCATCTTGAGTCTGGTTCTTGAACACCAAGCCTGAGTATGTCCCCACGTGAAGTTCTGCTCCTTCACCATGCTCCTTTCAAATGCCTCTTCATCACAAATCCTCAGTGTTTTGGAAGTGGACAGCATAGGACTCCTCAGCAAAGGGAGAATTCGGAGGCGCATCAAAAGCTAGGGCATGTACAGTGCTCAGCCAAGCTACAGGAAAAGCAGTGCTTAAAAGCATAGGGAATGCTGTTACTTCTGGCCTTGGTATCCATGGATGCAACAGAGGAGAACAGCCCTTTATGGCATAGGGCTATTTAAAAGTGCCATGAGAAGTGCAGAATTAGTATCTTCTGCAGGCAGAAGATACCAGCTATGCTGAATTCAGTTCAGAATTTTCTGCTATGAACTGGGTAACTGACCTGAGCATAACCACAATTAAGAGTCAATAACAGAAACAAACAAAAAAAAAAGGTACTCACGTATTTCAGCCTACTGTGTAGCTGAGCAGACAAACGAAGTAACAACTTTTCAGACTGCCAATTCCTCATCTCTTGCACATTTCCCTTACTTAAGATTCTAAGCATATTCATAGCAGTAAAAACAGTATTGATTTTGCTCTAAAAAACAAATACACATCCATTGTTGTGTATCTTTGCAGTAAAAGTTAACTGGTCAGTGCCCTTGGGGATGTGCAGCAGCCAGCAGAGTGCAGTCAGGAGTCACCACACAGGGAGCTGCTTTCTGAAACTCAGAAAAAATGTTATTTAAAGGGTTTACACCACTCTAGCATTTATCCCAACACACAGAACGCAGGGACATATTTGAAGCAATGAGGTAATTCCCAAATCCTAGTGGCAAGATCCTGAAGAAGAACCTGTGCTTGCCTCCAGCCAAAAGGAAAAGCTATTTCAGAGAAAACTTTCATGAATTAGTCATATGATCTCTATGAGACACTGCACAATGCCAAGCCTATTGATAAAGGAGATAGAAATGTCTAAGAAAACAAGGGGGAGAGAAAACTGCGATATACATCTCCACCTGAATTTTAACTTTTAGCTTCACATTTCAAGAAACTGCTGTACAGTGCAAACATCTGCACAATACTAGAAAGATTCAAGTAAGAGAAGTCATACATGTTCTGCACACTCAGCAGCAGGCCCTCAGGCAGTAGTTCTAGCAAATAGTCTTCGAGGATATTACTACAGTTATGTGCTCCAGGGGAGAATATCACCATGGTGCAGGAAGGATTTGGGGGGGAATATATCATATTAATCTAATACACATCTAGGTAAGGCAAAGTTTAGTGTATATATAAGTGTGTGACACTACACATAATTGTCTCTTGTTGATTTTCTTTTTTTTAATCTTACAGTAGTGTTTCAGGTAGTCTCTCTTTACCTACCAAGTCTTTAAACAAGTTAAATTACAAGACATACTTAACAGACATACTAGGCTAGCAATAGCAAGGAAATTCATATCAATTTCACAAAGGTTAACATAAAAATCCCCATTCTGTTCTTCAGCCCATCAGTGCTCTTTCCCTTCTTGGAGCCCCATCCAGATTCCTTAGTCAGACCCTTTTCCACAGCCTTCCCAGTCCTACCAAAATGACAGTCTGTTGGTGAAATGTAAGATTTGGGAGACAGATGAAGCAGCCCCTCATCCTCATCCAGGGAGGCGAAAGCACTGCCCACGGGGAGCACACCCACACCCCTATCCATCGAGGTCCTGCTCTCCCCAGAATCTCTCCCAGCACTCCCAGGGAGGCAATAGTGTGTCATGGCCAGGAGAGATGCCCAGTGGAGCAGAACAAGGCAGGACACAGGCTGGCAACACCGCTTGAGCCATGCTGCAAGCAAGGAACACAGAGCAGTGGTGGCAGGCAGAAAACAGAGATCACTTGGTAGCATTTAGCATCTCCAGGCTTTTCCCTTGGCCCAAAGAGTGCATTTCTCAAAGCACTACCAGGGTCTGTCTCACACTAAAGCAACAGTTTATTGAAGCGTTAAGAGAATGTTAGGCTCCTCATAAGCTATTTTATAGGAGGTCAAATGGTACATCTAGGAGATGGAAATTTGCTGGCATTTCCACAGGTCCTCCTGTATCACTGTCATGTTTTAGGGTTTGTTTTTGTTTCACTTGTTTCTCTGTTTGTTTGGGGTTCTTTCTAAAGAGGGGGAAGAAGGAAGCCTGCAGTAAATTATCATTAAAGAGCCATGATCAGTCCCATCCAGCCTTTTGGAAAATACAGCTAATATTTTACTTCCTTGATACATATCAGAAATCCAGGGAGTTTTTCTTACTATTTATCAACCTGTTGAACATAACTACTGCTATTCCATCCAAAGTCCTCATTAGGGCCAGAGTGCCAGTTTAAAAGCAACCTATTTTCCCTCCACTTCAAGTACAAGAATAAAAACTGTCTTGTCTCCACACTCCCCTATTGTTTCTAGACGCTGAAATAATTGCTGTTTCACACATAGCAACCTACATGCCGACACAACTCCACCCAGGTCGCACAGCCGCACTTAATTCACCACATACAAATTCTCAAATTGGGCTTGATTTTCATTTGCAGTCCAGTCACATAACCCAGGGACAGCAGTCGCTGTCCCACTGGCATATTAGTGGTACGTGTAGGTAGATATTTCTGAGCTGTGCTCACAGACTTGGGCACGGCATTGCTCAAAACACGCAGCTCAGGGGAGGAGGAAAGAGTGAAGGCAGTGCTCAAGAGCTGAATTGCATTTTCTCTGAGTGTTGTGGCTCCCAGGAGGCCCTCCTCCACAAGCACCTCCTCCTCTGAATTTACTGATGCACCTCTATCAAAGAATTACGCTTCAGTTGCTTCTATTTCTACCAATTCAAGTCTATTTAGACTGAATTTTTCCATGCCAGAAGATTGCCTCAGGCTCAATTCTTTTGCAAACTTTCAAGCTTGACTAGTTCAGCTGTTTATGAGAATCAGGTGAGAACAAAGACGTATGTTGCTTAGCTCAAACACAAACCTTTCCTCACTTCTCTCAAATAAAACACTCTTTTGGAACACTGACACCAACACAAAGGGCAGAAATATGTACAGGTGCTGTTCCACGAGAAAAGGACAGAACAGAAATATAAAAATTAGCTCCCATTGTAATTTTGAAAGTGATCAAACAACTTAAATTCAGGAGTCTTTTATATTCAATCTTAATATTCCTTTTATATAGGGATACAAGTTTTTGGTGGTAACATGCAGAAGCATGAGTAGTGTTTTATACATGATTGAAGGCCATATTAACATTGTCGTTGTATTAGTTCCACGTATGTACATTATATGTATTATAATACACAACTGTAGCCATGCTAAACTCAGAATTTTATTGCTTTCCTTTTAAAACTCTTTGCCTTGACTTGAATAGAAATGCCCTCTTCTTTTGTGAACATTCTGCTTCACTCTTTGTTGATGCCAAGAACTGCACAAGTACTTCAGCTACAAGAATTACACATTCAAAAGCACACTTGGCTTGTGAAGTTTAGGAGACTTGTACACTTCAGAAAAGCTTCTCCTGCAACTTTGCAAAATACCAACAAAACACAGTTGCATTTTCTGCCAGTCAGTGCTGCAAAAACACATGAGCCAGAAAACTCATAGAGCCTTAATTCCCACCAGTGTCACACAGACAAGTACAAGACTTCTTGTCTGAAGGTGAAGTAGGCAAGTCTTTGTAAAGGACCAGGAATGTCTCACCAAGAGTAAGAGAACTAAACTGTTCCTACTTGCAACTTTTCCTTTTAAAGCCCACCCAGAAATAATGTCCAGTTGTTCCTCCTTTCCTCTCCTCCTAAAACAGGTGCTTCAAGAGTTAGCTTGACAGTGATTGCTTGCTCAAAGTGATCATGAGTATCCATTACCTGATCTGGGAATCAAGGACCTAGATTACTTTAAATAGTTACATATTTTCTGGAGTAGAACTTCCAGCAAGGTTCCTTGCAAAAAGATCTATGGACTTACAGTTAATACTGCATGTTGAAAAGCTTACAGTTTTTCCTTCACATCAGTTTACAGCTGGAAGAAAATACAGCACTGGGGTCATCTCTAGGCATAATCAAGGCACACAGTTGCCTAGAGAAACAAATCACTGTATAGGGCAAAACAGTCTTCCCTCCTGCCCAAACCACAGTCCCAGAGAGAGACAGATGGATGCACCTACAAAATGCAGAATAGGGATCACAGGGCAGCAGTTGGATTCACATATGCAGAAGTGACAAATGGAGCACTCTCCAACCTGTCCTATCTCTCAAGTCCTCCAGCAGCTGCAGCAACACAAGCCTGCTTTTGCAGAGCTCTGCCCCTGACCCAATGTCCCAGCTCTGACCTGTTCTCCCCTTACTGTGTGGGGGAAGATGCCTGGCTTGACTAGGCTCAGATCTTCATGCTCAAAACACCAGTCATCCTCAAAACCCACCCAGCAGCCTTGCTCGCCCCCAGACTACAACAGCTCTAGGCAGCTCAACAGTCTGAGACACCGTAAGCTGAGTGTGACAGATGGAATCCTTCCGCGTACCTGGCTTAAAAAGCATCCCTACAACTGCCAACCTGAAGTAATTTTGCTTGGCTATCTTAGTCTTAACAGTAGTAAAATGAAAATTCATTAGCCTGTACTCATAAGACAAAACTATATCAACAGTGGTCACGATGTGCCAACCTCACACACTAATCAAAAACTCATTAATCAAACACCTAGGTCCTTGCAGCCTGAGCCAAGTAGGCTGCCTCCAGCTGACAACTAAGGCAACCTGTGCCTTCTCTGGACCAGAGACAGGAAACCCTCTACACGCACGTACACACCCCCACACCACCCCCATTAACGGGTTATTTAGAAAACAAAGCATAAGACAATCCCCACACACTCATTTGAAACAGCTCCCCAAGTTAATCCTCATGCCTTCTACGCACTCCAACATATTGGGAAAGTACTATCCCCCTTTTTCTCTGACATGGTCCCAGTCAGGACTGAAGCAGACTCTTTGCCAGATCAGGCACATTTCAATACCTCAACACACAGGTCCTGCAATAGCCACACAGTAATATACGAGTCAGTTAATGACGAGAAATAGAATTCCCTGCATTTCTGAGAGCTGCCATCATCACGGATAGGAACTGTGGCACCAAATATTACAGGTGGTGTGGGTACAGGAGAGGAGAGATTCCTTGAAAAACCTTTGATTATAAAGGGTTCAAGCCCCCCACACAAACTGGACAGGCAGCATCACCAAGACAGAGCAGTTCCCTCACCTCAAGCTGACTACGTCCTTGAGAAAGCAATAGATAGAAAGTCATGCATACGACAAACACCTAATTTTATAGGCATGTATGAAATATATTGTTTTACATAAAATATGAACAAATACTAGAAACAAAAATCACAAAATACCTTGCCCATGTGTATGATTCTCCCATATGAGAATGTACAAAAAGACATTTAACAGGTCCGTGCTGTCAGATTCTTTTGATGCTAGGTATCTTTTCATTCTGCTGTCCTTTGCATCAGTGACTCAGTCATATGTTCCTTAAGGACAGAAACTTCTATTGGTGGCAATGGGGAAAGGCAGAGACATTTATCACAAGCTACAACAGAGCAATATTCTGCCAATACTGCAGTCATTACCAAATTGTTTTTCACAATGCTGAAAAAAATTAAATATCCTCCTTTTTAATGCCACAAAGAACATATGCATTCCCGTAAATCATACAATCAGCATTTACAGCACCAGATCCCTGTAAAAGAATGCATCAGCTGAAGTCTTAATTTGTTTTCCCCTAAGTGCTTCTCTCTTATTAGGTGACATTACATCTTACTCCTAAACAGTGAAACTCTAAATTACCCATTTTTAATAAAACCTATTTTTGTCTGTCAAAATGCTATTTAAAATGTTTTTCACTAGCTTTTTATTTTCATGCTGACTCAATTACTGAATTATAGTTTATTACAAGCAGCTGTTTTCAGATCCATTCCTTAAATCAAACAGTTTATGTGATACTGTATTTTCTTATGCATACCAATTTTGTAAAGCACACTAATTCAATGTTAAAGCACCACAGGAGGAAGACATCTCTGCCTTTACACGGTTGTTTCAGACAAAGCTTTCAGAAGAAACTCAGTAGCACAGGTAAGTTTACATGGAAGTATAATTTACTCTCTCATGTGAAGCAGTTGCCCCTTCCTTGGAAGCGCAATTCTTTCAAGGTTCAATAGGCAACAAAGTTGTTAAATATTTTCTTAGTAGCTATTTTTTTCTGGTCCCAAAAGTTCTTTCAGAAACCACTGTGTGATTCTGGTTTCATGATTGAAACACATGTCCTTTTTCAGTCACTCTCCACAGCAAAGTCATTTTCAACACAGCCATTGAAGACTCAACTCTGAAACCACCCCTCATGTACTCAAGAAAAATCATTCACTTGTGTAAGAGCTGCTGGTGCCTACTCAAACAGCAGGCTGAGTAACATCTGATAATGTGTTTGACTGCTGCTTCTGTATTTAACATTGAAGAGTAAGTGCTGAAATTGTTCACCGCAATAATCAAATTCAACGTCATTCTTCAGCAGATACTTTATTCCCCAGAAAACACAGGACTGTGCTTAGGTCCAATCTACTTATGTTAAGAAACTTGTCAATTTGGGGCTTTCTTTCAATTATAAACATGTTCTTTTAGCTACTTAATTGCACCAATATCCAAACAATATTCACGTAGGCTAGCCTTCAGGTAGATGCTATATTCACAAAAGCAAGAAGGGAGCTATGGGTCCTTCTCAAAACTTGCTTCAGAAAAATATTTCAGTGAGACTAGCCACATTAAGTATAGAAAGAAATCATTAGCTGAATTCCATATTTATCACAGCAACCCCCTCAAAAATACCCATAAGTTCTTCCCAGCCACCACTCAAAGACTTAGTTCACCTAATTCACCTTCCAGTTATCAGAGATTACTTTTTTAACCCCAACACTACAAACTCATTGAAGAACTGACTGTGGTATAGTCAAGCAATCTAGGATGACAAAGGTTATTGATTCCAGTGACTCAAATGACAGTATAAGACAGAAACTTAACTCAGTCATAATTAGTTCATGCACTCACTTGAGTGCAAAGTATGTGCACAATGTAGGCAGGATCTGGCCACTTGTTTCGTGGTACCTCCCTTTTTTAGCGTCTAGAAAAAGACCTCTCTAAACTGCACCTGTACATAACTCTTGGGAGGGTTACATATGCTTTGCACAATTTTATTTTGCATGCTATCACAGATAAAACCAGTTTGTTTAAAATACTCCATCAACCTCCACCTTCAGAGAAATAACAGGAACCATCAACACAGGTGAGTACACAAATGATACATGATTTCTGTTGTGTGGCACCAGTCAGACAATCTTTTTTAGACAACAAGTTGCTTGGGACTCCCAAGGCTATCAATAACCTCCTGCTAATGTCATGTTAGCTTATAATCATCACCACCTTGGTTGTACCCACCTTCACTTTGTCCCTTCAGACTAGTAACTCAATTAAATAAATTTACAACAGCTACTTTAAAATAAAATCCAGCATAAGTCTTCTCTCTTGCACTTTAAAGCACCCAATCAATTAAAGTGGATTTAGTCCTGTCTTCAAGAGGATAACAAAAAATTCACAGTTGTTAACATATCCCAGAGAAATTATGACCATTTGATCAGATATGCCAGCATTAAGGCATATATGAACTAGCAAGTGGGAAATTTCTTCTCAGTCAACATAAGAAACTCTAAAAAGATAGTTCAACAGCCCAACTATGATATCAACATTTAAATACTGAAAATTTACTCCAGAGAAAAAGGTACAACTAACCATCAGCATCTGTGAATGTGCCAAAAATCAGTGAATAATGTCCCAGATCTAACTTGCATTGAAATGCAACTGTCTTCTCTTGTGCCCTTTTAAAAGTGTTTTAATTAGTACACAACCAAGTCAAATATTTTATTTTGAAGAACCATATTGCAGATATCAGGATGAAATGTCATTTATGTTAAATTATACAGCACGGTGAAAATACAAAATTCCCATTGACTAGAACTGCAAATGCCCTGCATGAAAATTGAGATACACTACAGAATAAAGAGACTGCACTTCTAATCAACCACTAATAAACACTTTGTATCAGTAGCCAAGACAAGAAGAAGGGAGAGGGGAAAAAACCAGTATGTTTTCACAACCTATGGGATAAATGCTGATATGTTGCCAACACAGGATCCAGATAATGCAGACATTAAAATCAAAGAATGCTATTTCAGATAGCTAATTACCACAGCATTCAATACCTAGCTAGGTAAAGTGCTTTCCAGAAATATATGACCTAGGGGTAGTTTTAAACCCAATTTAAATTCAGTTTTAAATAGAGTTCTACCTGAAAGTGTACAGTTTTCTGTTAGATGTATCCACGTCTCTAGTGATTTCTGTGAGGATATATGAAAACAGAGTGCAAATATACAGCCTAAACATAATATATACATCTATCTTCTAATACAAACTTTTTTTTAAATGAAAACCAGTCAATGAGCAGCATTCTGTCTTGCATACTGCAAAAACAGCATTAAATTGCTTCACAGATTCAGAATATACAGTGCCACTGAGTTAAGGAGCACTGCTAAAAGGCAGCATAACACAACAGGGTGACAGACCCTGTAAACTGTATTGCTAATCAAACTAACCCCTGTAGCATCCTGCTGAAGTCCAATTTTGATGGATATTAGTTGTCCCAGAACACAAGCCAAGAATAACATTACATTGAGAGAACAGTTCGAGCCATCTCAGAAATCACGAGGCTGACAGCACAGAAACAATGCAATTGTCAAACTTTGTCACCAACCTAACTAAACAAGCAAAGCAAGCAAACAAAAAAAGAGGCATTTTACCTTTTTAAGGAAAATTTTCTGCAATTTCTTGTGAGGCAGCTTTATCATTTTTTTTCACCATCCAGGACACAGGTTAAGCATTGCAAGTACTTGAGCCATTCTGCAGGGGTTTGACACCTTTTGCCTTCTCTATTGACTCGCTGCAGTCAGCTTAGCTCAATGCGTCACCAAACACCAGCCCAGCCCCGCAACAGATTAAAAGGCAAGAGCTAGGCTGGATCGCATTTTTGACTCAAACAAGGAAACTACAATACAGACACTCCAGCTCCAGCCAAAGCCTTCAGCTGTGTTGTCACCACAAGGAAGAAGAGAATAGGTATGAGGTCTGCACTGCTCCCTAAAACAAAAAAACCCTGCAAAGTTTAAAAAAAAGGTGCTTATACAGGGGCAAGAATTACAAGAGGATGATGAAAAAGGCACAGAGATGGCTCAGTATCTCTCTGATCCTTTCAAATCCCACGCTACAGAAGAAACTCAATGTCCAGGGCTCTGAACACGACCCAGCACTGCCTGCTGAGTGCAACTTGCACTGTGCACCTGTTAATTAAGCACATTGTATGCAATTCAGCCAAGCACAGGAAAGAGCTTGTCATTCGTGTTCTCTTCAAATAATTTGAAGACTTATTTCCTCTGAGTAGTTTTTAGAAAAAAACTCTACACAGAGAGATTGCACACAAAGCTGTTATATACAGATACATATGAAGGTATTTATAGAGCACACTAATGCTGAGTTTGATTCAGTGCCATAGGAACCAATGAATATCAGCATGGCTTCCCTTTGCGAATCTGCAGCTAAAGCTCAGCTTCAGATTTGGAAGGACAGGGCTCAGCCAGCACACCAGTAATGCATCTCCTGTCCTAAAACAATAAGTGCTGTAAGGTGATCTGATCTCAAACATTGTGTTCACTCCCATTTCTACCAGTGGGATAATCCCTATGTTTAAGAATGAAGCACATGGTGAAGCAGCTAGTTAAACCAGTTTAAAAATCACTTCATGATCCTGCTACCCCCCGATCAGTGTTTAAGGAGTCAGCACGTGTAAGAATACACAGAAATTTATTATGAGAGGAATTTCTTCCAAACATTATCAGTTGCTCCCCAATCTCCATCTCCTGCTTTTATACTATAAATATTTCACACAACCTGCAAATCTTTAATAGTCCATCTCTACCTGTATCACTTTTCTGCTATTTGCATAATTTTCTTACCACAAGGAACATGTTTGTTCCTCTGCCCTCTTGCTGCCCGTTCTTCAGGAGTTTAAGTACCACAAGCCCTATAAAATTTTCTGCAAATTTCTACTCCTACAAAAGCGCTCCAGCAAGTGGCCAGGTCTGCAGCAAGCCAAGGAAACAGGAGGTTAAAATAGGTCAGCACACAGTTAGCTGCAGAGATTTGTATTTAAGGGAAGGACAAATAAGACAAGCAAATGACAACCGCAGTAAAACACAGAACCAAACTGAGGAACAGTGCCACTATGCACCCCAAGTCCAACTGAAGAGGCAGCACTCTGAAAATGTCGCAGAAGTGCCAGGTCTGTCAAAATATTGATCAGCAGAAAGATACAGACCCAGGACAATTGCAGTGATAAACCAACAGCTGAATAGAAGCAGTAGACCTGGTAAAAGTATTTAGATTATTCTGGCCATCAGGCATTCAGACTGATGGTGGAGAATTGCAATTTTCTGAGAAGCATTCTGCACCATGAGGATATCTATCAAAACAACACAGAGAAGATGATTCCAATTCCCATTTCAATAAATTGTTCCAAAACTGAAAACTGGGGAAAACAAGCAGCAAGATAAGGGCTCATCCTTTGGTGTACTGTATGCTTTAAGCCTTTGGGTTCAATTTTGATAAGATTTAGAACATTTCTTAGGAAAACCTCACTGCGTACTGCGGAAGGTAGAAAATAATCCAAGATACCTGTAAAAACAGAATGGCAAACACACCACAAAACCCACCAAGATGCATGTAGCAGAAACATAAATTACAGCCATACTGTCTTTCTGAACAGCTTCTGCTACAAATGGCCAAGCTTGGTTTTTAAACTTGAAGCCTTTCAGGCTATACAGTTTAAAAAAAACCTGATTTTGGTGTGTGCATTACCAAGAAGCATATTATTTTCAAAACTAAAAATTCTTACCCCAGATCACCAGGATCTCCATCATTTCTTAGTATTTGAACTTTTGCCTAGGAGATTCCCCAGTGTCAAACAGTATTGACTTAGAATTCCATTTTTCCTACAGTAATTATTTGGCTAAATTATCATTTCTGTACTCACATCCACAAAAGTTACAAGATTTTCCTCTATAAGGACAAATAAAAATACTTTGAAGAGAAGTTAAATTCAAGACTTCCTTCCTTTTAGATAACACATAATCGTTCCAGACTCTATATTCATCTAGTTCTTTAAAGATTAGCTCAAGCTAAACAATTAGGTTTAAGCTGAAAGTACCACAAAGACACTTTCATGCCTTCTAATACATAACCAGGTTTTGGAAAACAGCTACATTACAACAAAGGTAGAAGGCAGACTTTCAGCTATAAATCTAAATTGCTGTGGCTGTGTTTTTGTGTTGTTTTGTGGGTTTTTGGTTTTTTTTAAATCAAGAAAAACACTGAGGACTGAAGACATACTTTCAGCATTATTTTTAGTTATGTATGTCTGTATGTCAATATACATTCTGAATTCTGTCACGGTTACTATGGTAGATAATTGCTTTTTGATAAATCTGACAGTGAACAGATGCAACACATATACAGTCCCTGCTTATTCACAATTCTTCTTGCAAAATGCAGTATTTAACATATAAACAAGTCCTCCAAACTCTATGTGCATAAACACCTTTCCTTCCAGACGCAGCTACCTGCCCTTTTCAAGTCTGTGCACTGTTATATACTACACAGGCTTTGTTTGGGCAATTTAAATGAAAGATACTTCATTCAATGATGAATGCTTACCTGATCTTTCTGACCTAACCAATAGAAGGAACACTTTTTTTTCCTGTTGCTGCTATTTATTTTTGTTTATGAACTACACACTTCTTTGAAGGCCTGCTCCCATCTAATACTAATTCTCGTTAGTATTAGAAAGATGGCATTAGCATCCCAAGAGAAGCTAGCCATTAGCAAATTCTGACTGAAGGAATAAAGCATCCTGTGGCTATATTTAGTTCTGCATATATAACATATATACAGTATTTTACATTAAAAAAAAAAAAGCTCAGATCTTTCTTTCAATAGAGGGTTATTCTTGAGTGGAATCAATATTAAAGAGTTCCATACAAATGTAGGTGGTATTACAGATACTGTTTTCTACACCTACTGAAATTACCTTTCTACTTTCCTTAGTAACTCAAATCTGAATATATAAAATACCTTTCTGCTTTAACTCACATGGATAAAAAAGAATAAAAAGCACAGTTTGAAATGATAAATTATTTTATCAGCAATTCTAACCAAATGTTAGTCCTGTAGCTGACAGGTCTCCATTTTACCTCCTATTTTGATCTACAAATTCACAGACTTATAAAATACCAGGAGAATTGTTTAACACAAGTTAATTTCTGCATACATAAAAATCAAAACTGATATTTTTGTCAGCTTTTCCCCCTCAATTATTTTATGTCATTATATAGAGAAGTGATTTTTTTTTTTCCTTTTTGATGCTGAACAGATTTCTCCAGACAACTGGCTGGTGTAAATCTGTTTAAGCTTGCTAGGGCTACACAGCAAAGGATTGATCCAGCTCCCTTACAGATCATTAGTAAATTAGAGGGAGAAAGATTCCAATGTGACTACCTGCTTTGAGGCTTTTTTTCCCCAAACTTACTTAAAAATAACTATGAGTATTTCATCAAGAAATTTGGATTACAGAAAAACTTCTTTCTTTCCCCTCCCACTGTTCAAAAGCCCAATGGGACCATTGTACCATCTTCTCTTCTGTCCTGATATACCAACTCCATCTCCCCAAGAGCCACCTCAAGGGATAAACAAGGAAGCAACCCACAGAGGATAGTGCCTGCAGTCTGGATAGCACTGAATACATGACAGCAAGTCAAAAAGCACTGACCTTGGAAAACAGAACTCTACTCCCTTTTGAAAATAACTGGTGCCAAAATCCACAAGAGGTTGGGCTTGGAAGTGCCCACTTCAGGCAGCAGCAACAGCATGCGGTTTTCCTCTCTTGTTGCCATTAGCAAACATTACTGCCTGGCAGATCCTGCTCAAGCTTTTAAAACAGCTCTCACATAACCCCCTCTCCCCTCACACCTTCCCAAACACCCACCACAAGGCAGTTTCCTGAGGGACTGATACCAAGGACTACTGCAATAAAAGCAAGGAAATCGTTTCTCCACAGAACCTGCTTTGTCTCCTTGATGCCCTAAGAATCCTTGAGTTAACCCTTGAGATGCTCTCAATGAAAAAATGACTACATCAACTTTATACCAGAAACAAACAAAACAGTTCTCTGCAATTAAAAATAGAAAAAAAGAAACATGGCTACGTCACAGTTAGGAAATATCTAGATGCAGAAGTAACTTTTTGGGAAAGGAGAACAGCTTTTAAGAAAAGAGAGGTGTATTTTATTCCTTGAAACTTTCTATATCACAAAGCTTGGTAAAATTTACAGCCAAGGTTTTTAAGGGATTCATTTCAAGTTCTGCTGTGAATTTGGATGCTGTGATCAAGGTTCAATCAAGATTTTCCTTTCTTTGTTACACTTTCATGAGGGTAAAATAGCTCCATGTATTTTCTCTATATCTTTTATAAATTCAAACCCCCTTCAAGCTGATTTCTATTCAGAAGCTTTTTGAAGCAACATCAGTACACAGCAGCTATTAAAGTTTAGCTTAGTCTTTTGCAAATCTTTCCAAGGGTCAAGAGGTATGTTTTGGGGGGATATTTCACACAAACTCACAATAATCCATACTCTTTTTTTCCTCTCATCATGAGACAAAAATCAGGTTATCCTCAAAAGGTACATTACAATTCATGGCCCTGCTGAGATATCGATCTGCTTTTAACCAAGTTATTTAGGACTCTACACTATGCAGACTGGTTCACTTTGTCCACAGATGACAGTAATATTACAATTTGGGGAACCCCAATAGTTAATTTACATCATTATCTTACAGGCAGAACTAACTTTCCAGCAACAAAAAGGTTAAATCTGGCACTTCCACCAGACAAACATAAACCACTACCATCATGACAAACATGCCAACAGGTAATATGTCAAAGGTGACATAGCACTGTATGCTCAAGCTCTAATCACCGAGGAAAAATTCTCTATCAACATTTGTGAGCCAGGACTGAATTGTTTGGACTGAGCTTTCAGCACCGTATACTTTACTTCTGAGCCAACTGCTAGGATTGTCTGGGAAAAGAGAACCTGCTTTGCAAAATAAGTTGGACTTTGGGTATTTCCTTTTCTTTCACTTAGGTATAGGATTCAGCCTTTTTAAAATTTACTTAATAAAAATACAGTCATTCCAAAAGTCAAAGTGAAACTGTGTTAGAAGCACCTGGGAAAAAATAACCTCAGAAGTACAAGGTCAAATCTCTACCTTCCCACCAGTGTGGTGGTTCTGAGCTCTTACATACAGATGCATGTACATGGATCCACTGAAAGCATGAATCTAGGGAGACACAGTGCTTGGCACGTGCTTCTCCTAGATTCAAGTTTTAAGCTACATTTTACAGCATCCCAAGGGCAGAAGCAGAGGAAGGTGGGAAGAAAAAAAAAAAAAAAGCAGCATTCAAAACGTCTTCATGAACACAAAGTCACTGGACAAAAAAAAAAGCAAGACTGCTGCAGGAGGAGTAACTTATGATTCATCTATGGCTGCAACCTGAAATTGCCTAGGGTTTCTATTGGCTTTCCACATCTTTATGGTAGATCTGTAATTTAGATATGTACTGGAAATATGGCGTGTAAGTTATTTTGAACAAAGATTCATATCTTCACCTGGCCGTTCCAATAGACAGAGTAAATACAAGTGAATAACCTACATAGTTCAGTTGATACAAAAATGAAAAAGCTTTCATACCATATACTACCCTTATTACAATAAACACTGAAAAGATTAACTCACATTGAGGGCAATTCCTTAGCACAGTGAACCAGGAAAGCCTATTGCCCAAAGTGACTGCCTCACATTCCGACTAAGATCTCAGCATATAATCAGAGTGCTCTAACAAGTGTTTCTTTTAGATTTTTTTGGTTTTTGACATTTTAAATATTCTAAGTTTATAGATTATCTAAAAGCAATCACTTCCAGAGTTACAAAAATGTTTGTTATATTGGTGACTCTTATGCCTTGCTTATAGCTATAAAGGATATAAAACCAGAAGTAATACATTAATTAAGCCAGAGACCTTGGAGAAAAACAGAAAAGACCACTGGAAATATGTCACGACTTTAGGATAAAATACATAATTGGTTCTATTATTTTAGTTTATTAGTGGTCCTTTGAATCTACCTGTATTTTATTTGAGATTCTTGCACATTTTAGACATGCATATAAGGAAGAAAACAGTTAAAACTTCTTACATTAGTTGATCTTCACTTCTCCACACAAAAGCAAAACCACACAAACCAAAAGAACCATATAATATCTATTTCAATTTTATTTAAAAGAGGTTTAATATCCTTCCTATCTCATATACATTTCTCTCCACTGCTCTTCCACCAACTTTTTTTTCTCACTAACCATGTTTCTCTATATTTTTTCAAAGGTGAAATGGCTGGAACTGAGCAGAGGGTTCCAACTGAGAAAAATCAGCACAGTGGCATAGCTCTGCTGGCACTTCCTATTCACCTCCTCCTGCCTACAGTACCCCCCCAACAGTTCACAAACAAAAAGAGAATTGATGCTCCAAAGTCTGTGTTCTGCACCTCCCACAGTGTCACAATACTTGGCACAACAATGCCATACGTGGATACTGTCAGCATTTTGAAAGAGATTTCTAGAAATAGCTACACTACTGACATTTAAAAAAAAAAAAACCACCCAAAAATCCCCCTCTCTTCAGTGCTTTTTCATCTGATTAAAGATGCTATTATTCTTCTATTAAGACATTATGTGGATGTACCAAAAATGTGAATGTAGAATATAATATCACAATGCTGACATAAAAGTTCTTTGCTCGTGGATTTTAAAAAATCCATCTTTCCACTGACTTTATCATCTTTTCTCATGTAAGGCAGCATAATAATACTCTTTGTAATAATTCTAGTAATTTCTGCAGTTGCTCATAACCTATTGTAAAACAAACTCTGCCACATAAAGTCACCTCAAAGCAGTGTGCTAGGGATTAATACTTGGAAACTATACATCTTCTCACAGAAGTTTCATCTTTCAGGTGAGGCAGAGGATCCAGAATTTTAAAATCAACATAGCAGCAAAAACACTGTCAATACAGGGATGATTCTAAAGTTACGTTTACAACACTCTGTTAAACCAAAAAAAGCCAGAAGAAGAACAACAAAAGCTGCAGCTTGATTTAGGCAAATGCAAGACCTATTTAATTAATGATTAGCTAACTCAGGACCGTATTTTCAGTGAATAACGTTCCACGAAATTTGATGTGTTTTCTGACAGTGAATTTATGCAGAATTTACATGTGTGTTCACCTTTTAAAATCTCTATATGGACAAGTACCCAAAGAACTACCATTAGGACTTAGCAAATTTGGTCTTTAATGCAAGAGAGCAGGTCACCAATTGCCTGTCAAATTCTTATCTAGAAAATTAAGACACAAAATGGAAACAGGACTTTGAAATTTATATTGATTAACAGCAAACTTGAATTAAGTTTGGACAGAGTAAACAAGAGGACCATCTGTATGTGGTGTAGCTAGCCAAGGTGTAGGATGCTTTACAGGATGATTAGCAGAAATTACCATAGTTCTGACTCATAAATGGCAAATTATATGTTTGGGCTGAAGTCATTCAACTTTAGCAAAATCAAATATAAGCTTCCAATAGCTCAACAAAAATAGCATCACAATCTAAAGGAAAATAATCTTCCAGAACAGTACAAACAGAGGGCTGAAGAAAAGATTGCATATCTTAATAGACAATGATGAACTAGAGAAGGTTTAAGTAACAGAAAACCCGCATTAGAGACCGGTGCTTTTAGGAGCTTGTGAAACCATTTCTAGACTGTACAGAGTCCTTCCATTCATACATGTAACAGATAATTGGATATGGAGAATACTCATAGATGATTTGTGTTGAAGGATACACATTCTGGCAGAAGCTTTGTAGTTTTGTGAGTTAACATTAGAAGAAAAAAAACCCCTACATTCATCTTCTGTAGCAATTTCTGTCTAACATTAGCCATGAACTTTTATCCACTTGTGCCTATCTCAAGCCAAATAACTGGGGTTTGGCTAAAGCAAATTTTCTGGAAAGGAATTCAGTTCTGACTTGAAAACTAGAAGAGACGGACAACCTCACTTCCCAGCTTCTAAAAAAACCACTTCCCACACTTCCAAAAATTTGCCAGTGGTTTCCATCTTTTTTCTCAGTACTGGGTCTGGGGAGGGGGCACAAGCTTCAGCTTCCAGTCACAGCTTCTTGCACCAGCTCAGTGATTGCAAGAGTTCCCCAGCTAATGCAAATGTGATTCACTTAAGTGCACAATGCATTTTGGATCAGCTCTTATCATTCAAAAGAAACCTTTAAAGTGTTATTCGAAGAACCAAAAGGAAATCTCCACCCTAAAAACGACTGAAAAGCTACCCAAATTCTCACACAATGATTCATTCTTAAGTGATAAAATCCTTTTGCCAAACGAGACGGACCTCTACTGTTAGATGAAGTTACTGCACGTTTAACAAGCTTCCTCATTGCCCTGGAATAATTCCATTGGGCTGGTTATAGGCTATAGCTTGCAGTGCAAACCAAGGCTCTTGCTGCAGCATCGTTGCATCAGAGGTGGCTTTTTGGCTGAGGTAGCCATGCACAAGATGAGGTGAAAAGTTGCTCCTTCCTAATGCATTTGTTCCTAAGGGGCCCAGCTCATGGAAACAAACACAACCAGAATCTTGCAAAAAGCTACCCTTCGTGGCACTGCTGCTGCTCCTTAAAACAAGGTGCTGTAGATCTCACAAGCAGGATTAAAAGATGCAATTGCTGAGACCAAGAAATTTGAAGAGTTAAAATGAATGCATGTACCACAAACATCAAAATGCCTGACTGCAGGTCAGCTTTTCATTGATCTGAGCTGAGGTCTATGACACTGGGACTAAAATTTGTCAATCAGTCAGTTACAGCCTCCCAAATCACATGCCAACCCTATCAAAGTAAAACTGACAGCGGCACTCAGGCTACCCAGGGCCAGTCTCCCTGCCAGACCCCTGTGCTGCACCACAGTTACTGTAGCCTGTTGTGACAATGTTGAAAACATTGGAGTAAAAAATGTGGTTATTTATTCAGTTAAGAAACAACAAGCACCCACCTTGCCCCTTCGATTGAAATAGCAGGGTATAATTTAAGAAACAGAACTATCCTTACTTGCTGTTCAAAGCAAGAACAGAGGGAAAACAGAGGCTAAAATCCCAGTTCTTAAAATCATTTAGGTTCAAAGCAACCACTAACTACAAGGCAACCTAGATGAACCACAGGCTCAAAGAAGTCAGTCCAAAGTCAAATTTGACTCAGACTCTGTGGTAGAAATGAGGCAATTATCAGCTGGGGCAGGATCTGGAGCAAGAGAGCTGTTTCTTTTAATACTTGGCTGGGGCGTGTCTATACAGAGAATTAAGATAAAGTCTTGTTACAATAAAGTAAATAATTACAGCTCTGATAGTTATTCTATATGATGAAACTCAGTGTTACCATCTGTGACAGACTTACAGCATATCAAGTTTATTAGGGTATAGTGATACAAAACATATCACAGTGGTTTAAAACACAGATAAAAAAATTTTATCTGGAAGCTTGCAGTAGCTTAAATTCAAGACTAGAAGTACCTAGCTGCCACGGCTGAGTTTCACCCTGCTTTGTGGATTTGTTTCAACTCCCCGAGAACTGCTCTTTTTTCTTCAAGAGGGTTAGACACTCAAGAGTTACTACTAATTAAAAGGCACAGTGTTACATTGGTGTCAGCAGTACCAGCACCATTTTCAATGTTTAAAGTATGACAGGAACATGACTGAGGCAATTCCATCTGCAGAAAATACGGTAAATGACTGTCTTACATGATGCAGAAATGTGTCTGATGGCCTAAAATCAGCCACTTGGGGAAGGAAGTCATCGCAGGTAAAAAGTGGACCACACTTTCCAGCTGCCATGGTCATTCACTACAGCAGCAGCTCTGCTAGCTGCTGGAAAGATGAGCAAGGGGACAAGTGAGCTGTCAGATATCCAAACTGAAAACTTATAAATCAAAAGCTTTGTGACATCCAAAGCTTCAAGTAAGTTTTTCTGAGCTTTGCAGGAGCTTCAGAAGCTGAATGTTCAGTTCTACCCAGCCCACACTAGGTGTCAGTCCTGCCTCGGTATGCCAGGGTTCAGCTGGCGCAGGGACACACAGCAAACAGGTATTCCCAATGGTCTAGAAGATGCAGCGCTTTAAGGGTCATGCTTGCATAGCAGTCAAAGAACAAGAATAAAATCAACTTTCTGCTCTCATGGACAAAAATTGAAAAACTACATGCTTGGTCTTTAAAATGTGTTTTCTCTTAAAGCTGGGATAGTCTTCTAACTAAATCTAAGAAAGGTTTAAAAACAGATCAATGCATAGCCACAGTAAAGTGCAATCTGGTTTCTGTAGGGAAATAAAGAAGCTAACAGACTTCTGTACTTGTTTTTGGAAGACGAAATTTCCCAGAAAAAAAGGTAAGTCGAAGTTGTTCTGCAAGGAGCAGACCTAACAGAGCCTGTTTCTCAACAGACCTATGGCTATTGTTTGTCAGACTTTGCTCCTGCCTTTTTGGACAGAGACATTGCACACAGATTTCCTAGCCCACTTTTTGTATTGAATAGTACACACTGACTTGTGGCCAGGTACAGTTCTGTTTTTCCATCCCTTGGTAGGGTACTGCTTTGAATCTCTCATGTCTGCTTATTTATGAACTTTCACAAAATCTTTGAGAACAGAGGTCTAAGTGCCTACTCCCTCTGTCCAGACCGACTGAAACCGGCCACAATATTCATACTATTGGATGTCTGATCAGCATGATTTGTACACATTGCTTTCCTAGGAACAGCCTAAAGGTCTAATCAAGTCAATCAACCTTGACATCATTCAACAAGACTCTACAAAATTGCTTGCTTACAAGGTCATGCAGTCTTAGGGTACAACAATTTACAGTACAATTCTTTAAAATGAGACTTATCTTTGTCCCCATGGCAACAGACTGCAGTCATGTCCACATCCCAGCTAGGAGATGTGACTGCAGTTTTATTTGCTAGCTTCAGTGTAGCTAGGTCAAGAAAATATTACAATACATCCTAAGTATCATGGGTTAGACTCTTCACACAGAGTATGCACTCATCAGCTAAAGCTCATACTGTTATCACATAGCTACTCCCTACACTGAACCTTTCCATCCCACAGCTGCAAAAATATCACAACCAGCTGCACAGCAGCACCTGGTAGGAAATGTACACCATGTTATCTGAAATTATTTCAGTGTGCACTTTACAAGAGTGTGATGTACTCAGATAAAAGACACGGAGTGCACACAGTGTGCCTGTGTCATTTCCACCTCACCCCCGCAAAAAAAAAAAGCAAACCAAAAACCCAAACCCACAACCCAGTCACTTAAGATGCTTGTGACTAATACAGGCACAGGACAGGAGACACAACACTTCCTATAGCACAGATGGAGGTGCCCAACGGGCACTTTGCTTCAGTTGGCCCTTTTGCTTATGGATGTTGCCAAGCATCATGTTATGCTAAAAAGGTCATTGACCTGAGTATGCCTGGATTCATGTCATCAGGGTAATACTCAGAAATCTCAAATCTCTGCTTTGCTTAAATAAAAGCCACATCTACCCATCACAACATTAAGTCTGGTAGTCCTGTGAAATTTCATGCTGTGCCACAGCAACAGATGATGAAAATTATTTAATCCCTGGTACAGAGCTGGTACCACCTTCAGTCACTGCTAATTCACACCAACCAAAGCAGCAAAGGGCAGTCAGCCTTCTCAAGACACTCAGTTGGGGAATGAGTTATGCACATTCCATGTCTTCAAGCAGTGAGGAAAGTTGATGCTGGTCTCACACATTGGCTTTGTTGTAAGAACTACAAAAGTCACACAGCAAGCTCTTTTGCTTCTACTTTTCAGGTTTTGCTCTTGATGAGACCATAAGCAAGGAGACTTGTGTACAAAACAATACACTCCCATCTCCTGCAAGCAAATCTTCCAGTATCTCTCATGTTTAAACTACAGAGTAATAAGATCAGGTCAAACTCCATTTTTCATTACGTTTTCTGAAAACACTTATTTTTTTAGGCTGTGAAAAGCCTAACAGAAAAAATATTACTATTCTGCTACATAATCACCCCCGCAAATTATTTTTACAGAGAGGTGAGAGACAATTTAAACAATGCAAGTTAGTGGCCCTAAATTCAAGTGACCAACAGATTATCTGGACAGTGAATGATGCTCAAGTATAATTCTCAAAGAAGAGCTAAAAGAAACAGCACAGGAAAAGCCACCCCACTTTTTCCAAGTCATCCCCACATACTCCGGTAAAAAATCAAAAGCACAAAATCTCAGAAGGTTTCTCTGTTCCCTGTGATAAAGAGAAAGTCCAATTTCCCTGTCCATTGCAGACAAATTCAGATTTACATGTAATCATGTTGCAGCCACAGGAGGGAAGGAATCTAGCACCAGTATTCTTTGCTGAAGAGAATTTGCAGGTGCTCTCCATCCTCCAGATTTTATTACTATGACACAAACACCTTAATGCAAGTTAGATTTCCTCTTAGAATTGTACAAGCCATTATTTCTAGATGGTTAGAGACTTATTCTGTTCCTCATGCTGTCAGCATCTGCTTCATACAGCACTTATTGTGCCATTAAATGCTTCCCCCAGCTGTCAGATAGGAGCACAGAACTGCTTTATCTCAGAAAAAGCAGCTCTTCCAACTCTTCATGCAGGGTCCATCCACATTATAGTTAAAGAATAAAAAACAGGCAGAAAGAGCAAGCTAGACAAAACAGTATTTTAATGATCCACTTCTCTCCCAGGGCCTCACCTCAACCAAGCTGTACAGCTGAGAAACCATATGTCTTCTCAAGGGCAAGATTCTCTGCTCAAATCAGCCTGCCTAAGGACATTGGAAGCACTTGGTCTGCACACATACTTTTCTTGCTGCTCAGTGACATACAAGTAAGTGTAAACTGGCTCTCTAGCAATACTGCTGAAGTCTAAGACTTGCAGCAAGGGTAAGGAATACTATCCTAGGCATAAGTGATCAGATTTAAGAGGAAGCTCTGTAGATTGAAATAGAAGAACGAGGTTTCTCCTTTAGTATTAACAGCAAAGAAAAAGTTGGCTTGGCTCGTCCAGAAGCACCTTTACCCAACATTTATAACTGAGTCATAAGAATAGCCAGTGGAAAATAAGGCTCACAAGTGTTCTCATAGCCACAGTTGTTAAAGTCACCAACCAGATGGTAACAGTTGTTTTGGCCACTTGTTGCCTGTAACTATGCTTGCAGTGCACTTTTAAAGGCCACCAAGATACCAAGGAATACAGTGAAATAGTTGTAATGTCTTGAAGGCAAAGACTGGTAGTAATATTCAGAGAACAGGTACCAGATACAGGCTACCACATAAACACCACCACCAAAAAACAAACAAACAAAAAACCCCAAACAAACAAACCCCCCCCCCACACCCATCCCCCAAAAAATCCCACAAAAACATTAAACCCACACACAATAGCAAAAAAGCAGCATGGAAGACATTTCTGTTTTCTGAGCCTGCTTCAACCCATTCTGCAATAGCCAGGAGATCTTCAACTCCAGGCACAGTGTGGGGGGAGATAAGAGTCAGACAGTTCAAAAGAAAACATCCTGTGCCTATGCCCTTACAGGACCTTACAACAACCACCACAGTCACAGCACCAAACCTGGCAAACTGATGAAGTCATCACTTCAAACCTGCAGCAAGAACATTCTATAGCTCTAGATATTCCAGAAAGTGAACTCTGGTTTAAAGACAAAACATCTCATGGGCAAGACAAGCAATGGGTTGCCGTACCACACCACTCTGTACCTGTAATCAGAGCTTACTGGACAGTTAATCAGCATCTATACTATCAGAAAAGTTAAATATGAAAAACTCAGGTTTCTCCAGTATGTTGCCAGCTGACAAGGTTTGGAACTAAATGCATATTTCAGGCTTTTCAAAGAAGCTTGGTGAATTTTTCTCCCAAAGCTAACAGAGCAATTTAAAACAGTTAAAAAACCAACTAGGACTGGGCAAAAACTGTAAGAACAAAACTAAAGAAGAATAATTTTGTACTGATCTCATCAGTCTCAACAGTGAATCATCAAGTTAAGAGATAAACAGTTGTTCCATACAGAAGCTGAACTTGAAATTTCTTTTCTCCCAATTCAGACATGTGAGAAAGTTTTTTTATTCCTTGACAGTTACATCTTAAAATGTTCATATTTTTTAAGCTACATTTACAAATGAGTTTACTGCAAAACCAAAGGGTTAGAGAAGTCAAAATGAGGATCTAGGTATAACACTGTCAGAGACTCCTGGCTGATCAATTAATGTGCATGAGAACTCCTGCTTGCCAGTCTGGAAGGAAGATCAGTTTTTCAATTCCTGTTTCAAATCCAGGGAACTTGCAGGGTTCCAGGCACAAGAATTGGATTCAGCCTAGCTTCTTCATCAATAGGAGTGTATAAGCCTCACCTAGACATCAAAGTCCCTGGGGTTTCCAAATTTTATAACTAACACAAAGCAAACAAAATAACATGTTCTTCTACTAAGAACTAAGTATACATCCATTCACCTTGAGCATTTTTAGGTTATTAAATATCCTTTTTACACAGATGCTTCAAGGCTGACATTATGCACACCAAATACTTCACCTCCTGCCCAAAGTCAATTATTTATTCAAAGCTGGCTCTGAGAACTAAAAAGGTGGGCAAGTCTGCCAGCTACATGCAGCATATTTCAGGAAAATGACTCACTAAGTTCAAAACATTTTACACATTTAATTAATCCTTACGCTAACTCCAGCTGGCAAGCAGGAGTATGAATCATGGCAGCTAGATCACAGGAGCAAACTCAAAGCAGCACAAAAACTTAGCTGCTTGCTTCTGGAGCTAAACATTTACTTACTGAAGCAGGGATACAGGAGGATACACTCTGCTTCACAGGCAAGTGTCGTACAGGTAGGAAGCAAGGGGAAGGGAGAGGAGAACTGCCATGACTTGAAGCACAGGTGCTGCACCGGCCAGTGGCAGCTGAGGCACTGACACCGAGCCCTCTGCTAATCCTCACTATGCTGCCAACTGACACCACACCACTTATCCACTGCTCTCCCCCTTCAGGGTCTTCTACAAAGAAAGATGTCTTCTTCCAAGAAAGGATGGAACATCAAAGACAAAGGCTACCAGAAAGAGATTGTGGTAATGATGTCATTAGCACAGTTTTTGTGTCATCATTTTGTACACCCCTGTATGTACTCAGCAGTTACCATGCTGCTACTTGACATATTGTGCACTTAACAAGAGATACACCCTAAGATGTAATACTGAGATACACCCCTAGCAGAAGAGATCAATCTCGCACAAAGTAGTCCTGATGCTAAAATAATAACTACTATGCACATATATGCATTATCCTGTTGGAGTTGCTTCCTTGGTCAACTTGAAACCATTAAGAAACCTCCTGCCAGCTGCAGTTACTGCCCTCTCCTAGTCAAAGGGCACTGATGTTAAACATTTATCTCAGAAGAGGGATATTTCTGGCAGAGGCTGCATTGACTTTCAAGACCTGTGCCACTAATGCCCTTGAGAATACAGGTGGCCACACCTACCCTGTAGAAGGCAAAATGAATCCTTTAACCATCCCGACACTCTTAATCTGAACAATGCCAAACTCCTCACCATAGCTACTGACACTGAGCCATCAGACAGCAAAACTAACTCTTCATGCAACCCTAAATCAAGCCTGATTCAAACCAGTAAGTGAGAAAGGCTGTCACTTTCTTACACCTTTTCATTCACCTTTACATCCACAAAAATATCTTGTACAAGATATGCATCAAGCCTGGATATCAATTCATCTTTATTTAGCATTGTACTTTACTTAAATATTTGTTGGATACCAGATTCAGATGTTTATAGGATTTGATCACTGATTTTGTCTGTTTACAGAAGTAAAGAAACTACACACTGCAAACTGACAAATATTATTAAGATCTCTGATCTCTGTTAATCTCCCTTTCACTCCACAAGACTCTCACCCACAGAAATATATTAATATATGCAATAAGATTGCTTCTCATACACCATTTGCAGAAGAAATCTCTCTGTAAAACCAGATGCATAGTCTGGAGCTTCAAGGCTACCTTCCCCTCCCTGAAGTGGTGATGAAACCTTATGCCAGGCTAGGAAAACTGACACCAGGATATTCAGGAGAATAAACCAATCAGATAGAAATAAATCCAAACACACAACACAAATCTCCTACCCTGACAGAGCTGCTAACTCAATTCTTGGAGTCAAATGTGCCCTGTGTATCTAATCTACAGCACCCCTAACAAATTTCAAAGAAATTAGTAATACTTCAGTTTTCTCCTAAAAGTTAACAGCATTATACTAGGCTTAGGCATTCAGATATGTCGTTATTTTCAAGTATTTGGCAGCTAACAGTACAAGAGATGATTTCTCATCTGTGGAGAACCTCCTGTTGTTTGAGAAGAAACTCCTAAGAACACCTGTGGGAATCAAGCTACCCAGCACACAGCCCTGCTGGAATAGGGCCCTAACCTTGCTTGGCACCCACAGGGCCAAGGAACCAAGGCGTCTTCTGACAAGCAGGACAGCCCAAAGGATGCTGCCCCTAGGAGAACTTCCCTCTGGAGAAAACCCATCATCTCCACCTCTGCAAACAGCTTCTCTGCGGCACTGGCTCTAAACAAACCTCACCTCAGAGGCCCATTGTGTCAGGAATACTGCAGTCAGGAAGCTGGGAATCACTAAGCAACACCTTGCTCTAGCTTTGATTTTAGGAACATAAGTCAGCCCTCCCTTCTATTGCTACTCTTCCCCTTTTAAGGAGCCTCTTAAAATTACTTTAAAGGAGATTAAGAGACCAAGCACTTCAAAGACTATAACTAAAAAAATAAATAGTTAAAAAACACCCCCTTCCCCAATGCCTCCCTATTCAGCTGTGCAGAATGCTCAGCCTTCAAGACTTCTGCTGCAGCATTTCAAGAAGAATTTCAGAAACAGTTTTCAGATGACAGACACTCAGAGGAGGCTCACTGACATAACCAAAACACTACTTATGCAGCTTAATTCTGTTGTAAAAGCTTCCTTTATTGGAAGGGTGACTCACAACCCTTAGCTTTCTTTAAAAAGAAATAAAGCAAATCACGCTAAAAGCTGCAGTAATATATACTGTACAAAGTCTCTAAAGACTGTTCATCATAATAGAAGCATTTTTATAGGAAAATGCAGGATATTAAACTAAATATACATGATTAATAGCACAAACCAGGAAAGAATCCACTCAAATAACAGGTCTCAGGTATAGGAATATTTCATCTTTAACAGTACCATACTGCTGATTATTCTGTTTAGAATGTTTGCTTCCTTAAGAGGTACTGCTACATATATATTACTATTACCTTTTCAGCACAGTTGAAAATTGAAAATTGGACTGAAACAAACTTTTAGATCAGTAGCTGTTGAGAACCCCTCAGTTCCTGATTACTGGAGGTGAGAGCTGTGGTTCCTAGTGTACAAAAGAATCAGACTACTTGTTCAAGTGCTAAATATGAATGAATATGCCTAATCTGCACACCTAAAACCCAGAGCACCCCAAATAACAAAAGACACCGATGAAAGGGATAGACTACAATCACCCATCATATATGTGCATGGCAGTCTGTACCCACTGTACTTTTCCTCTCTTTTTCTTTTGTTTGAAGTTTGTCATCAGAAAGAATAATTCTAGACCAGACCAAGCAAACCTAGTAATCACCCTGTTACTGACTTCACACAATTAAAAAGGGGAGAAAACATACTCAAAATAAAGACTAAAATAGTAATCAGGAAATCCACATTCATTTTTGATGAGACAGATCTGAGCAGGGGCAGAATTTGTCATTTATTAACTCCTCACATGCAAAATTGAAATATTTAGAAGACTTCAGGTTTTTAATTTGCATAATTACAAAGAGCTCTTTTGATGAGGGTACCAACACTTCGAGAACCTTAGATATGCCAGGAATTCCACACAGGTGCTAGATCAAAGTTTTGAACAGCTGGGAACTTGCAGTTGGTTCACAGAGCCAATATTGTACAAACACCCACCTGCAACCCCAGACAATCAGGTCTCCATACTCAGCCCCACACTTTCCTGGTGTTGACACAACCTCTCCCATGGAGGTGATACACAACGCGACTTCTCTGGCCACTTACAAGAAATAAGTGGCCAAATGAGACAAAGCATCTGGTAGTTTTAAGCATCCAGGTGCTTAAGAAGAGGTAATTTGCCTTCCTTTTTGACTTCTAAAATTTATGCAGTGTTGGTTTTGTTGCTGCTCTGAATATTTCACACACCACTTTGTAAATGCCAATATAATCTTTGTGAAACCCCGAGTGTAATAAGCATGCACAAGCACTGGTCACACATTCTATAAACACAGAACTTCTGCAAGTATAATTCATTTGTTCAAAATGCAGCCAGACTAATTTAAAAGCTCTCTTTCTAATCAACAGGGAAAACTAGTCAAGTCTGAATAAAATAAATTGCTCCTTGAAGAGCACATAACTACCTAGAAACTTAATACTTGACATCTCCTATGACAACATAACTCTTCCATGTTTAACCATGCCCATTTGATAATTTTTTTTTTTTTTTAAAGATTTAGAGCTACCTTCTGATTTTTCCCACCAAAGTTTTGGAAGAAAGCAGTCAGAGGAAGACCTTTTCTTCCAAATTAGTGGAGCTCACCTTGCCTCTTTGTCACATGACTTTTCCCTTGGTGAAAGTTATTTATAAACCTTGGAAGCAGCAGGAAAAGAGAGAAGAAGATTCAAAGAGAGAACTCTTATTTCAACACAAAACACTATGTTCTAAGGAGAGAGCAAGAAAATTAGAGCAACCTAGGAGGGAAAAAAAAAGTCAAAGAGTTGACTTTCACTTCATTGTAATGAAGAAAAATGGATTTTCTCACCCTAGAGTTGTAACCATCTGTGTGTAAATTGTAGTTTGTTTCCATTTTAAATAACACAGCTCTCTAGGAGGCACCACACTCATCACAGAAACAATTTATCCTAGACTCCAGGGCCTGCCAAGTGACTCATCTCTCCTGATGACACAATTCACTCTCAGCCAGCACACTCTTGGGCACCAACTGCCATTATGGTACAAGATTATTTTCATGAGGGAATGGTCTTCCCCAGATGAACATCCATTTGTCTTAAGTGATAACCCTTGCTCAAAATCAAGCAGCCTAATTCCGTGAAGCATTTTACATCTTGCCTATACTGTCAGAATATCTTTTCCCTGTTCAGCGTGACATTTGCTCAGTTGTGACCGCTGCAGTGCAGTCTGCAAAGTTTATTTTAAAAGCTTCCAAGCACAATATATTTGCTGTGCATCCAGTGCCTGTCTAATTGATTAAATCAGAGTTGGTCATTGCAGTGTCCACTTAGGAAAAAACATTTGGTTGGTTAGCTGTTTGTTCCATTGTTAAACACTACAAATTTAAAAATCAAACACACAACCAAAAACACATCCACAAAACCCACATCGCCATGCAGTGTCCCTGAACTCTGCAGGCTGCACCATCCCACTGCATCAGGGCTTCCTGGAGTATCAGGAGCATAGGTGAAATCACCACCACCCCAAGGTCGTGATTCAGTAAAGGATCAAGAAGACCAACACGTGTAGAAGTTG
Source organism: Grantiella picta (assembly GCA_013397955.1). NCBI lineage: Eukaryota > Metazoa > Chordata > Aves > Passeriformes > Meliphagidae > Grantiella > Grantiella picta. The sequence goes on along the minus strand of VZRM01005322.1, from coordinate 699,562 downwards.
CCTTTCAACAGGAGGGAGCATCAGCTACTTTCTCAAGTGAAGCTCTGCTGCCAACTAGAATTATCAGTGACTTTCTCTACTACCTAAAAAGTCATCAGTTTCTCATTTATGGTCTCAAGAGATAGAGTTCACTTTTGGTTCTGAAAGGCTAAGATTTCTGGGAAACAGAATCTGTCACCCTTTGGCCATGGAGAGAATAGTTTTGGTGCGGGTTGCCACTCACCACAGACAGCAGCATTTAGTAAAGGCTGCAGAAAGCCAGAGGGGTTGAAAAATCCTGAATAGGGTTCACAGACTTTTTAAGAATTCTTTTCAAAGCACTGTTGTCTCTCTAATGCATCTGAGCCACAACAGCACACCGTCTGAAAGCAGTAATTGAAAAAAGTAAGGGCTATGCAATAAACAGAATTTTAACATGAATGAGGTATCATGTATAAATATGATATTAAATATTTAAGTTCAAATTTCAAATTTGAAATTACACACTGCTTACCCCTAAAAACTTGAATTTTTCTATCTCTCTATTTGCTGTATGAAATGTATAAGGGGGAGGAGAAAGAAAAAAATAAAATCGAAAAAATATTAGATTTTCCTTTTATATTGACATCTCCTCTATGTCTGTCAATTCAGTTGATAAGGACAGTGACAACAAGAAATAAATTAATAAAGAAACAGAAGTTACAAAACTCTATTTCAATAAGCGTAGCACAGCTGTTGTCCTGTCAGCTTCCCCTTAAGTGCTGAGATTCTGAACACAGGCTCTTGAATGCAAGAGGAGGAGACATTTCATTCATTCCATGACCCCAGCTGTCCCCTCTCACACTTTAGTCACACAAAGTCAGAGACAGAATAACCTTTCATCTTCATAAACCACACTGTTTTATACACTATTTTCCACGGAGTTAAATAGAAACCAGTATTCTCTTGGTTGCCTGATCAACTTCATTACAAAACAAATGGCAGTTATTGACTTTTTTTTTTAAGTGTTAGAAAATAGGCACTATAGATCAATATATTTTGTGAATTAAAATAGTTTCTAAAAATCAATTTACAAAGTTATTACCTACCAAATCCTTCATAACAGCTAAATACTAGAGATTATTTGTATAAATGAAAAATTTTAAGTAAAACAGCTTACACTGCCTACAGCACATGCTCAAAGAACTGTGGAAAGAAGATATAATTTGTTTCTTAAATACATCACTAGTGTGATTTTGTAAGAAGCTATGCAAAGTCACAGTTTTCCAGGACGGGCCTGCATTTGAGTTCACTCAGCACCTACTTCTATAGTGAGCAAAAAGTCATTCCAGATAGATGCCTATAAATCTTTCTTTTAGAAAGGTGTATAGCACAATATCTGAGCTTACAGTTACTTACATGCTGTGGTTATAAAGCATTACTTGATAAGAAAACAATTTTCCATTACTTCAAAATTTTTATTAAACAAGGTTCCTTAATTCTGAGTGTTTGGTGGTTGTTGTTGGGTTTGGTTGCTTGCATTTTTTGGAGGAAGAAAGAAATCCAGCATGTTCAGTAAACATGTCACTGTCATCTAGCAACCCAAACTAGGCTTCCCTCCTTGAAAGTCTTGTGGAGGAGGGTCAGATTAGGGAGCATTTAAACAAACTGGACATATCCTGCAAAAAGTCTGTGGGACTTGATGAGATCTATCCACAAGTGCTGAGGGAACTGGCCAATACCATTGCATGGCCACTCCCAGTACTCTGAAGACTCATGCAAGTGGGAAATCTTCTTGAGAGGTGTGAGAAAGCATGGAGTTCCTCTCTTCAAGAAGAAAATCCAGCAAATTGCAAGCCAGTCAGCCTCACCTCAAAACCTGGAAGGGTGATGAATCAAATCCCAGTGGAAAGAATTCACAAGCATATGAATGGCAAGAAAATTATTTGCCCTAGTCACCATAGATATGTGAAGAGGAAAACTGTGCTTAAACAGCCTGACAGCCTTCACCATTTTGAAGAATACAGGTGCAGGCTTCAAGTAAGACTTTTGACACTGTCTCCCACATCATCTCAGACAAGCAGACGAAGGACTGATTGAAGCAGATAAGTGAACAGTGAAATCAAAAACTGAACCACACTACCCAGATGGTTGTGATCAGCACAAAGTTCAGCTGGAGGTCAGTCACTGGCATACCCCAGGGATCAAGACTGGGTCCTGAATTATTTAACCTCTTCATTAATGATTTGGATGACTGGGCAGAATACACACTGCAAGTTTGTAGATGCTACAAAATGCAGAAGCAGCTGATAACACCAGACAGTTGTGCTGCTGTCCAGAGGGACCTTTGCTGACTGAAGAAATTGGCAACAGCATGATCCCAAAGTTGGGCAAAGGAACACGCAAGGTTCTGTACCACAGGAAATATAACCCTATGCACTGCTGCTACAGGTTGGGGGGCACACAGCTGGAAGTCATCTTTGCACAGAAGGACCTGGTGGACAAGTTGAATGCGAGCCAGCTGGCAAAGAAAGCTAACAACACCCTGGGCTGTATTAGAAAAGGTGCTGCCAACAGGTCTAGTGGAGTGATCCTTCTCTCCAACTCAGCACTGCTGAGACATCTGGAGTGGCATCCTCTTCTGGGCTTAAGCAGTTTAAAAAAAAAAAATGAACATACCTGGAGCAAGTGAAGGTGAATCACCACAAAAACAAGCAATGGATGAGCATATCTGACCTACAAAAAACATTCTGAGAAAGCTGGAATTGTACATGCTTGAAGAGAATGCAGGCGGACAAGGAAGGAATGGAGAATGTGTCTTATTCACATATATAAATACTGAAAGGGAGAAAATAAAAACAAGAGAACCAGACTCTTTGCAGTGGTGTCTCCAGTGAAGCGACAAAAGGCAGTGGGCACAACCTAAAGCACAGGAAATTTTATTTAAACATGAAAGTTTTGTTTTCCTCTTGGAGTGATGAAACACCAGAAGAGTGTCCCAGAGACCTTGTAGACTCCATTCAAAGCACAGCTGGATGCAGTCCCAAGCACCTTCCCATCACCAACACTGCTTTCAGCAAGGCAGGGAAGTTTGGACTTGACAATCTCCAGAGGCACCTTCCAAGATCAGTTTTCCATGTTGCTGTGAATACTTATTGCCTTCACAACAGTAGCACCAGAGCAACAAAAATAAAATCTCCACTGATAGGCAGAGGTTTCATGCTTTCCTCATTGTGATCATTCACTAAATCTTCCCTTCAGTTCCTAAAAGGTATCACATGAGCTGCTACTGCCATTAATTACAGAAACTTAATATATTATTGCAGGTTCCATAAATTCATATCCTCTCTATAGACAGTGGTAGAGCCTGCAACATGTGCTCGCCATGAGACTACACGCAGAGCATCCACCTTCACTCCCTCCAATTTTATTATTCACATTTTCACCAACGTAAACAGTATCAGCAGAAGTCACATATCTTTGGAAACTGTACAGGAGCTAACAACAAGCCTAGGTACTGCCATTTTCAGTGTTGCCATGCAATTCTGTTTGTGTATCAGCATTTCCCCTGCATATCAGCTTTACTTTCCCGAGGGCCCCATGCAATGTTTGAATCAGAGCATACAAATTCCCTTGAAAGGGTGAAACAGCTCAAAGCACTGTTACAAGATAGCTTCTGAATGCTGTAATTTCGAAGTACTCCAAGCCATTTTACACTTATTATTTTAGAAAAATGTGACACAGAATTTTGCTGCTAACTGCACCTTCAAAAAGCTTGGATGGAGTGTCAACACTTTGATCTAGGCTAGAGCACAAGACACATCATCCTTTCGTATGCTGGGGCCTCTAACCAACACAGGTGGTCAAACTCACCCTTCCCTATAAAGAAAAGGCTATTTTGCCAAAAAGAACCTCTTAAGAAAAAACTGCATCCCACAAGTATAAGCAAGGACTGCTGCAGGAGTATAAAATCCTCTTAAGGAAACTTCCATTCACTAATCTGCTTGCTTTTGTGGCAGGACAAACAGGGACTATGGGATGTTCCTCCTCCTAGGAAAAACCCTCATGATAACAACCCTGAATAATCTGGGTGAAAATTCTAGAGCAGAGCTGTTGCAGTGCTCTAGGGCCAAGATGTGTCTCAGGAGCACTTCTTGTAGCCAACAATCCCATTAATTTATGCCCCCAAGACATTCAAAGAACTTATCCACCCACAAGAAAATCAGATCTCAGAAAAAAAATGAGAAGTGCAGGTTTTACAATGCATTTTACCACCATGTCATTTGTCCATACAATACACAGGACAGGAGAAATGGCAGGAGGCCAACATAGCCTAAGGCAGGTTACTTACAAGAACATCTTTTAAGCAGATATGAACCACTGCATTACATGGTTTAAATTCACTCTTTAGGTTATGCTTCATGTCTCAAAAAAAAAAAAAAATTACTTTGGGGTTGGGCACAGTACAGCTATCTGTCCCTGGAAGAGTGAACTGTTTTTTCTTACAGTGTCACTGCAGCAGGACACAAGCTTCCCAGAAATTGAAGAAACTTAGAGACTGAGCTAGCGAAGGGCTGAAATAGCATTACAGCAGCAGAGTAAGGGAGAAAAATTCAGATTGTTATATCAGAAAACTTTATATTGTTATTGTTCAGATTCTTATTTTATTTTTCTGTAGTACTGTGTAGTCAAGGCATATGGAAAGTTCAGTTAAAAGGGGGAGGGTACTTCTGCATTAGACAGTGATACCTCACTGTCCATAATTTATTAGTGGTCACTGTGTATGTGTTTTATAAAGCATAAGTAGAGCAAGGCTTTTCAGTCACACGTTAGTACACACTGTCAATTGTCATACAGGCACTGAAATTACCTTGCTGAGGCAGGAATAGACAGAGAAAAACACCATTGCAGATATTGAATTGCAAACTGCAATGCTTAGATCAGAAAATGAGAACACAGGATTAAGGTTTCTATACAAGCAGTCACTACATGCCATTTTTTTTCTACCCGATTTAAACCTTCAGAATGATAAGAAGCATCCCTAATGAAAATTAACTAGGCTTAATTTAATTTGAGACATGAAGGCTATCTTCACAAAGAAAGTCCTCTTAAAACCCACAAAACAGAAATATTATCTACAGCCATATCCTCAAAGAGAGTGATGAGCCAAGCTACCTGCACTTAATTTCATCCCCAAGCTTTTTAAAGAGTAATTTACTGCTCTTTTTGAGTAATGGAGGAGGGGAAAAATCCATTTGAAAATTGCATTCATTTCAGAGATGAAAGCTAAGACTTTTTCCTCCTTCCAGTCATTAGGGGGTTAAACTATGCCTTTAACATAGTAAAAAGTAACAAAAACACATCCTTGCACTGAAAATCAGACATCAAAGGCAAGTTTTAATTTCAAGGAGTAAGAGATACCAGGAAGTTGATCTTCAAAAGGTAGCTACTTAGACAAGCACCTTTGGAGCTCCCTTCAGTCCTGAAGGGATTCAGTCTACTTTGTTTTTTGACATCAGCAAATGACTAAGGATGTATCAAGCACACCTTGGCTCACTCTACACAAACCAGCAGCACCTTGCACTGACACCTGGGACCAGGTGTGACACAAAGTGTCAAGCTTTGCCCTCAACTAATCATAATGGTGAATGATGATTTGACCTTACCTGCTTTATCTCTTCATATCACTTTTTACGACTTCCATTTGACATTTAAACAGTTTGAGGCAAGACTCACCTTTTCCTCTAGGTTTGGATTTGTTTGTTTTTTTTTTTTAATTAGCGCAGTAGTACAATGCTATAATAATATAAATAACAGATTAACCTGAAGCAAAGGGTTAAGCTTAGTCTTGCTCTGGTGAAGGGCCAGCCAAGGGAACAAGAAGTAATGACTTCAATTTACTAGTCTATGAAATTAATTTATCATGTACAACACACAAAGATTTTTAATATGAAAGCTACTCTTTTAAAAAAATTACAAAATCTTCTCTGCAAGAAAACTATATACCTCAAAAATTGTGTGCTCTTACTTGGAAAAAAATGCACAGATAATATCTGTAAAATAAAATTCCCTAACCTCTAGTTAGACACAACTTTTTTTCCTCACTTGACCTCACAGTAAGAGACCAAAAATAGGTTGGCTTTGCATCTTCACAGCTAGAAGCATGAGGAGAACATGTACCAGAGAGATTTTGTTTCATGAAGGCAGAAGATGTTACAATAACTTTTTAACATTTATGTGATCCATGAATAAGCAGATTTACCTCTTTAACAGGTTCTTCATCCAGGGCAGCATCTTCCACCACAGTCTAGGGAAGAAAGAGGAGAAAAGAGAGGAAAAGTCCTGTAAATATACGTTACCAAGAAAGACAATTCTAAGCCAAGATCTAGCACCAAATAAAGTGAATTTAATTTTAGGCAGTTAAATTGCTCTCATTTTATACTACTATAGCAGGCTTGTTCAATTCTTCACACTTTGCACAGGTAAATTAATATTTGAACCCATGGGGACCTGCTTTCTCCAAGATACATAACACATTAAGAGAAGAAAGCAAAATTAAAGAACTATCAAAATTGCTGATGAATAGCTAAAGCAAAATTTGTCATAGAATGGATAAAGAACAAAAGAATATTGCTGAAAAAAAACTACAGAAATGGAACAGCATTTCTTGCTGAGAAAAGAGACTATATGTGTGTGTATATGTAGGACCAAATTTTCTAAACACTCAGCTTCCATTTAAATGTTGTGCTTACTTAAAATCCATTATGTGATGAACTCTTAGGAAAATGAGTAGAATGATTGCATAGAGTTGGATCACACAACCCTTTCTCAGGAAGAATATTCCCAAGGCTGTAATTCACTATCCTATACATCCAGCTTGAGTGGGATCAATAACTTTGCCTACTCACAAAGAAATTCTAGAACAGCCAAATTTTCTTGCTTACTTGTCAAACACAGTTAATGACCTCCTGAATCAACAGGTGAAAGAAGCAGTATTCCACTCTAATCTTCCTTTACACAAGCAAAATATAAAACATGCCCTCAATGCACTCTTCCTTATCAAGCAATTGATTTACTATAAAAGCTGTCTTTAATATCTGCAAGTCATTCACCTGAGTCATGCATAGGCACTCATAAATGCCTCTGTTTTAAAAGGATTTTTGGCATTAAGGAAGGCAAGGAGAAAGAGGTCCATATGCATCAAAGAATTAAACTGTCTCCCTCCTCGTCTACTAACTGTGAAAAGCTTCCGTGAAAAAGAACAACTTGCAGACAACCATGAAAACATTTTATCCCACACAGATTCAGAGACCATGACAGCTCCCTTGAATCAGTACAACCACTAGTGTTTAAGCTGTATTCAACTCATTAAAGGCTAAATGTTTCTGCTGTTTGAAAATGTCTTCATGGACAAGCGCCCACAAGAGATGAAATCAATTTCTATGTACTTTTACTAGACTTGAGCAAACAGCACTTCAGGAATTCTATCTACAGCATGATCTAAAATGGTCTTAAACTATAGCATATCTTTAATGTGCTCAGAGACAGCAATAAAGAGCCAATAAATGCTGCTTTATCTGTTGTTCTCATCTACACTACAGGAGTTTATGCCTGCAATTCTTTAACCCTCTAAACTTTTTGTAAGTGAAATCTCAGCAAGTAATAGAATGGTGTAGCTCAGCTATGCTATTCTTTCAAGCAGGAAATGAATAAAAAGCACCACTAAAAAATACAAACTCACACATCTGATTAACTAGCATTGCAATGGGTCAGTTACACTTGGTAAGGAGACCCACAGTTTCTTCTGAAAGGTCTAAAAAATCCTCTACCAGCAAAGGATGTGACAAAGATGTCGTCCCAGGCAATGTACATTTGGCTTCAGTGCATAATTTACCCTATGATCTAAGGAAGTATTTCCCAGAAGCTGATGGCAGAAAAAGCAATGCCTGGAGTGTTTTCAGTCTGGGCCAGAAAGAAAAACACTGAGCACACACAAAACAAACTGATTTTAGGAAGAAGGGAAGGAGATAGAAAAAAAACAGGTGTGTATATGCACATTGAATACCACAGTCAATGGAAAGGTGGACTTGGAAGGGGAGCACCATTTCTATGATGTGCAGAAGAAAACCATTCATTATAAACATAGTTATGCAACTCTTCTCATTGTGAGAGTGATTTAACAAGGTGTCAACTGACTTCTCCAGCAAAATCAGGAATGACACAATTTCCCAGCTATAACCTTTTTATTAGCACTCAAATTCCTTGCATCACACAAAGTGGAACAAGTGAGAGTATTCAGAAGTGAATTACATGATTTAAAAGTCTACAAGCCCCTCACAGCTTGTTTTTAACCTAGAGACTCCAGAAAGAGCTGTGCTGGTATAATATATTACAGTATCACCTCTGCTGTATTGTTTACATGGTCAAACTAATGCCTTGCATGAAACCTTTCCCACAGTTCAGCCCACTCCCCTCTGTCCCTCTCACCAGCATCCCAGTACAGTACTTCAATCAAAGAATGGGATAGTGTTAAAAAATAAACACCAACCCCCCACAACTCACAAGTTTCCCTCATCTATTTCTACCACCTATTTGTTACAAATATGCATCCTGTGCTGCAAACAGTTGATGTGAAATATTTTATTTTTATTGCAATACTCAACAGTCCCAGAAATACTCAGGAAGCCACCTTGTCCCATTACAGTAAAAAAAAAAAAAAAATCATAAAATCATAGAATAACCCTATTTGGATCATAGAGTCCAACTCATGCACAGGACAACCCCAAGAATCACACCGTGTGACTGAGAGCACTGTCCAAATGCTTCTTGAACTTGAATGATACCTTTCTTGACACAAGATAACCTTAGATTGCAGGGAATGAAAACACAAGACACATGGTGAACACACAAAATACAGCAGCCTGAGAGTTATAACAGCATCGGGTTTCCAGTATGATCCGGAAAGCACAATCTTGTGCTAAGAGGTAATGGGAAAACGGGTAATCAGAATGCAAGTGAAGTCCACGGACCTACTCGAGCCTCAAATTACCGATCACATACTTCATGTTTAAAGGTGAGCCTGAGTCCGACTCAGCCGCTTTGAGGGTTTCTGTCTGTTATTACACTCTTTCCTTTCCAGCCCCCCCCCAGTCCCCCGGGGCACGCTTCCGACCCGAGCCCGGTGCCGGGGGGACAGGACAGGTCAGGACGGGACATCCCGCACCGCCAGGGCTCCGCGGCCACCGCTCCACTCCGCTCCGCCTGGGAGGCAACAGGTTCCCGAGCCTCGGCTGGCTCCCCGCCCTCAGCAGCGAGCGGAGCGGGCGAGGGATGCTCCTCACACCGCATTCCGTGAGGTTTGGGACACCACCGAGGTGGTTCCCCCGGCGGGAAAGGGGGCAGGCAGCCGCCGCTCACCTCCGTCTCCATGGGCTCCACCTCTATCCCCTTCCATAGCTCCAGCAAGTGGGCGATCGGCATGCTGGGCGATTCCTGCCCGCAGACGGGATCAAGCACAAGGAGCGCGCGTCGGCCGCCGCTGAGAGCGGGAGCGGAGAAGGGAAGGTGTCAGCGGGAGAGAAGGGACGCGGCGCGGAGTGCGACCGGGACCCTCCGCCCACCCGCTCGGCAAAATGGCTCCGCGCTGCCCTCGGGGGAGCCGCAGGCGGGGCGCGGGCGCTCCGCAGGCGCGGAGGCAGGACAAGGCAGCGGCCGCCGCTCCGCAGCCGGGGACGGATCCGCGCCGCCCCGTCCCGTCCCTCTCGGCCGCCGCGACCGCCTCGGCTCGCTTTTAAGCCGGGGGAAAGTTGCTGCGGAGGATGCTGCGGCGGCGGCCGGCGCTGCTATGGCAACGGCAGCGCATCCCCCCGCGCCCTCCCGCCCGTCCCGCCGCGCCCCGGGGAACCGGCGGGGCCCGAGGGGAGAGCGGCGCCGCCGAATGGGGCCGCAGAGGCAACAGGAAAATAAGCCGATTTATATCCACGATTTAGAACGCTGGCATCGAGATAGAAAAGTGCAGCTAACGTAAAGACATCGAAGGTTTACCAAGCCCGGTACTACTCCAGTCTTAGAAAGAATTCTCTTATCTATCACTTCCTTTACTATTTTATCCCTGTACTATGAAGCCTGTAGTAGTATCTGTTTATTCAGATGCCCTTTCCTCCTCCTTCAGATCGCAAAAGCTATTACAGCCTTACTATAACGAGCACGACAATATACCACATGCCCACTTGCCAGAGACCATGATTCATACAGATGTTGATTGGAATTCTCCTCAAATTCAGGACAAAACATGCATTTTAACTTGTTCAGGCAACTTCATCCGGGTCCAAAAGGTTTTACTGTTAAATAAATCACTGCTCTTCAAAGAACCATTTTGGAACGAATAGTCAACATACAGAGTGCACTTTTCTTCTATTCCATGCTGAAAAAGCCACAGTCTACTTCCATATAAGCAGTGCTGTACAAATTCAGAACAAGTTTTAGTTACCAACAAAAATTCTCCTGCTATTCTACAAGGGGACATTTGAGAAGTGTTCTTCCTCCAGTTGTATTTCAGCTCCCCCAAACTCTATTTAACATGAATATTCTGCCCTGTAAGTCCAAACACCAAACACAGTTAGGAAAATCAGATTCACTAGCCATAATTTTAAAAAAAAAAAAAATCCGACCTCAAACAGAGCCTCAAATGGAGCCATGCATTCAGATACTGCAGTGAGAACTCAGTCTTTTAATTCTGTGTTAGAATATGAACACCCTTCTTGACATCTGTGACAACACTAAAGTGACAACTTGTAACACCAATTATGCAGCTTCATCTGCTTTACAGATTGAGCAATTAAATATCTAGATTACTGCACTTACTCACTGCTCACCAAAGAAGCATAGTGGGAGTGATGTCAACCACGTAACTCCAACATGTAACTGATGTCAGAAGCTGCAGTACCTGGCTGTAACATAGTTCCTGGCTCTTGTGTCCTGTCTGCCCCAGGAACACATGAGAGACAGAGTCACCTTTAACTTGGCATACAGGCACTCCCAAACAGCCTCATAGCACCGATGACTGCGAGGCCAGAGCCAGGACCAAGTGCAACAAGTTCAGAGCACAAACCACACTTGTTTTAAAAAACCCAGAGATCTTTATCAATCAGACACATGATCCCAAAGAAGATACATGAAGATTGTACATGATGTATCACATGACATCTTGGTTTTTAAAAACTGGTTAACTCCAGTTTACAGGACTGTATTTTAGCCTTTGAGATACAAATCTTGGATGCCACAGGCTGAGAGCAAGAGCAAAGTGCCTGTGACAACAGGGAACTTGGGAAGTGGGACATGTCCAGATAATCCCAGGGGAGGAAAATCCAAAGTTTGACTGGCAGTCAAGCTAAAAACATGTGCATGCAGATCTAATGTTTTTACATTTTTTTCAAGAACTTCACTTAATTCTTGAGACATAGAGTTACATGATTCCTTTAGTACTAATCTATTATCAAACTGGGCCATCAAAACCCACAAGTTTATTTCCAGAACTGTTTGGTCACTGTAAGCATGCCTAAACTAAATCCCAGCAAAAGCAAGTGTTACTGCTTTAGCAAACATACTTCTGTTATAAGCACAATACATGTACTGTGCAAAGGGCTCAGCACACTTATTCAGCTCCAATACGTCAATTGGACTCAAACTAAATATCCAAGTTTATTGGACTAACCAAAATATGCATTCCATACATTTCTTATCCCTACCTAGTGAACAGCAGAAATATTTAACCTCAGCTCAAAAGAAAATGTGAGTTTTGGTAATTTTCCTCCTGCCCTTTACTATGCTGTATTTACTTGGAGTAATCCCACTGAAGTCTCCAGAATGATGTTTGACTTGAGATTTTTCAAGAACAGGGTCTCTATCATTAATATGTATACCTGATTTTCTTCTTCGTGATTTTTTTTGCCATAATCTTCATTTGTGAGTAAAAACATTTTTGTGTGTCCACAAGTCTCAGATTCCTAAGTATTTGGCAAACTAAATTCCTCATATAAGAAAGTGACATATTTGTAATTAAGAATCTGAAACAAAAGATTAATTATGTACTGCTAGAAATAATTGTGTTACTACAAAGGGACCAGTCATTTTCATCATGGTAACCTCTAATGGACGTCCTGTCTGGAAAAGCAGAAAAATGAAGCAGAAAATGAAGCAGAAAAATCTATGCTTCATTTTCCAAGCACCTCTATGATCCACTTAAAAATACCAGTTCAGAATGACTGAATATCACAAAATCAGGAGTAGTCCACTTCCAAAAACACCTCATTAGGAGTAGAATTAAGAAATAGAAGGGAAGAAGAGGGTGAAACACAGAGGCAAAAAGCACACAAAGGAGCAGACAGAAGTTCAAAGCAATTGGTCTCTGAGGACACACAAGAAATCTGGTCAGCGGAAGAAGTAGTTACAGATTTCTTTTCTTAAGAAAAATGTTAATTAACCACATTCACAATTTATCAGAAGTAATATTTGCAGATATGCTAACTAGCCTGAGAATTACAAGGAGGTGAGTTCAACTTGCATCAATAGAATAAAAGCATTTTTATCTCCTGTGTTAGGAAGCACTGGACTACTTGCATGGTGATTTTTCACGTATTTTTACCTGTCTCCTGAGTGGTAGTTAATGGCTGCTGCCAGATGCAGAGTGGGGGATTGGACACATCAATATCCTGCTGGGTTACGGTAACTCCTACACTAGCAGGAGATACACAAGTACAGAAGAAAATTCCTTAAGGGCATTGTGTATTAATTACATTAAGATACTTCAATAACTTACATGTCCACTGCTTTGTGAAAAACAAAAGCACTATTTCCCCATTTGATGCACAAAGAAATATTTTCTTTCACTAGCTTAACACACTAAGTTCACGACTTCAGTGTTCAATTGAATGTAATCACCTCATACCAAAACAATTGCATTCATCTGCACACAGCTTGAGCTCAAAGCTCACTCAAAGCTTCAGTTAGATAACTTGCTGCCTGTCCAATATCCAAAAGATATACTACCAACATAAGTCAGCAAAAAACCCTCCCTCCTTCAAAGGCATTCCCAAGGTCCCACGCCTGCATTTAAATGCCTCTTCCTGATTGCCACAGTACAAATATCACCTATTATAAGGCTGGCTACACTGCCAGACCAGCATCATCTGCCTAACTTTTTTTCCTTTTCTAAATTTCAATCAGTTTTTCACCTGTGCATAATTTTTGTGACAAGACTGACCACTTGCCTGGCTGTTCATTAGCAACATTACACAAGCAAACTTTAAGCTTCATCTTCAGTATCTCCTAGGCAGATAGGAGCTACACGGAACATTTTCTTAAAGGATGGAATCCCCCAAGTGCCAGCACTGAGAAGACATCAGGTCTTTCAGGTGTCAATAGCGCTGGTAAAAGTGGGAGAAAAAAATTGCTAATAGTAAAGTAGTAACACTCCCCATTTCAGGTGCTATACTAGAGAACATCCATTGAGTGAATTACCCACCTGATACCATTTTTGGCTGCTAAAGTACTCCTGGAAAGCCTTGGATGCTCAACTATAAGAGGCCCAACCACTGATCATTCCTTAACTGCCAAAACAATCAGTCTGTACAACAGGTCTTGAAGCTCCCTCACAAGTCACTTTAGAGCAAAATCAGAGCAGAGCACTAGGAACATTTCCTGCAGATTAATTCATTTTCCCAAGACATCAAAAAAGAGTTCCTCTGGTCCTTTCCAATGGTTCCTGCTACATACTGGAGCCAAAAAGGACGAACCTGGGGCAGAAAAAGCTGTCCTGCTGCACATTAACACACATTTCAAGCAAGCAGTCATCTTTTAAACTCTTTATTCTGTTGAATATTTGTACCTGTGGAACAAGCACATGGGGAAGGGTACTTAATTGCCCTTTCTGTGAAGAAATTCCTCCTGATGTCCAAAAGAGAAAAAAGACAAAGGCACATTGAAAGAACACTTCAAAATCCATCACTTGACAGTAAAGGGTTAGCATCAAGTGGAGGAAATCACTATTGAAGTTCTGCTGATGCAGACCCTTCAGCTAAAGGTTTGGCACCCTGTGATGAAGAAAATATTGCTGGCAACACACAGTGGCAGAAAGCAACACACACACAGACCATGCACAAGCAGAATCTCAACAGCAAGAGGAGAAGTCTGAGCATCCCAGTGATGGTGTTAGATCCACACATATCACTATCATAACATGTATATCCATCAGCAGCTGTCATAAAATGCAGCCTCATGACAGGGAAATAGAAAGCATGGTCCTGGAGGCTGATATGAGACTTACACTACACCATCCCAAATGTGGAAGAAACATGATGTCCATGACTAGTTTCCTAGTCAGTCTTAGATTGATGAAATCCATAGTAAATGGGTGTCAAATGCCAGGAGCAACTAGTAAAACTAGGGCAGGTTTTAAATTGTGCAGAATCCGTGCATCATTCTTTGATGGAGCTAAGTCAAAGTTGCCTATACTTTTTTGGTTTTATATTAAAGTTATCAAAAGCCAATCTTCCTGATTGAAAACAAATAAAATTCTTCACTACTTTTTCCTCTATGAGAGCAGGTGTTGAAATGCTCAAAGCTCATTCCTAAACAAGATTAATACATTTCCTCAGCTTTGTTCACTGCCTTAGCATTAACTACTTCAAGCTCAGCACTTGGATGTCTTACCATCATTTGTGCAGAACCTGAGAGAAGCACAAAACAGTATCTACACACTGCTAATTGTGCCAGGCACAGGGGAAATATTGTTTATTCCAATTGGAGAAACATTCTTAGTGCTGCTAAAACAATTTACTCTTTAGTTGTGAAGTACATGCCTGAGAAACATAAGAGGAAACAGTGGTAGATAAGGCATTCCTTATCAGAGCAGTGAGCATCTGCCCCATGCAAATCTCATAACTTAACATTTTCAAACTGAAATCATGTCTGCTAAGTCCCCTGAAATAAGAAATGCTCAAAACTGGAGAGAAGGTCAGCTTAATTCCTAACCTTTGCAATGCTCTGGCTTTACCATTTGTATTTAATGAGAAGGTCTAGACTTAACATTAAAATCAATATGTCTAGAGAGCAACAATAGTAATTAGACTCCTTCAGTTTAAAGGGGGCAACAGACAGCTATTACAAGCCAGCCTAGTTCCTCTGCAAAACAGGGATGAAGGCTATTAGGAGCTGTTGAAAAACAAACACTTTTCACATCTGTTAGTTACCTACATTAAGGTAACCGGTACTTGACACATCCCACATTAATCAGTCCTTAATGAATAGTTAAACACTGGAAGAATTAACTTGGAAAACAGAAAACCTAGTTCAGATATCTGCAGTAGACCAACATCCTTGAGTACAGACAGGGCTTAGCTGTTGTCCCCAATATGGAAAATCAGCTAGCACAGCAGAGACACCACTTTGTTCCTGCACTGATCTGTCAGTTTAGTTGAGGTATGGTGTTGGGTCTAGCATCAATAGCCTGAGTGCCTTGGGGCTGGCGAGCCCAGGAAGAATACTGGAAGCAGCACCAAGTGGCATCACATGGCATCAGCCAAGTTCCGATTCAATCCACTTGAGTGCCACCAACACTAAACAAGGTGGTGGCTGGTTTTTTCCACAAGCCATGTGGGTACCTGCGTCATGTTTGCACTGAAAGCCAGCACAGCTAGGAAGCCTGAGCTGATTTGCTCACGGTTTGCCCAAAATCCAAAGCCTGTTAGTCTCCTTACTGTAGAAGTAAGGAGAGCAGACAGAGCTGAGCTGCCAAACACAGTGTAGCCTTACCTGCTACATGCTGCACCTAATGTAAGAAAAAAAAAAAATTTCGAAAGACTCCTCTGGCAAAGATGCTGACCCTCAGAAACATTTACTCAAGTAATCTGCTATGCAGCAATTCCTTGTGCAAAATTCTGGGATATTCTTCATTAAAGCTGTAATTCCTCATTTTACACTGGTAATGCTATTGAACACATTTAACACCGGTTAAAGAGGAGGTTCAATAAAGTTAAGCTGTAGCAAAAGCCCTCCTGCTACACAAGATTACACTGTTTTGTGACTTCATGTTTTCATCTCACAAGCACAGAAAAGACTGTTTTCCCCAAAATACACTATATATAGCTCTTCAAGGAGCAGCTAACAATGCCCTAGAGCAGAGATTTCCAAGGACACATTGCCATCTCTGCCAGTTCCTTATGCAGCAGCACCTTTGCTGAACAAAGAGGCTTCCACTTGCCTGCTGCACAAAGCCACTTCTGTCAGAGGTTGGAGAGCTGAACACAACAGCTCCAGCCAGGCTGGATCAGCAGCTGCAGAACAGCTTGAACACCTACCTTAGTCAAAATGGGATGGGGAGGGAATGGGAAGGGAAAAGGACAGTCACATTGCCCTCAGCTCAGGGCCAGGAAAACTGATTTGGAGGCAATAAAGCAATACAGGGTGATGGGGAGAGTGTTTGAGCTCTCAGTTTCTCTACCTGCCACACACGCTGCATCCAGCAATGACATGACCCCAATGTACCCTTCTTCCTCCCCAAAAAACAAGGAAAAACTAATCCCTGTCACCTCAATGCCATAGCAGTGGGGCACATGGCAAAAAGATGGTAGCTGCAACCTAGTCCCTCCAACTGCTTTAACACTTCCTTACTAAAGGATCAGGAACAGCTTTGCTACCTCAATTGTAGCATGTAGAAGGAGCAAAACCAGCAACAGGATAAGGAAACAGGGCTGTATCTCACTAGGGTGGATGTGGCTGCACTGAACAGGGTACGAGCACCTGTCTTATTCCAGCATACATAGGGGAATTGTCCCCAAGAAATAAATTTGTCTTTGTTAAGTTTCATTGACAAAACAGAGTACTTTCATATAGGTCACTGTTTCTATCAGTAGTTATGTTTAGAAGTCCAAGCAAACTGTCCACCTAATTACATAAAGAAATTATTATTTTAGATCTAGAACAGCATTCTGGTGAAAGAATGCTCAGGAACTAATTTTTTCATATGAACTTTCTAAATTAAAAGCATTTAGAACTAAAAGGCTTACCTCCTTAAATTTCTTTCTATAACAGACTAGGAAACATCATGATTGAAGAGAAGTTAAGATCGTCTAAAAATACAGAGAGAGAACTGTAAACAGTATTTCAAGCATAATTCAATTCCTCAGAGCCTGAGGAAGCCACACCTTTGAACAGAGGAAAGCATTAGAACACTTACAATTTATTTTGAAAGCTTGTGCATGCTGCTTTGTTTTCACTCAGTAAATCATTATTTCACAACTAAGAACAGGAGTTAATGCCACACCTGCTGAAGTCCTAGTGACATACTTCAGCTTCATAAACTCTTCTTACAGGGATCTAACCTACAGTCTGGAAACTAATAAAGTCTATTCAACATAAACAGCACCTTTCTTCTATTATTACAGAAGCTTTGCAACATCAAGGGTCATTACTATCAAAGAGAATTATTACTTCTCAAACAGAACAAACATTCAAATAAAAAAAGACTACAGAAAGCATACACACAAGTTAAATCCTAACTCAAGAATTTTTAATCCAAAACAAAATAGGCAGTATGATTTCTTCCCCTTTAATCTGTCCACATTTGTCTTTTTAAAGATGACTTTAGCTTGAAGAGGAGAACGAAAAATTGAGTTACTAAACTCTGCAGGTGTGACATATTCAATTCTGGTATAAAAACAAATCAGACCCCAAACTGAGTTAATTTCTCCAGTGTTTTGAATTTTAAGCAGACAGAAGTAACAGTTTCTTAGGTTTGATATTTTAAGCATGTGACATGCTGTATTTTCATTACTTTTTCCAAATGAATATCACAGTAGCTGCTTATTTTTATAGACAAGTATGAGATAACTGAGATTCAGACTTGCATAGCTGAGCTCAAGAAATGAAGTATATTACAGATGATGATTAAAGGTTTTTTTGATTGCAGCCCAGCCTGCATCTATCAACTGCACAATTCCAGAAAGAATTCCCCCCTCATCACAGCAGCTACCATTAGAAAAGGCAAGGACAGAGGGGAGAGCTGGGGGCAGAAAGCCATAGACCAGAGCTAAAATCCTCTTGTGCTGTGAAATTGAACAGAAAGCCAGGCTACACAGCACAGCTGTACACCACCCCCACACAACTTACATTTCATATTCCTTTTGGGAAGAATTTTAAAAGGCCAAAAATAGCAGCTTGATGGGCAAGTAAAAATCATGCTACACAAGGGACCAAACCATTTAACACTTCCAGTCCCCACTAGCAGAAGGACACCAGCTGCAACATAGCAACTCTTTCCAAAAGAGACATTAGAGGTCAAGCAAGTGCTTTCCATGGCAATATCACTAAGAATAGTTACATGTACAAACCAGAATCCCTACCTCCTGGTGAGATAGAAACACACAAGGCTGGGATGGAGTGTGCCCAGGTAAGCCTGTTATGCCAGACAGACAGGCTCCTACCCCATAAGGCACAGCAGGAAGGTCCAGACAGAAACAAAGCTGCTTATGCACTTTGCATGCCATTTACCACTTTTCAGGATGAATAAGCCAGGAAAGTGCTACCAGCCTATCTCTAGGTGCCCTTCCTCCTCCTCCTGAGGAGCAATAATGAAATTATACTACTTCAAGCCACTTTCTCACCTTCACAGGTCAAGGTGCAGCAGTGCCACAGCCCCAAGAGCCCACAGGGATGCTGTTCTTCCATATCTACTACCCAGGCAACATTGCTTTCCCAGAGTGGCACAATGCCAGTACAAACTTCAGACAACATCACAACCACAAAGGCAGAAAGGGCTTCTTCAGGCCCAGCCTGCACTGATTTATAGTCTCTCCTTCATGGAACGAGGATCACCTGGGTGATCACCTGGAGGAGAGCCACCTGCTCCTAGTCTCCAGAGGAAAACAGCAGTGCTCCTGGGGTTATTTCCAGGAATGGTTTTCTGGCAGGGATGGAACTATTGCTTTTCTTGACCTCTTGTTCCTGGTTCAACACACATCCTGCCCCTGAACAAGGGCAGGGAGTATTTGCAGTGGAGGAAATGCAGAGTGCAGAGAGCCATGCAGCCTCATATCTGACCCACGGGGCTGTCAGTCAGATGTGCACTGGCTGACTGAGATTTTGATTCAGATGCGTATTAAATTGTAGTGACTTACTTATAGGGGGGTTTTTGTTGCTAGCAAGAATTATTGGGAGAAAAAGGGTACAATAGACTAAATCCCAGCCAGTAAAAACCCCCCATGTTTTAAGATAGGGATTTTCTGGGTTTTTTTCATCATCCATTTGCTATCTTTCCATCAAGAGAGTTTGAAAAGCTCTGGAACAAGTATAGTATATTATTTGTTCCAAAACTAATGTTTTTCTTGACTGTAAATAAAATTAGGCCTGCAATAGAATTTTACACTTCACTTATGTTTTATGTTCCCTTATGAATTAATATTTCTGTGTTCTGCATCAAAAACCGTTATATGTCCCTAACTTGCATTTTTACTTCTCAAAAAAAAAAGAAAAAAAAAAAAAAAGCATAATTTGTGAAGCAAGGCATGAAAAAACAAAGGCTTGCCACGCTTGGTGTATGAGTACTGATCAATAAATCTTATTTGTATTAGAAAAGAAACATAGTTGTTCTGCAAGAATAGCAGAATTTATTCTTGTAAGTTACTTTCAAAGCAAGTTCCAAAATACTTTCAAGGCCTCACGCAGAGGTTACCAAATGAGCCTGACCACCAGCCGGCCAAAGAGCTCCAAAGGGGCAGAAATCAGAGCAGGGTTGCAGCTCTTCCACAGCAGTACTCGACCAGAGAACGTAGAGCAATGGTGACCAGAGGCAAAAGGGATGTCTTAGCTTTGGGCAAATGAGGCACAATTCTCCTTGGAAAGAGCAGAATTCTGCAAGAGGAGTCATGCTTCTACATTTCAAAACAAAGTTCTCTTGGCCTCATTAGAGCCTTTCAAACAGACATATGGGGCTCTCGGCTGCTCTTACCCACTAGACCTGTAACTTGCTTCTCAAGCTTTAGCAAATCTGTATAAAACCAGGGTAACAGCAGAAAGAATAAAAGCAAAATGTTCAAGTTTAGCTGGATTGCATAGTCTCTCAAGTCAATTCAAATCTGGAACAGAGTGGTAAAAGTCCCTCACAGCATTTTTATCTATACTCAATAAGCAATAAAACAAAATGCAAGGGATCATTCCTCTCATTTCCCTACTTCACTTAACATATCCATGCTCATCTTCATTGTCTCAGAGGTCTAGTGTTTCCCCATTCTCTGCTTCATTATGCCTATCTGGGTCTTCAGGGTTCAATTAACTCCAACACAGAATGATTGCCTTCAGCTGATTTTTGGAGGCTGAAGTTGGTAATTAACCCTGAATGCTCAGCTGTTCAGCTAAGCTGGACCATCATATGAGTGCCACTGGTAAGGACTTCAGGGCCTTTATAATGCTGACAAAAGTCCTATGCAGCTTATCACAGGAATCAACTCTTTTCCACAGGGAATATCCTCTTGGCCTTCTCCAAGAGCGCACTGAGCTGATCTCTTTGGGACACAGCTTTTGACTGGAGTGAGCTCCAGCTCTGCACCCCTGTGGGCTGTGCACATGGAACTGGGATCTCAAAGGACACCAAAAAGAAATGCTCTCACCCTCCTGCTTCCCAGGTGGCTGCCAGGTGTGTTGTCTGATACATCATGTAACAAATGTACAGGGCCCAGGCCATGCAGCCCATTGCTGTGGAATTTTTCAGTGAGATGCATTGAATCTTTTTCCATCCTTCCAATTAGAAAGCATTTTTAAGTTTTCTGGAGGCAATTGCCAAGGTCAGTGAAGAGGAACTGGATTTTAAATTATTTGCATTGCAGAATGAAATCCATTGTAAGATTTTTTTTTAAAAAGCAACAAACACCCACAGAGAAAGACAGAAAAATTGCACTGTAAAAAACTAATTACAAAAGAATGAGTATCCAGATTAATTGTCATGTAGCTCTTACTGTATCTACAGGGCTTACTCCCAGTACTTTTTTACCTCACATTGTATCCTTTAATATGAAAAGGATTAATATGAAAAGTATTAATATGAAAATGTTTTCTAGGAAGCAAATGGACAGAAGTGCACCGCAGGATTTGCATTTCCTTTTCAGTACTAAAGATCTGCTGCCACCTTTTTGCTCAGGAAACACTTTAACCCATACTTCCCACTCTCCACACCATGTGTCTGCAATTGTTATTTTCTGGATGGAGAATCAGCTCAGTCTTGCTGAAAAAGCTGCCTAACCTTTCTTAAAACATCTGAAATTTCACTGAGATGAAGAGGCAATTCATGACTGTGTCTAGTGTCTCAAAAGTTCAGCAGATGGATAGGAGTCCCAAGACCCTGTACTGACAGCAGAATGCTGATCCATGCAAAGGGAAACAGCAATAAAAACAGTTGATGCAACCCAAACCAGGCTGTTCTACCAGGTGAGGGACTTTCATGAGTGGTGGGAAATGTGAATCCTCTTGGTCAAAAAAGGAAGCTAAATAAAGGACCTCTACATTCCAACTGAGTGTTTAACCCCCTGATTAAAACAAAGTCTCACCTCGTA
Organism: Grantiella picta; assembly: GCA_013397955.1. Classification (NCBI taxonomy): domain Eukaryota; kingdom Metazoa; phylum Chordata; class Aves; order Passeriformes; family Meliphagidae; genus Grantiella; species Grantiella picta. The sequence goes on along the minus strand of VZRM01005322.1, from coordinate 678,005 downwards.
GGAGATTTTTTAGTATTTGCGTTGCTTTTTTTGTGTAATTTCCTTATATCCATCTTTCTGAGGGTATTTGTACTTTTTGAAGACATTGGGATTCTGTGCTTTCACTCAGCATTAGCTGGAGTATTTTTCCACTTCTCTTCATCAAAGGTGTTATGTCTCACACATCCTCAGACTTACCAAAGTTGTCCCAATTTGAGTATCTGTTTAACTTCCCTAAGAAATCTCACAGGACAGTATCACACAGTACTACATTATATTCAATCTTGGCTTTGAAAATGAGCTTTCATTCCAAGATCATAGGATCAGAGTATACTGCAACTACAAGGTTGCAAAATGAGGTTAACTTCCAGAAGAAAGCAGAAATTTCTGCCAAGTAAAGAAGGACTCTTCAATCCCCTGTTCAATGCCATTCAAGTGAAACTGCTATGTAAGTCATCTTTATCCAGTCTGAAATTGGTGTCAACATACCAACGTGGGATAAGGGCTGGTTTTACACATGCTAAATGTTTCCCAGACTTTTCCTAGTACCATAAAGATACAACAAAGGAAAATGATGCAATTCTACAAACAGACTTGCAACTGAACATCAGAAGTTCCTTTATCACATGACTCACATTTTCAGTGTCAGACAGAAATACAGCAAGGAAAATGCATTTTGTTTGAATGACTTGCTTGACTTCATACAGACCCTAACAGACTGCAATCAGGAATCTTTTTTTTTTTTTTTTAATGTAGACAAGTTTACATCTTGCACAGATTCCCTCAAATGCTACAATATATTAGCATAAATCAGATTCGTTTAAAAATCTTTTTACACTTTAGAAGTTTTCAAAATAGGAATACAGACTCATATACGTGCTGGAAGAACTCTTCTGATGTATGAATCATTACTTCTAGAAATCCATTTAGGTACAGATTTATATTGTCTTAATGATCTTTCTTGAAAAAGAAGCTCTACTAATGCAATGAGAAGGTTATGTTCTGCTCCCTTCCTATAGTACCCGATATTCTGTGCCAAGCATTATAAAAATAGGAAACCTCTGCTCTTGTTGAGATGCTTCAATACTTTTACTTCTGCCAAGATAAACATTCGCCCTTGTGGCAACCTCCTGCATATGATGGACTCATGAAGTGACCTCAGGAGTAACCTGGACAACCTGAGCTGGTTTCACTCCTCACATTTAAGAGTGGAGAAATAGAAGTCAGAGCTGTCTAGTAAATCAGTCCTGTATGCAAAGAATTGTAGGACTGATCAAACAAATAACCTTAAAATGTTTTTGCAGTTTGTGCACTTCTACAAAAACTTCATGTTCGCAACCAATATCTGCTACATCTAACATTTCTAGCCATTAAACCTGTAGGAGAAGACAGTGTCACAGGGACAAGAATTACTTTGCAGATGGCGTAAACCCAATTATAAATTCCTGGGCACATTTTGTTCTGCCTAGTTTAGTTAATTGCATTGATACACTGAAGAACAAAATCTAGCTCTTTTCATTTCCAAATAAGGGCACAACAAGTTTTTCAGAGACTGAGTTTTTGTCATTTCCCCAGAGCTCATTAAAAAGTATTCCACTTAATGCTTTTGTTGAGGGTTTATGCTTTTTTTGTTTTTAAATAACAGCTATAAGTGCATGTTATTTTACAATGGTGTCCACAATTCTGCAATGTTTAGTAATGGGAATATGTTCTTAGGCACCTTGTTCAATGAAGTAGGTTCATATGGTGTTATTAAGTATCTCTAATTTATGCTTTGATTTTAATACCATAATGATGGCTGACCTGTGTGTTGTGTAATGTGGAAAAAATATATTGGTGTAGCTACTTTAATAGTGAATTTGCATAATCTCGGCTTTTAAATTGTTCTAGAAAAGTAGTTTAATCAAAGAATTTTGCTGTCTGCCAAACCCCTAATTCTACCTCACATTTGAGACCTGTTGTTTAAATACCTCCTTTTACTGCTTCTATTAGAAATAATCCTAAATATGTTTCTACTGCTTAAGTATCTGCTGGCTTAAATGTTCCAGAAATAATCATACATTTATCATTTCTATAGGTCACCAATAATAACCTGTATGCAGCTCTGAATCGTCATTCAGGTCAGTTAATTTTGGTTTGAGAAATGCTATTTTCTCATGTCAGGATATTCTGACCTGAGTAATTACTGGTAGAATTTCCGCTATAATATCACAAACCTCATTATAAGCAATAACACAGCTCCATAATAGCCTGCTGAAAGAAAAAATATTATCCATGTTGAGTAGTATATGAGACATAGTATTATTTTCAAACAGTGTCTTAATCACCGGTCTGTTATCACCCGAGAGCCCAAGGCTTACTTGAATAATTATGATTTCTCAGTATCATTAAAACCAGAAGAATGTTGTTTATGATATCCTAAATAATTTGCAAAATATTCTTTCAAGCTTTGCTGAAATTTGCATTGAGATATTTCTGCAACATGGTTGCCATATAACGTGACCAAGTAGCTAAGTCACAAAGCTAAAAACAATCCCAGGCAAATAGCTGCCCCGACTTAGATGTATATCTAATTGCTAGACCTCTGAGACAGCACCCTCCAAACAGTATTAGCAGAGACAATTTTCCTCCTTTGTCTCCTGCTCTTCTTGGTTCCAAGCCAGAGAAATCTGTTCCTGATCAAAAGTTACAAATTCCACCATAGATCACCAGTGGAGTCAATTAACTACTTTGAGTTTGGCCCACATTGTTCATCACATCATGCCTATTTCAAAAAATAAGCAAATAGCTATTAAAAATTTCTATAGTTCATTTATTTCTTTTTCTCTGGATGTAATTGACTGGATAAACCCCAGTGAATCTGCCACCTATTTTCAAGTCTCTAACACTCAGGGACCTGGAATCAGGAGTAAAACATCCACCAAGAAGACCCAGTCCCTCCAGTCTCAAAGAGCTGCCTCATAGCAGCTCTCTAAGTGCAGAATCTCTTTCAAAGAAAATCTCAAACCTCTTGTAAAGCTCTAGGGGAAAAGGGCCACACATGTATCAGGCTTTGCAGACAGAGGCTGCAGGGAGGATCTCAGTCTTTGGGAGAACTTGATAAAAGAGCTTATTTTGCTTGCTAAGCAGGAAAACTTGTGAAGTTTAGGAAAGCTTTTCAAGGAGCCAGTTTTTAGTTGGAGGGTACTCCATAGAAAGAAGTCCTTTGGGATGAGTGACAGCATAGTTTTCCACCAGCTCCAGCATACAAGGTTTTCAAGGACAGCAATGATTCATCTCCACATGGGCAATGCATGTTGTCTAGGGGAATTAGAAGTCTTATAAGAAGTGTTTCAAAATGCACAGTGACTTGCCTTAATGTTGTAAATTAATACATTTTGAAAGCAGATACGTGGCACATTATTTTCAGACTCTATTTCTCCTGCAGTAATTTTATTTGTAAAACAGCACCTGTAAGAACAAAACATTGTTATTTATAACTCTGGTGTCACATAAACAAATCCTCTGCCAAATCCTTTACAATACTGTGCAACAAAACAGAGCAAATAATGTTGCAAATCTAATTTAAGCTAATGCAGGCAGCACTAAATGAGGTCCTGGTCATGGCTGATTTTGCTTCTCTGTAATCTGCAGCAAATCACTTGGTTCTTTGGTTTCTTTCCCTCTTCTGTAAAATCCAGAATAGGAAGGTTAATGTAAACAAGACAGGATTTCAGATTAGAAGTACCAGTAGTCCCAGAATTTCAGAACTGAATTGTCTGAAATGCTGATGTTTTGATCCAGCTACAAGAGGATAGAGCACAGCTCTGCACTGTGATATTCTTGGAACTGCAAATATCTTGGCTCCATTATGGATATTATCTGGCAGTTGCTGAAGTCTAGAAAAGGTTCACTGGGAAATAAAATTCAGACTCGTAGAAAATGGTTGGCTTGGAACATTGCTCTCCCGGAACAGAAACGCAGCCAATGACCACAGTGTGGACAATTGAGATTCAGAAATGTCCTGGATGGATCCCAGAGCAAATCAGCTCTTTGGCCAACCTGGACACATCCAGCATGTCAGCTGGGTTGATAGTCTTCTCTTCTAACCAAAACCCACTTTTCACTTGACAAACTGGAAACAGTTTCTCAGAACTAAAATATTTCCCAAAATGTCACAGCTAGCAGAATCTGGAACTGCTTATTGTCTCATATAAATAACACCAACTGTAATATTTTCTCTATTTTATAAACTACCTTGAAATGCTTCTGACAGCAGGTCACACAGTAGCTAATTCCAGAAAATATATAAAGTCCAGAACAAAATTTGGTAATAAACTGCGTGGTGCAGTCAAGCTGCATCATGGCATGCTCACTATCTCAGAGTCTTTATAGCTAAATCTCTGTGTGGAATATAGAAAATGAAGACAAAAGTTCTTCCTATGGAAATGTAACTACTTTTCTGAGGCAAAACGACCTCATTAGCATGGTTTTCTCTGCAAACCTTGCTGCTCTGTTACTTGAATACAAATTACAGTTTTCTTGTAATACCAATGCTTCTTAATGAAACTGAAATTACTGTGACATTTCGGAAAATGTTCATGTAAATTATATCTTCGCAAAGAATGACTACAAAACATAACCTCTCAGCACAAACATGAATAACACCAAATAACCTAGAAGAGAGACACACTGTTCCTGAAAGCAGAGAGATAAAACAGGAGCTTTACTGTCAGTCATGTATAATGATGCAAAGATTAGTGATTAATAGAGTCTGTGACTTTTTCAACAGATAACAAAAAAATGCCTAAATGTAATAAGACCCCTAAGTGCTATAGGTGAAGCCAATAGCATTGGGCTCCTGTGTTGTAACGAAATTGAGGCAAAAAATATGTTAGGCAAGTTTCTGAAAAGCAGCCTCAGCCTGGTTTCTTTCTCTAAATCTAGCCATGATGCTACTTAATATTCCATCTGAAATCCTTGGCTAAATGGAAATAATTTCATTCCAATTCCTCTGCTACAAAGTATTAGTATTACCCCAATATTGGGAATTGGCTTTTGGAAGCTCTATTACAGCTTAGTCAATCTTGTAAAAAAGATAAATATGGTACAAAGCTTAGAGAGATGGGTGGAATTAAAATCATTAAATATTGCAATAATAAATAATTGAATCTGTGTTGTGTATTTAACTAAGTAGTCTTTGAATTACTTACGTTACTGAGCTCTAAAGTACTGGAAAATTTCCAACATTTTCTAAGTTAAGCAAACATGATGAACTAAGCATCAAAAATCTATTTCTTTTTCTTTGTAGTTGTTGTTGTTTTGTTTGTTTATTTGGTTATTTGACTTTGTTCTGTCCAGTATACTGGAAGTTCATTGGCTTCTGAATCAGTTCCTATTGCATTATCTAAAGTAAAATTTTGTCTCATTCTAGCCATCACAAATGAAAAAATTTAACATAAATTGCAAAGAAATTCCCAGTGTGATATATTTGTCACACTCACTATCTAATTTTGCAGTGACCTATGATGACATGGCACAGTCAGATTGCCATAAAACATTAGGATTTGAACAAGAGCTCATTAGAAGCTCTTTATAAGGAAGGCAATACTTTTACAGAATAACAAAGCAGCAGCTTTTTCTTTCAAAATAGCAAATAAAATTTTCTTTTGAGAAACTGTGATAAATATCTGCAATTTAAGTTTGTGCAATTCTCCCTGATTGACTGTAATGAGTCTCAATTTGTCTTGCCAACTGAATACTTAATTGCCATGTTCAAAATGACATCAGGTTATTACAGCGTTCAGTATGTCTAAACCAAAAAGTTATTAACTGGATGATTTGTAAGGCTAAAGGGACTTAAGCATCTCTATTAGATAATACATTATTTATAATTTAGGTTTATGGAATTAGCTCTGTCTGGCTCTCTGTGGCTTATAAAACAAGCTGCCAGTAATTAAAATCTCCACCACTGACCACTAGTGGCTTCCAGCAGAATTCAGCTGGAGAAGGGGAAACACACAGAATGCAGCTTAGTAAATTTTAAGAGATGGATCAGAAAAAGTATGTGTGCTTCTTGTGAGATTAGGGGGCATTAAGGCATGAAAATAATAAAATCTCATTTTATGAAACTCTGCTTCAGCTGGCACCTTGGCCTCCAATGTCTTCCCTCTCACCATTTTATTCTGACCTTCCCCAGGCACTTGGATATGTGTTGCTGAGGCTCATCCCTCTGGGTGAGGAGGAGGAGTTTCAGCACCCAATGCACTCCTTCCTTGCCAGGTTATTCCTTCACCTACCAGTTCATGGGGCAGCTTCCTAAGAGTCCATGTCACTTGTCCCAACAGGACAAAGTTCATTGCAACAGACAACACCCATGGTGTTTCCCATACAGCTTGCAGTGCTGGAGCTGTTTCTTTGTAGGAGTCACTGGCAAGTGAAGCAGTGGTCCCAGACACAGGAGAGGAGGTCCTTTGTACTCCCCGCTTGGCGGGGTCAAAGAGGGAGAAAGACTTCTTTTTCCCCACTAGGTATCCAGACCACCAGACTGGGGACTTTTTTTTTTTTGAAAGGGCCTCCTGCAAGTCTCTCCTTGTGAAGCTGTGAAGAAAGCTGGCTAGATTGCGTGAAGTGGGGAGAAGACCTGGGTTCTCATCTCTGCTACAAAAGCTGCTTCAGCAATTTCTCCAGAGGCCTTTTGTAGCAGCAGCAACCTCTTTAGGGTGACTGGAAGAGTGTGACTTGCCATGTGAATGAGCAGTGCTTATTTACACAAACCAGTGCTGTCTGGGCTCCTGCTGGGAATGCCATACCTGGTTTATCCCAAAAGGCTTAGGAAGGACTTCACCAGAGCAACAGGACATTCCTCCTTGCCACCCTGAGAAGAAGCTGGACTTAAGACTCAGTCCAGTTATTGCATGAGGCATGTCTCTGCAGCATCATTTAGTTCACACCAAGTAGAAAAAAGGAGCTCAGCTGCTTAAACCACAGTTTCAACCACTGTAGAGACCAGATGTTCTATTACCTCCAAAAGCTGTGATATTTTTAAGCATTTAGACTTTAATTACTTGTCCAGGGCTAGGGAGGATGAAATGGTCCTCTGCAGACAGCAGGTGGATGGAAGTCTTATTTAATTTGTAAGACTTAAAATTTTCTTCAAATTTCAAACTGAATTTCACTTGCAGGGGAATAGTGTCAGAGCTAAGTAAGAAAATATACCCTGATTTCCCTGTTCTCCCATCTGCCCAGACAGACCAGGCTATCCATGCCATATTTCTGTTTCAGTAATTGTAGAGGCCCCAGACGGTTAACTGATTTAATAAATATCCCTTTCCCCTGTCTTTTTAAATTCAGTTTTTGAGGTATTGTTCTTGGTCAGTTGTGAGTGGGACAGCAAGTCTGTTAATCAGACAGACAGGCCAAAAAACAGGTGCTACGTAACAAATAAAACACATTACAAATAAAGGACTGAAAGCTATCCATCAATACGCCTGCCTTCTTTCAGACCTGCAGGGTTCATTGCAGTCAGAATCCTTCAAAGTCATAGAGAAGGAAAAATGGGGAAAAAAAATAGGTGTTTATTTTGAGATAATTTTGTCCAGGAGATTTAAGAGATTTTTCCCTCCTACAATATCTGTGCCTTCAGTTACTCTGTGAGATCAAAGAGTGTGGCCCATTCATCCCTCAAGTCACTGAGGATTATGAAGGGAATCAAAGAGGAAAACAACACAAGGCATTGGAAATGAGAGGGTATTTTTTGTCCAGAGTTATTTTATTACAGTGATTATCCTGCAGTAGGCTTCAGAAATGACAAGCTGCTCGCTAAATCTCACAGAAAATGTGAGACTAAAATCTCTGAAGATATCCAGGGGCTGATGGATAAAAAGTAAGTCAGGGCCAGCTGTTACATACAGAACTGCCTCTGCAGGATAAGAGTATTCTAAGCCTCAAACATCTGAGAGTCTGGGAGACAACAAAGTGGTTCCCACTCCACACATCAATCAGCCATCCTCCTGGCCAGTAAATCCTTGACAAATGCATACCCCAGACATTTAGAAAAATATCTGCAAATTAGGATTTATGAGGAGGGGCAGTCCCTTCACAATGTTCTTTTGAACACAGGCCCACAACAGCTGGCACTGGGAATTTTTAGTGAAAGTCATCTGGACATGTGTAGCCTTCAAAACCTACGAAATCTCGGTAAGGGTGATGGATCTATGGAATGCTGATGGGCTAAAATCACAGCAGCCAGGCAACATGACAGCTCTTCCAGGCTCTGCTAGAAGTACACACAGCTTCTCCACCCTCAGCTGAGCACTTTGGGGAGAGGGAAGTCCCTCCAAGGCTGACAGCAGCAAGTTTTACTCAATACTAAGAAGTAAGTGAACTCATCGCAGATACCTGCTGGGATGCTTCGTGCTTGTTTATAGAGATTGTAATTGTTTTAAGGTAACTGCTGTGCTTTTAATTCTTGTTAATTTTGTTTTGGTTCGACTCTTCTAATTTGCATGCAGGAGCACAGGTCTCTAATGCGAACAACTGTGCAAGTTATAGAAAAAACCTAAGTGAACAGCCTCTTCTCTGGTAAATGAGGCTGTACTCAGAAAAATATTTCTTACAAAACAGCATCATGGTATTCTCCAGCTTGCTTAAGAATTTTATAACATCTTAAAATTCTTATCAAATGTGGTAATTTTTGCTTCTTTTTAAAATAAAAGATTACCGAAATATCAGTCCTTCAGACTAGGTATTGCATATGAATGTCAGCACTGTGATTTTCATGCTGCATGTACTGATGTATTGATTCACACCACCAATCTGTGGGCACTGTTAGGTTTGCCTGCCCTTGAGGTTTATCTAATCCTCTTCCAGTTTGTGATGCTCCTGTGTACTTTGAGGTAAGGAATAATAACAATTGTAGTACAAACACAAATAATCTGCCTATCTTCCACATCAGGTCTCACTTAGCTTGTACACTCTTATTCTTGAAAGCACAAGAAATTTAAATCCTTTCTAAAATGAATTATTTATATAAACTCTGGGTGATCTATGGAAACTTCGTGGAACAGGGAATATTTACAGGAACAGGACCCATGCAGTGACCCTTGTGAAGGAAGCTGCCTTAGCAGCATGAGTCTGAATTTACAGTAAGTACAACATTCCTCATCATCGATTGCTCCATTCCTGGGAAAGCAATTTGCAAAGTCCTGACAATTTCCCTTTGCATCATCAGTAGCATCATCAGGCATCAGTAACACTGTTAGCAGGACCATTAACCTTCTGTGGCCTTGGCTTAACAGTGCTCAGTGCCAGATCCAGAGCACAGCTGACTGAAGCACAGCCACACCGGAACTGAAGTGCCCAAATTCAAGAACCCATTCCTGTCAAAATCCCCCTTCCCAACCTGCTGCTTTGCAGCTGTAGATACCGAACCTGCCCCCCTGTGGGACTTGATTTCTAGAGTGTTGACATGCTGCATGGACACTGCAGTCCTGCCACCACTCTTCTCTTTCCAGTCAGCAGCAGCTGGGTCAGTAGCACAGCCCAACACTCTGCAGCCACTGAGGATGCAGAGCAGGGACACAGCCAGAGGCCTGTGCCACCTCCACTCCTGCCTGCAGAGGTAGTTTTGCTTATCCTTTGGGCAAGAGCAACCAGCTACTGCCCCCACTAAACAAGAGTGATGGGGCAAAGTCCCTTCTGCTTCTCCCATCTCCTGCTGCAGTTGGCAGTGGCAGATCAGCTGCCTGCTGGCAGGGAGAGACTGATGTGTCCCTAAGCACAATACACATGAACGTGGGTAGCTACCTCATGAAACTGAGTAGAAGCTGCATTTCCCCATTTCCTACACCACCCCACCAGAAACTTGGCTGAAGCTGGGCTCCTATGCAGCTGAGAAAGGCTCAGGGCAGGCCATGAAGAGAGAGAAAAAAACGAGAGAAAAGAACCTGTCCATGCCCCAGGAAAAGGAACTGACACCCCGTGTTCTAACCTATATGCCAAGGGACGCTTAAGCATTTTGCCTGAGAGAGCACACGGACAAAGAGTATAAACAAGCTAAGTCCCTTTGTGGAGCTGACTAGTGTTTTAAACCACCGAAACTGCACACAACATCTCTGCTGGAATTGAGTTAATTTATTCCATGATGCAGAACAGAATATAGGTCTCATCATCCCCAGGCTGTGCTGAATTTTCAAGGCTGATAGAATTTATATTGCATAAGGAAGTGTGTGAAACTTTTCAGAACCGAATGTTAAGGCTCCCAATATACCTTTGTTTACTTCTTGTATTTAAACTGCCTTCATCCAACTTTTGGAACTATATACATTCTGACAGAAAGCAACTGACAAGGCCCTCAACTGGCTGTGAGCCATCACTAGAGGGAACACAAAGAGCTGGATATGATCTTTGGTTTGAAGTGGTGTTAGCATTCATTTATCTGCTCTCCTGGCTGCCCACACAGACCTTAAAGCGTCCCTTAAATATGTCACTTAAAATTTCATAACGTCTTGGCACACCTCTCTATAAAAGTCAGTCAGCAGATTTTAAAAGACATTTGTATCTTCCTAGAAGTTAGGCAGGTGGGTTTGCCAAAGCAACAGTAGTCATATAGTGTTTTACTGCTACTACTGAAAAGTTCCCCATAGCAAATTTAAATATTTAAAGTGTAATAAAAAGCATGTGGGTGTGCCCTTTTTTTAAGGTACAGTACTTCATGTATGTCCCTTTAAACAGGACTTCAGAGTATATGAGGTTATTTTAGCCAACATTTATTTTTTCTCAGTCATTTTTTACTCAGTTGCAGACTGCTATTTAGCATGTTGTCTCCCACATTTATTTTGGATTATGTTATTTTCTCTTCAAAGTTTTAAGACTTACCAGCTCCTTCACATTTCTACTGCAAAATGCATGGAAGCCTATCTACTCTGCTGCAGAGGCTGGTCATTTGTGACTCTTGTGTTTATCTGACTCCCTTTGGCAAGAATCAGCTTTACCTTTGAGCCTCTCACTGTGAAGGCTGTTTGTGTCTGTGTTACTGCCTTGTAAAGCTTGTATTTGCAGTTACTTGCTTTCGTTAAATTAATGCATTACACTTCAAGTGGAGAACTCACACTCATATATATTTTATCTCCCTGGGCATTATTTGTCATTATAGAATATATTTCAATATATTTAATATCATTTTTTCTGCAACTAAAAAAAAAAAAAGGACGATTGATTTGAGCTTCCATTAAAGTCATCACACAGAAACACACAAAATCAACTAAGTTGGAAAAACCTTTGAGACCATAGTCCAACCCATCACCAAGCACCACCCTGTCAACTAGACCATGGCACCAAATGGTACATCCAGACTTTTCTTGAACACCTCCAGGGACAGTGACTCCACCACCTTCCTGGACAGCCAGTGCCCAATAACCCTCTCTGTGAAGAACTGCTTCCTCATGTCCAATCTAAACCTCCCCTGGTGCAGCTTAAGTCTGTGTCCTCTCATCCTGTCGCTGGTTGCCTGGGAGAAGTGGCCAACCCACCTGGCTACAGCCTCCTTTCAAGCAGTTGTAGTGTGATAAGGTCCCCCCTGAGCCTCCTCTTCTCCAGGCTAAATAACCCCACCTCCTTCAGCCACTCCTTACAGGACTTGTGCTTCACCAGCCTCGTTGCCCTTCTCTGGACACACTCCAGCATCCCAACAGTTCTTCCCAAACTGAGGATCACACTAGACACCACTTGAGATGTGGCCTCACCAGTGCTGAGTACAGGGGCACAATCACTGCCCTGGCTCTTCTGGCCCCACTATTGCTGATCCAGGCCAGGATGCCATTGGCCTTCTTGATCCCCTGGGCACACACGATCATTTTCAGTCTGCTGCCAGTCAGTACCCCTAGGTTCCCTTCTGCCTGGACACTGTCCAGACACTCTGTCCCCAGCCTGTAGTGCTGCAGGGGGTTGCAGTGACCAAAATGCAGGACCCAGCCACTGGTCTTGTAAAACCTCCTATTGCTGGATTGGGCCCATCAATCCAGCCTGTTCAGGTCCCTCTGCAGAGCCCTCCTATCCTCCAGCAGAGCAACATCCTCCCTCCACAACTTCTTGTAATCTGCAAAATTGCTGATGGTCGACTTAATCCCCTCATCCAGATCATCATAAACAGGACTGGGCCAAACAGAGATGCCTGGGGGCTGCCAACTGGATGCAGCATTATCCAATCCCACTGTCTGGGCCCAGCTCTCCAGCCAGCTCCTAACCCAGCAAAGCATGCACCTGTCCAGGCTGTGGGCTGCCAGCTTCTCCAGGCATGTGCTGTGGGAGATGGTGTTGAAGGCTTTGCTGAAGTCCAGGTAGACAACATCCACATCCTTCCTTATACCCACTAGGTGGGTCATCTGGTCATTTAAAGAGATCAGGTTGGACAGGCAGCACCTGCCCCTCCTAAATCCATGCTGGCAGGGTCTGATCCCCAGGCCATCCTGTAGGGGCTGTGTGAGCACATGCAAGATGACAATGCAATGTCTTTGCAAGAGCCAATGCTACCATTCATTGCTTCCAAGATTGAGTTTTGATTCTAACTGTGAACAGGACTGAGGAATTAAAACAACTGCAGAAAAACAGGCAAACCAAACAACTACTTTTCTGACAGACCATAATTTCTTAGCTGTTAAAATAAAATAAATACCTGAGTTTCAAGAAAGGCCTAAAAAACACATAGCATTCTAGAATGGAAAGGTAACAGAGCATTAGAGGAAAGGTAGTAGAGAAACATGGACAGTCAAAAATGAGAGTAAATGGAAATGGTTTCTAACCCCCTCAAAACAACAAATATATTTCTAACACTGAATTTCGTGTTTTCACAATAATATTACTCTTACAAACAGATGGTTCCTTGAGCCATAGTCTTTCTTTGAAACGTAATTTGTGACACACAGATCAACACAGCATTGGGGGGAAGATGTCATCAAAATTTGGTTCCCTTTGGAAACATCCAACTTTCTGATGTTACTAATCACTATAGGGTAGAGACGCACTATTGGCATCAGCTGTACCTTCTACTGAAAATCCTGTAGTATTTATTGTTTCATCTATAAAAAGCTGTTTCTTGGAAAAAAGTGATTAAGTGACAATCTTGTTTTTATACAGAAGGGCAGACGCACGTGTGTAGTAATGCTGAATGCTCAAATACAACTAAAAATTAGTAACAGCGTATTTCTAGGGCCTACATTCTTCTATACTAACATGTAAGGGTTCTTACATTGGTTGTTCCTCACGGCCATATAGAGCTACTGCCACAAAAATAATCAAAGAACAGGTATTGCTACAAATACAGTGTCTCTGGGATCTTTTAGGAAGAAAAGCCCAAACCTGGAGAATGTTATTACTTTACTAAGAATTTATGCAAAAGTTGTCTTTGGTCCACTGTGATCCCGGAGTGAGAAAAGGATCAGAGGACATGATCTCTGTCGTGCACTTCTGGAAAGCAATTATGCAAGGCAGTGGCTATTACATCTGGGAATTGTAATTCCCAGACAGGTCTCAGAGGTCTTTTTCTTTACAGTATTTTCTTCTCAAGAAATTGTCATCTCACCTCATCTCATCTCACAGAGACAATTATCCTTTCAATACAAAGAATTACTTACTTTCCCTGACTCACTAGTAAAAACCAAAAAGGACCCGAAGTGCCAGACTTAACCGCAAGTCAAACTGAGAAGTCACAGTGCTCTTTTGAACATTGATTCAAACCATAAGGAAGTCAAAAAATCCAGACCAAAATGTAGATCAGATGCTGATCCCATCACATGGACCACTCTCCTTTAATAGCAAAACAACTGTGTTTTCCAGCAGCAATCTTCACAGTAGGTCTGTCATATGGACAGGAGCTTGCAATATTACAGGAATTTTGATTTTATTGCTGTTTAAAAAGTTTTTCAAACTCTTATGGCTTCATTTGTGACCTTGGACCTCTGGAGGATAATAGGTAGGGAGAGTATCATTGCACACCGACAGCTCCTCAGTTCCAAGCTTCAAATGACCCCACATTGGGTTGGATTCACCCTTCAGCTCCATGCAGTTTATCAGCTGCAGTTCTTTGGTGAAGCAGAATTCAATCTGGCCAATTGTTTGTGCTTCTTCACCCTAGAAACAGAAAGGGTAAGATCAGCCTCAAGGGGAGAAGAAAATAAATCAATTCTTAAGCTACGCTGCCCTATTTATAGAACACAGTAGTAATTATTTGCATATTTACCAGTTGAAAAATGTGAAGAAAAGTGCAAGAGCTATCCACTCTGAACAGCTTATAGTACATACTGTAACTCAGTACCAATTTGGGGACCTGTAGTAAGCCTCATTACGAAATACTGTGACACACTACCCTGGCCTTCACTCATCTGCACCGTGCACAGAAGCTGTTCACCTTAATGATGAGCTCTGGTTGAACTCTGTGAATATTGAAGGGTGCGTGTGACTGGAAAGAGACTTTTCACCAACTCTTCATAGCAGGACAGGAATTGAGGCAAATAAAGCTCTCCATAAATGAGAACAGAAACTAAACTTTATAATAGCTTCTACTGAAAAGAATACAGAACCAAGCTGTCAGAAGCAGCAGAAATGTCTTTTTTGGACTACAGGACAGGCTAGGAAGAAAAATACTGTCCATTAATAAAGCAGGAGGCCTTTCATGTGGCAAAGTATTACAGGAAAATTGCCCCAAATGCTCAGGTCTAAAAAAAGTGGGAAAAAATTGGTTTTGAAACAATTAAGCAGGACAAAAAGATATGTACAAAACAAAAGTAACCTTGGTGAGGGTTTTTTTGTTTGTTTGGAGTTTATGTTATTGGGGGGGGTTGTTTGTTTTGGGGTTTTTGTGGTTTTTTTTGTTTGTTTTGGGTTTTTTTTTAAGAAACTTAAGTACAGATTGTAGTACATTTCAAACATCAAAGTACCTCCATCATGCACTTCAGGCATGGACAAGGCTAAAAGTCTGAAAAAGGCCTATCTTCAAAAAACTCAGACGTACTTTTTCATTTCTATTACCCAATACCTTCAGCTGTCAAGCACAGGAGACCCAAACTGTAAATTACTTTCACATAATTGGAGCAGTATCCCAACTGTACTAAAAGCAACGGCAGAACTACAGTGAACAGAGCTAGAAACTGAGATTTGTGTTAGCTCTGTATTTCTTTAATGTCAAAAGGTGGATGAGTATACAACCCACATTCAACTAATATTCCTTTGTTGGTTAAAGTGATTTAAAAACACATTTAAAAAATATTGTAACCCATAGATTTTTTTCATGTTAAAAAACATCTGAGTATAAAAACCTCAGGGCACTACTAAAGCAAATGAGTTGACAACACACTCCAATAGCAACTGTATCTTAGCAAGTTTTCAAAAATAGTTGCCTGTGTATGGGCAATAACTCTGCCAAGTGTTTTGCAGTAAATCACCTTTAACAGGCTGAGATAATAAGGAACCACATACAAAAGTGAAAGCTGACCTTGTGGGTTTTGTTTCTTGTTTTATTTTTCTGTGAGAGCAGAGTAACCTAGCTGAAAAAGAGGAAATAAAGAACTCTGCAACCTACACATGTAATTGTTCAGAATACTATTTTGTTCCTACAAAGGCACTTTTGGTTCAGATATGGTGACCTATACTTCACAGCGCACTCTGTGTAGCACTTTCTCTACTGCATTGTGATGCACAGCACCATCATTGGCAAGGAAAAGTAGAAAGGCATGGAAATTTGAGACACTACAGTCACCCTGAACCACAGTGAAACTCAAAATGCCTTTCTGTACCTCTTTAGATATAGGCTTTTTGGAACAATCTCACAGACAAGCTTCTGAACTGCTCTATTTCAGAAGGATTCTGTTCATTGAGCAACTTCTCCATGCAGAACACAAGAGCCATGCCCAGTGAAGGGAAGGCTGCTGCTGACAGGCAGCACACTTGCCAAGGCTGACAGTCACTGGCTCCACCCAGCCCTCTCTTGGTGGCTTTAGTAATATGCTAGGCAGCAGTTAAACTTTGCTCAGCTACAGCAATACCTCTGGCATGGTGGTTACAGCATTCATGCAAGAGATGCAAGTTTAAATCTTTTAAAACAAAGAGACTTTTAAAACTCAACTGGAAGAATCAAGCAATACCTAAATGCAAATAGCTGTACACAAAGAACACCTAGACCTTAGTTTCACCATACTGAAAATTCTTTGCTTTTTTTTGCTTTATTTCTGATAAAAAGTATTCCTTGTAATAAAGAAAGGGTTTTTCTTTGTTTTTTTCTTTCCATTTTGGAAAGTTAGGGGAGTTTTTGTTTGTTTGGGGTTTTTACCTCTTTTGGAGGAAGGCACTGGATCTTTGGCGTTACATTATAAAAACTTGTTAGAGCTTCCTTTATATGAGTCATCTGAAAAAGTAAAAAGCTTTTAGAGATTAACAGGTCATGAGCACAGCTTCCAACAGCTCCCACACTTGTTAAGCTCACAAAAACTTTTAGAAAAAGCCCAACCGTAAAATCTATACAATTTTAAGACCACTTGTTCTACAGAAATTAGTTGACTCCTACTGAAAAAAAAGTGCATGCACATGCTTTTGTTTTTTAAAAGATTGTCTCTTACCTTGTAATATGAGCTGCCTGGCTTTATCCCAGCTTTTAAAAGATAACTGAAACAAAGATAAAACATTTTTCCATGTTTCCTGTATGCAAATATACCTTCATAATCATTAGGTAAAACAGATAATCTTAAGAACCTGTCAAGCATTACAGTGATAGGGAACAAAGGCAACTTGTCTTCCATTCTTTGCCAGCATAGGAAAGGCCCTTTTCTGAGAGGCCACTTCCCATCTGACTCAGCAGGGTCAGGAAGAACCCTTTCCCCCCCTAATCTGAGGAGCTGGGATAGTTGAGTCTTCAGACGCAGCTAGGAGAAAAGGAGTTTCAGGGTGCTCTGTTCAGTGCCACGTAGGGCATGCAGTTTAATTGCTTCCTTTCCCCTGCCTCGAGCCATTCCCCTGTGCTCCAGCCACTAGGGAGGGCACAGGGGCAGACTTGTGAGGGTGCTCTAGGCACACTCATATTCAAACACAGGATGGGCTTCCTGTGGTGGAAGACACACAACACACTGGGAGAGGCACACAGTGTGTCAGTCTGGATCAACATTACTGTCAGGGCAGAAATTTTTCCTAATAAGTATGTTTTGAAGAGGAAAAGTTGGTCACATAAGAGAAATGAGGTAATGCTCGAGAACCTCTAGCATGTGTACCCCTGCCTTTAGGTTCAGTCCTAAGAGAAGTCCACATTTCCAAGCTCACAAGATGCAGGACCAAACACATGATGAGTCAGTGAGTCCCAGCTTCTTCTGTAAGAGGTGGGAATAATCAGTATCTTGCGGGATTTAATCTATAAATGCTGGTAATGCTCAACCCTTCTCTTCCAAGGTCAGTTTTGGCAATGGAAAGATTTTACCCATCTGATTAAAGGACAAGCTGTTTCTCATTGTCATTTTACATGGGATATAAGGAGGTCAATAAAATAGATGATGTTAATTATTACAGAACACGGCATGATGTCCTCTTTTTAATAATTTGCTTTTTGGAAGCAATTTTTTCACTGTCTGACATTATTTCATCTCATTCATTATATCTCAAGTATAAATTATACACAATGAGAACATTGGCAGTCTTTTTTTTCAAAAAAGATAAAATTAATTATATTCATTTTCACAACAGATAAGCTTTGAGCAATTAATTTCAACATACTTCAGTCTCTATTCTTTTGCAGTGTTACACATGCTGATACCGAGTCACATCATCGGTCACTGTGCCATCTGTAAATGTTTTAGTCACACCATCACAGCTACTTAAGCAATTGACTCAGACATTATTAATTTTAACATTACATGTGACATGCTCAAACACTGTGTGTAGAAAAATCTGCTTCAGTTTTAAAAGACATCTACAAAACTAGGGAGGGAGGGCAGAAAGACTTATTTCCTTTGTGCAAATGCAAAGTAAATGAGACTTTGTCTAGGAGACTGCTTGGACAGGACACTGGCAGAGCACAGACAGGATGGGCTGGTTTGGGGTTTCTTTGGGGTTGTTTTATTGAATTTTTTTAAAGGTATGCCTCTTGGTACAAAACCATTTCTTCTCTCAGATACCATTCTCTTATTCTGACAGACACTGATGGTCAACAAATCTAAGTCAAACACCCTCTCACCCATACCAAGCACTGATCAGGAAAGGACTCTAACCTTCTGTCATTCACCTGCAGCCAGAATGCATACACACAGAACCTGGACAAGCCACAACAGTCTCATCACGGTTTTGAATCTGGAATGGCCAAGGCTTTGGAACCCTGAGGAGAAATCAGCCTCCAGGACAAAGCAAGAATATCACATTGGGGTTGTTAGAAATAAAGGCAGAGAGTTGCCTGCAGCGACTAGACACCACCTTTCATAACCTCCTTCCTTGTTGCCTCAGCCTTTTCCCAGGATGTTCTGCATGATTTTGCCTGCAGCCTGTGTTTTCCTCTGAAAAGACCACTATCTTAAAAACAAGTGTTTGGGGCTCAGCATGACTCAGAAGCTTGGGGGGTTTTGTCACTTGGTTTAGAAGTTTACAGGTACCATAGCTTTTGGTATCAAGATACAGCCAGTAGAGCATCTCAAAAATTTACTGGCTCACCTTGTCTAAAATGATGCTGCGAAGGATGCTGCAGGCTTAACAGACTCTGAAGTGACCAGAGACTGCTTCTCAGAGTAACAACCCTTCCTCTGAACTTCAGTACTGATGCCTAAAATGCTCGTAAGAAAAAACTGAGCCGCAGACACGCAATATAGGAAAAGGGTATTACCTTTTTAATAGAAATAGGATCTCAGATGCACACCGACGACCATGAGAGAGAGGGATCTCCCCGTATACAATTTTATGGACTCTCTAGATTAGCATACCTATCTAAAATTCTCCAATGAGAAGTCTAACAAATGAAGTAATTGCCCCCTTGTTAAAATTACCTCCCCCCAAAACGGTTACAACTTAGTTTACAAAAACATGTCCCAGTGATGGGGCTCTTTTCAAGGTTGGTGCCTCATGCTCTTGAGATTGTGGGGATTGTTTCGTCTTCCCCAAAGAATTCTGAGCGAGGCAAAGGTACAAGGGTTGTAAACATGTAGGGGTAAGATACAGAGAGTAAAAGTACAGGAATGGGGAAGGGTATAAAGGATATAAAAGAATATAAAAGTATAATGGAAAAAGGACAAAAAACCCATCAGGCATCAGTACTAAAGATAATTTACATTAATACTCATTTCAGCTCTACCATCAGATTTTTAGACTTGCATTTTACGCTAGATTTGAAACTTTCAGAAACTATTTGAAATAAAAGGCAGACCATCGAGTTCTTTTACATACCCATTGAGATCAACATGCTGATAGAGTTCTAAGGCTTTCCCAAAGTATTTTTTCTGAGAATTAAGGATTTCAAGTGTGGCTGCACAAGTGCCATGTTTCTCCCACTCATGTTTCCTATAGAAGGAAAGCAAAATTCAAATTTTAGAACACATTATTTGCAGATATACGTGCTGTACAAGCTAGCCATTATACCCAAATTGTATCTGAAAAGTGGAGTAGGACATGCACTCAAATTTATCACTTTGTAAAAAGTAAACCCAAGAAAGATCACTCCCACCATTTCCATTACAGCAACACCTATATCTTAATGATGTAAATATGTATCATGCTCTTATGATACAAAGATCTCTCAGTGTATTTACACAGAGATGTTTGGAGGTCAGAATGCAAAGAATTTGCCTAGAAAATTACTATCTCTAAACTTTTTATAAGTTTAGTGGAGCCTTTTGTGTTAAATGCACTTTCAAAGTGCTAATTTTTTTCAGAACACAAAGGACTAAGTCTTACTTTGGGTGAAACATTGAAATTGCACAAGCTGCTTAGACAAGACTTGAGCATCAACCTTTATGCTGGCCTGTGTCAGAATTTTCAGACCTGCTCTCAAGTCTTGTTTCTAGTCCACCATCCATTCTCCTAAGAGCAAGGAAGAGAGAGCTAAAGAAAGAAATTCTTGCAGTGTACAGTAAACACACTCAAACAGGACGAAAAAAAGGGAAAAAGCCAAAAATGTTTCTATCAGTTCTGAAGTCCACTGAAAGACTAAACAGTACAATCTTTAGGAACACTACCTGTGGATGTCTTTATTTTTTCCAATTCTTTTCAAATTTTCACAAGCCACTTGTACTACATAGATATCTGTTCAGTTGATATACACAAAGTTTATCTAACCACAAACTCCTGCCACCACCATAGTATCCTGTGACCTTATGACGCCTTATGTATATTATCAAAAAGCAGAGGACAACTATTATTCACTTGAAAGCCTGACTTGGAATTGTCCATTTATATTAAAAACTTCAGATTTTTCTTAAAGAATGTAAAATTCTTAAAGAATAAAAAATGAATGTACACTGCTTCTGACACAGATTTATTAAAGCAACTGTGGTGTCATGAAATTTGAAGCGGGGAGAATATGCTTTACTGAAAGATTTTCACTATATCTTTGCAAATTTAGCCTTGTAGAGAGTTCTCATCTTGGCTGTAACATTCAACACAACTGCATGTCAAATGAATTGTTTATTGCTTGAAAGAGTCCAGTTTCCTTGGGCAGATTTCCCCACAAAGGATTTGAAATTACTAATGAGAAAAAGACACCACAGTTTTACAGTAAATAGAAGTTCTTTTAGGGGTACACATAGCAAGAAATATTGTTAGGTTGGATCAGAAGCAGACAACAGTCAAATCCAAATCTTACTTAAACAGAAGTAAGATGAAGGCAAGACTTTGCCCATACGATGACAATTTAAATTCAGAGAATATATGCAGGCGTGTAAAACCAATAGTGAAGTACCTGCCTTTTGAAGGCTTTCAGTAGTACTTCAGTGTCCTGCTCTTTCTAAAAAAAAGGCAGAAATAGAGGGCCAAAGATCTGCTGGCATTCAAGAAGCCTATTATTGCAACCATGGAACTGCTACTGAAGTGGTTCGGGACAATTTGCACTGACAGCAGCCATGCACCTCATCTGCAGCAAGACAAGAATGCAGTGGGCCCAAGTGTTTTAATCAGTTCTGTGAGCTTCCAGAATGGAGACTGACTTTAGTCTCCATGAAATATTTACCGAAACTTTAAGATGATACTCTTCACAGTGTCACTTTATTTTGCAGCACAGCCAAATTACATTAAAAAAAAAAAAAGAAAAAAGAAAAAGGATGCAGACACAGCTAATTATGATCATTCAGCACTGGCATATGAAATTTCACCTTCACCTCTTCTATTTAAATGCAAACTGCAGCAGTAAGGAAATGAGGAGCCGCTAGGTGGAATGTAGATACTGAGCACAGCTGCCCGTGTTCGTGAAGGGCTCCGCCATTCTTCTGCACCTCTTGTACCCATGAGCTTAGTGTAGCACGGAGCTGCTGCCAATAACTTCACTGAACAGAGAAGTGGGTGTCGTGACACAGTGCATTGTGTTTTTCTATTTCCTCTTCTATGAGGAAGCTAAAAAGGAAAGCTCTCTCAAGGCCAGCAACAGTGAAACTAGCTAGGGAAAAGAGATCTCTTGCAGCTAGCTGTGACATCCCAGGAGTGCTACTGCTATTTAGATTTAATGTATCAACAGCAGCTGTTTCTCCTCCCTGGGGACAAGGGGAGGGAACATTCTCTCACTAGGTTTCACTTCTCTAAAACTTCTGCCATAGCCCTCTCTTCAACAGCTGTATTTTACAACAGATTTATACTGTAAATGAGACTGGTAAGACACACTGCTTCAGTGGCCTCCTGGACACTTCCCATGCACAACACCTCATCTGAAGAACTATTAAGATTTTTTTTAATAAAATAATAACCAAAATGTTTTTTTGAAGCTTTTTTTGTACTCACCAGAAGTGGGTACGATTCAGAGATGAATGCAGCACATCGGGCCAGTAGTGTCTCATGTCTGACAGAAGATCCTAAAAATACCACAATTAATGAATGGACCTACATTGTTGAAAAGCTATTTCTTATACATCCCATATTTTCTAAAACTGGAGCCTCGTCTTTCAGTGTCCACAACTGAAACATTTCATTGCAGAAAAAGAATATATCTTTTCTCCCCATATTCTGAAAATGCTTTGTTGGAGGTAACAGGTACACCTACATAAATATCTGAACTTACTAATACTGACACACTGCCTTAAAGCAAAATTTTCCTTCAACTGTCCCTGCAGAAGTTGTTCAACCATGCAGCCTTTCACATTTGTCAGCTCAAGTCTCTTATCCCTGTTTACAACACATGAATGAATTTTGTTGAATTAAATATGTTGGGGTTTCTTTAAGTAGAAAAAAAAAACCAAAAAAGGACTAGTGTCTAGGTGTAAAGTCCCAGAAAACAGTACTCTGAACTCATATTCTTTGTTCTGATTTTGCAGTAGAAAATGTGAAGAGAGCACAGACTGGCTGAATCTTTTTATTTTTGCCACTGCAGATCCATCACCTATGTGGTGGTGGATCTCCAGATTTTTTAAAGCAGGATACAGCTGAATGAGCCAAAGTGCATGTTCAAAAAATCAAGTAGGTACAGCTGCTAATGATCACAAGGACTGCAACTTCAAGTAGTACCAAAAGCACTTAAAGAATTTCTGGAGTACTTAAAAAACCATACCTCTCAGTAAACATTAAGAGTATTATTATTCACTGCAGATTTTGCATACAGGGTGTGCAAAAGTAATTGCACTTAGCTCTGCTTGGTATGTCTGTTTTTGTTTTAAATACCTTGATCTCAGTGACATTGAAATGCCATGTCCTATTACAGTCGTCACCATTGTCGGGCCTAGGGAAGCAAAATAAAACTGAAAAAAGACATCTTCTAACTCAGTAATGCTACTAACATTATATCATTGGCCTGAATTTTTAAAATAGGCAGGATTATAGCTGGAGATTTTACTTTAAAATGCAAGTAAACCATCAGATTCTATTGTGTTTAAGAAGCAAAATCTTCAACACATTAATTACGGCCAAAAGATTTCTCATGAAGATTCAAAAGATAGCCAAAAGATTTTCTCATGATTTCTTTGTTTGGCCCTTTGGTCCCTTTCATTCTACGTAAAAGTCATATGGGTGTGTCAATGATTTGGAAGGGTCTTGCACATGATGTCACTGGCGTCACTAACTGCACTGACCTCCTAAATTGCTGAACCATCTGATCTTTCTGCTAGTATCAGAAAGACACTCACTGGGAATCTATACATAATGCTGTTCACTTTTCCAGGAGGGTGGAACTCCTATACTCACCCTGTATTTCTCAGGAAAACTTTTTAATTGCTGCCATTGGCACCAATTCCAGTGAGTTGACTCCTTTGAAGCAATTTAGTTTTTCCTATATGTTTGCAGTATTTGTTTGGAGATAAGATACTTAAAGCCACAAGCAGTCATGAGATAGTAACAAATTCTTTGTACTCAGACAAAGAAAAGAAGGGAAACAACAGTATAGTTCCCTTTCTGCTTGAGACTATTACTGAACTTACAAGGAGATGTATAAATAAAATGCTTATGTGGCAAGAGGATTTCAAGAGTTCAACGAGTCATGAGATACGGAAGTGTATTTCAGTTTTATGTCAAACCATAGGGTTTTAATTTTGTTTTAAGGAATCACAAGAACAGATAGATTAGGATCACACATACATACAAACAAAACAAAACAAACAAACAAAAAAAACCCCACCAAATCCTCAAAAAACCCCCACAAAGCAACAACAAAATGAACAAAAAATCCAAACCCAAACCAAAATAAACAAAAAACCCTCACCCAACAAAACCAAATCACTAAACATCCTGGTACAAAATTAGATTTTTTCTTTCCAAGCTGAAATAAAAACACTATGATCATACCACAATCCATGGATTGTCCAGTACTTTGGAGGGTCATGACAATCATTAGCAACCATCTGCAGAAAACAAAACCACAGAATATTTGTTCCATGTGTCCTGAAAGGTTTAAAGGGAAAAGTAAAACATTCACTGATGGCCCAAGGTTCTACTCTGACACACTAACTTTTAGTTGCCAAATCAGGAATTGGTAAACTCCAGTTACTTGAAGCTATCATGGATTATGCCACTTAGAGACCCACTGGCATTAAAATTATGAAGCAGATCAAGTGAATATAGGGGCAATATATTGTTTATACTGAACAAACAGTATAAAAAGAAGACAAAAGTACAGGTTCTGAGGAACAACAGTTTCAGGAAGTAGCCTGATCCATGCTAATGAACAGAGCTTTATCTGCATTTATAATATTCTGTGTGGCAGCTCTCTGTATTTTTCTCATCATCACATCTTTTCAAGGCGTGCAGAACCATTAAAATCATGCAAAATAAACTGTAATATTAGACAAGCACACAATCCTCTTTAAGCATTCAGGAGTAGTTTTATCACTGAATTAAAAGCAAAAAATACAAAGAAGAGATTGAATATATTGATTCCTTGAAGTGAAACAGACTTATGTTTTAAGGATTTTGACTTGAGAGACAAGGGAATGGAGAGAAAAAGAAAGACGAAATACCTTCCTACAAAAACAAAAAAAAGAGCCTCCAAGAAAAATTGTTGATAACACAGGAGAAATAGCCTACACATTAATTACTGTTTAGAGTAGAGACATATCCCTGAAAAAAATAAACCAAAAAAATCCATGTCACACATCACAGAATACCATTACTCTATTTTCGCTGATTATTCTTCTTAGCAATTACAGCTCTTTCAAGTAAACACTTTTTGCCATTAACTAACAACCTCCTCAGACGTTCTTTTCCCGTAATAATAGCTTTCCTTTTTGGCGCTGCATTCTGTCTTAATTATGCCGCAATACCTTTTATGTGATGCCAGAGCAAGAGCAGAGTGTAGAGAAGAACAGAGACAGGCCTGTAATCTCACTAATTGCCTTCCACATGCCACAGGCCAGTGGCAGCAAAACTCCAAGTTCTGCAAGACTTTCTTGTTCTGAGTCAATTTCCTTCCTCTCCTCTCTTGCCACCAACAATACATGCAATTACACCCAGCAACAGCTTTTTTTCCTGAAAGGAGTATTTTGAACAAACACACATTGCAAATGCCTACACAATATTGCTCCTGTCATGACACAAGCTTTGTGGAGTTGGAAGCGTTTGGCTATCTAGCCCAAAGTACAGCAAATTAGTAGTCAACAGCTTGCCCAACTGAGGTAGCAACAGAAACAGTGCAATTGTGCTCTTTATTCAATCTTTAACTGCAGTTCTCACACATGCTAATGGAATACCCAGAGCATTTAAAATTTGAAATCAGTTCTTCTCTGTCATGGCACTAACCTTCCTAGCAGTTTCTTCTATATGTTTCAACAGACTCTTGGTGTTACCCTGTGTGCTGGCAGAACTGTGTGGTCAGCGCAACCTTCAACACATTAGTTCACACTGTGCAGGCTTTGGCCAGCTTCATTCTATCTCCTTTTTAATTCTAGCCTTAGTCTCTTTCCCATGTTCATTTTAAATCAATATCATAAAAAACGCAAATGCTACTCTGAAAAGCTGGGTACCCTCGCTTGCTTGTGCAAAACCACTTCTTGTCAGCCTTCCTGTTTATCACAGACTGATTGTTGGAGGATTAATTCAACCTCAGGCAACCATTGACTTGAAACAGGTACAAATATTTATTTTCAAGTAGGCACTGGACCCCAGAAACCCCTATATATATCTAGATTAATTTGAAAAAGAAGCATTGTTTTCTCCTATTTTAAAGCAATCTCATAATCAAACCAAACCAAATGAACCATACATGACCTACAAAACTGAGCAAAGTGCCAGTGAGACTTTAGAGTGATGCCTAAAATGCTCGTAAGAAAAAATTTCAGCCGCAGACACGCAATATAGGAAAAGGGTATTACCTTGGTTTTTAATAGGATCCCAGATGCACACCAACGATCGAGAGAGAGCAATCTCCCCATATACAATTTTATGGACTCTCTAGATTAGCATACCTATCTAAAATTCTCCAATGAGAAGTCTAACAAATGAAGTAATTGCCCCCTTGTTAAAATTACCTCCCCCCAAAACGGTTACAACTTAGTTTACAAAAACATGTCCCAGTGATGGGGCTCTTTCAAGGTTGGTGCCTCATGCTCTTGAGATTGTGGGGATTGTTTCGTCTTCCCCAAAGAATTCTGAGCGAGGCAAAGGTACAAGGGCTGTAAACATGTAGGGTTAAGATACAGAGAGTAAAAGTACAGGAATGGGGAAGGGTATAAAAGGATATAAAAGAATATAAAAGTATAATGGAAAAAGGACAAAAAACCCATCAGGCATCAAGAGCACCCACCATACTGAGCAGGAATGCTACAGCAGAGGGATTAGCCTATTTGTAACAACAAGACATTGCACAAACAGCATGTGCCAGAAGCATGGAAGCTTTTATCATATCTGAAATGCCAAAAGGAGAAATACCATCAATCTGTCGCAGAAGTGTTACCTGCGACATTACATTGGACATTACTGTGGACATAGCTGCCCACATTACAAATCCCTTGGCAAGTCTTCCTACAGTATCTGGTTAGTCTGGGATTAAGTTTACAACTAACAACATGTCACAAATTCTGTAACAAGCTTTGTGTACAATATACCCTACAATGACTACTGTATCTGTGGCACACCAGAATCTTGTCCTGTTACAACTGCTCTGGACTGCAGGAGAAGCAGCAAAACTTGCATCAAGACCAGCAAAAGCCTTTATAAAGACATGAACAAGATTAAATACTTAATGGGCTTTAATCTGCTTTCACACATGTATTATCCAATGCTACCTTTATTAAGATAAAAGAGTATAAATCACAAAAACCTCACCTTACATACAGTCACCGGCCAATGATGAGCAAGATACAGCTTTTTCCAGGGATGAGGGCGGTTGTCACTGGAGAGAAACAGACAAATTTATTTTTTCTCAAGCATTTTAAGAAGAGGAACACCTTCAGCCACACACTCCAAACACAAACTAACAAGTCACAGAGAAACAACACATTTAGAACCTGCTAATACCCCCATGTTAAACAAATTTTCCTTCTGGCACCCTATCTCCATGTGCTTTCCATTTATTAAGCACGGAAAAAACACGTTGTTCTGTTTTATGTTTAGGATAGTGCTTACTGTCATGCTTTTAAAACAATACTTAATTAAAAAAAAAAAAAAAGCAGGTGTCCTTATTTAGGATATTAAGAATCTTCTAATTCTTCTTGATAGGCATATTATCTGGGGGGAAAAAAAAGTATACAACCTTCTTGGAACTGTAACTACTTTTCTAAAAAAGGAAGACTACAACAACACAGAAACGATGCAGTTGACACTGGAGGAGATGCAAGTGGATCTTGCAAGTGTCTCCAAACTTTTAGATTAGAAAAAAATCAGAATAAAATGTAAAGTACAAACCAAAACTCACAAAAATGCTGACTTTCTCACTTTACAGACATTTAATTCAAACAGTACATTTTTAAATGCTTACTAAAACTTAAGTAATTTTTAAACTTTTAATAAGTGATCAAACTATGACAAAGTCTTAAGGTTACCTATGGAAAAACTGAAGGAGTATTCTGTATTTTACAACAGCACACCTGTTTCAAAGCCTCTAAGAATAAGAGGTCTATAACTCATAGACCCATCAGTACTATCTTATTCCTATGCAGATGGAAAAAAAAAACACCTTTCAAAAAATTCTTCAGGAAGTGCTGGAAGCCAATATCACACCTTGGAGTAGATCTATTCTGGTTAAACTAAAAGTAAATAAAAACCTGCTGCATCAGACACTACAGCGGATATATTTAGCCATTAAGCAACTACACAAAGTAATTACATAGAAAAGCAAATGGGAGAAAATAATCAACAGAACTGTAAATTGTTCAAACTGACAGCATTCTGTGCAGAACTGTCAAAATAAATTGTTATTCTCTGGAAGCTAATAGCCATGTGTCTGTCATCAGTTCTTGCCAGAGGTTATATTACCAAAAGAAAAAGGAAAAGAAAGCAAAAAAAGAGAAAGCTAATTCTTCTCAAATTGAAGATGACCTAGGGACGCTCCTGTGTTATATCACATCTCAGTTTTTAGCTCTATTTTTTTTACTTGCAATGACCACATGTGCTCTGTGGTTTTCTATATAATTTAGGACAATAGCTCTGGAATTTACCAGGCATAGCCACAATGAAAACTATTAACACTTTTATAAGGATCTTTACTGTTGCTGTAGAAACCTGAATAGAGGAATTGCCCAATATTGCAAAGCAGTTAATTTCCTTGGTCTTAAAAAATCCTTGCTTAGAAAAGATCTTTCATGAGATTTTTCATTAGATCTTTCATCTAATTTCATCACTGAAATAGCAGCTGAACTTCTGCAATGCCAGTCATGACAAAAAGAGTTCTCCTGAAACACTTTTTGGCTAAGGATATGTCAGAAAACTGTACTTATTAAACAGCACAAATGAAGCTCAGAACTGGAATCTAAGGAAAGCCATTTTTAATACCTATGCAGCTTCAGAGATATCTCCCCTTCTTTTGACCCAAATTATCCTGCTCTGTGCAGCTCAGGAAGGTGCCAGCTGACTCTGTTGCCAAGATGGCCAAGCCAGAGCCTAAATCCCGGGGATTGAAGAAACATCAGCACAGTGTCTAAGCTACCAACCAGCTGTGATGTAGCCATTGAAAGTTCAGCACTGCACTGAGTACCCTCAACCATTCTCTTGCCAAAGCACTGAAAGGAAGCAGAAAAATTTATTTCCTCATATAATGCAATAGGAATTTCAGCTTTGACCACAAAAGGGTGTAATTTGGGGTGTGATTTCTCTTGTGGCCCATTGGTATTCAAGCTTAGATTTTGCCAAGGTGCAACCACCACCAAAAGGTTTTGCAGCAATCTGATACAGCCTCAGTTGGGATGTCATATGAAAAAGAATTTTATATTGTCAGAACCAAGAAAACAGCAAGGAAAAAAATAAGTAAACAATGCAACAGATAGTGCAGTTCATGCCACAGGGATGACTCCAGGCTTTTTGCTATAGGTCTCAAAATAATTTTCAATATTTGTCATTATTACATCACAACTCTAAATGATTCATCTACAGCAAGATTAGGAAAGTTTTAAGTGCAACAAATGGAATTAAGGTTTGCCCTCTTTCTTCATGCTGACATATTAATAAATAAAGGTTTTCTCAGGCATGATCCTTGCTCCTCCAGTTAATGTAGACGCCTTATTGTAAGTCACCTAAGGGAAGACCAACACATTAAAATAGTAGGTAATAACAAAATTTACATTAGAAGTTAAACCATTCTGATCTGCACTTAAGAATGAGCTGTCAGATGTCTCATTTTAAAGTACAACTTACCTTTGAGCAAATGTATCTGAAGTACACCAACAACATAGTGCCATGGAAAACCAACCCAGAATCCAATAGTGCAGCTTTGAAGGTTCCATTTTGTTATTCAAATAGCCTGTAAAAAGGTGGTGAAAGTAGAAACCTGTTCTTATCCAACACAGTTAAATGTTAAAATGCAGAAAAACACTACTATGTCAGAAATAGCAGGTAATGGTAACTCTGTATTAGATTTACAACCACAGGTAACATGGGGATCTCTTTCAGGGCTGTGCCTGATTCCCCAGTTTGTATTGTGATTTTCATAAACTAGGGGCATCAAGGATGAGATCACCATTTCCTATTTTTTCTTTACTTGCACACGGTCCCAGTAGAGCCACCTTCCAATTAACAGAGACACATAAATCTTCTATACAGCTATACCTTATGTAATTGAAGACTCTACTTGTGGTCAACTCAAATGCCCAAAGGGATTCATTAAAGAAACTTTGAACTTAACAATGAATATTCATGTTGGATTGACCAACGCTGATATGAGAAACTCACAGGAAGGCAAATATGATATCCAAAGATGAAATTCAGTATACATGCTAGTTGACTGCTAAACTGATATTTAAAAAAATATGCTGCTAAAACCATATTAGTTTCTGTTCTTGTTATAAACCTGAGACAGCTTCTATGAAACCATGCACAATTTGCCTAATACCTCATGGACCTTAGAACACAGGGAATAAAAAAAAAAAAGTTAACTTAACCTTCACCAATAGAAGGACTTTCCCTTGGCAAAGGTAAAAAAACCTAACTGTCTCCTGTATCTGGCAGACATTTCACATAATTTCAATTGCTACCTCCTAGAAACAGACGTACTTGCACAAATTTACATGCAAGTTATTAAAGCCTCACCAAACCTACTTCCCAGCTTTCTCAAAATGAAAACCCTAGCCTGTAAGACACTGCGTGTAACCTAGGTGACCCTTCTAAGACCACTCACGACACAAGTTGTATCCTTTTTTGCTATGAAGGTTTTAATTCATCCTTTTAACAGTCAAATAAAGCCTGTTTTGACACCAGTAAAGACATAGCCGATTCAGCCATTAAAGCTAACTTAAAAAAATTCAGTGTAACTCTGATTCACAGCTTATTATAAACAAGAGCCCATTTTCCCCCAGTTATCATGTGGCTCTGGACCCAGCTTGCAGAACCCCACAGTTCCACAAATGCCGTGCCAGAGCTGAAGCAGAAGCGAGGCAGCCTCCCTGCTTGCAAAATGTGGGGGGATTTCAAAACTCATGAGGGGCTTGGGCAACAACGGCAACTGTTAACCAGCTAAATTTATCAAAAGGTCTTGCTAAATTGTGAGGAAGCTAACACCTTTAAGATATTCTTCCATTTCATACATTAGTGCCTCTCTAATTTGGATTATCTAATGGATACATTATCAAGGTTCTTGGCCTAACAGAAGATATAAAAAGATAAATATTAGTTGCCAACTGTTAATTTCTTGACCTAGTTTCTTTAAAAATCCCTGAAGGAATTTCCCTAACCAGGCAAGATAAGCACCAAAAAGAAAAAAAATATTTGGAGTGTGTTACTTGTATAGAAAAGCAAACAATAATATAGAACTAATCTTTATCAAAAGCTGGCTAAAGCAAGACATCTATGCTGTATTAAAGAAATGGACATATTCACACAATGTGCAAAAAAACTTGCAAGTAAGTAATTAACTGATGGATATCTGATTTCCCCAAGAGTTCTACACCTTAAGTGATCTCAAGTCTCATAATTTGAGCAATAGGAAATGTGAGGTTCTGCCTTACAGACCTGCTTAATGACTTCCATCTTCTATTATTTTCAGCTGAAAACCAACCTAGTAAGACTACTTTTCTGCATGAAAAACTATCTACCCAAGACAAAACATTGAGACGTGAAAGAAGCGTAAGATTCATGTAAAATTCTGCCCCATCTACAAAAGCAAGAAGTACCGCTTAAAAGATAGTAATGTCACACACCACAAAAAAAAATCTGCACTCTACAAAGTGTGGAAGAAACACCTTAAGCAACTAGATTGTGAAAGAAAAATAACCCAGCAAGCATTATGGCATTTCTTTTGATGTAAGTTGGTAGGTAGAAAAAACCCTTTTTTTTTCAGTGACTAAGTTGCAAAAAAAGCATAAAGGCAATTATTGCCCTTTCTCACTGGACTTTTAAGTTCAATCAAATAATGACCAGGAGCAGAGGGGGCTTCAAAAAATGTTGCTATCAGAACAGTAAAAGGTGCTGAATCTACGTATTGCTCTGAATCCTGGAACCAGAACACAAGCAACAAAGACAGTGAGCAGATTTGAAAGCCCCCAGTATCTAACTTTCACTTTTTTCCACTGATAAATAATACATAAACTCTATCTACAATTAGCTCACAAGACAACACTGCAGCTACTACAACACTATCATTACAGACTGGATGATTTATTTGTGATGTTGATGGTGGATGGTGAAAAATGCATCGATCTCACATTGAATGCACCCAAATGAGGCACATTTGAGTACATACACATCCAAATAAAAACAGTATTAACAACTATGATGGATGAAGCACTTTTTTTTTAATAAAAATTGCTTCTTTTTACTAAAAAATACACTAGATTGTGAATTCCACAAATACAAGAAAGAATAACAAATATTACACCAACTCTTTTCTAATAAATAACAAGAATTTCATATTATGGAAGGTAATTTTAAAAAAAGTCATGATGTTCCAAAAGACTTCATAACACACAAAATTTAAAACTTCAAAATGAAAGCTGCACACATACATAAAATTATTATTTGAAACTAGGCTATCGATTCATTTTCATTATAGATAAAATTCTAAAGCCTAAGAATAGCTTTGGGATGACTCCTGGTTTACTATACCTAGAAAAGGAATGCAAAACATTCTGTTTGTGTTTCTGTGGGTGTGTTGGTAAGTCGGTCAGGACAAGGTCACTTTCACTTACGTTAGCCCTGTTCCGTGCTGTTTTCAAAACTATCTGCCTAGGTTTATCAAAGACTAGGGAGAACTTGTAATAAATACTGAGGAAATCTTTAACACATTCACTATAGTTTCAATTCCAATATACCATCTTGAAGGCACTGCTGATGTAGCACATGGTTCTCTTGGACAATTAGTCACCTCAACACCCCTTATGTTCTCTCTTTTGCTTTTAAAAATTAGCTTGATAGCATATCCCACATTTATAAAATTTTTTCTGCTCTACACATAGAGCAGATAAACATAGAGATTCTATGTTTACCACATAGAATCAGAAGAGAAGATGCTGCCGAAGGGTACTCAAGCATTAGCAGAGGACTCCCATGGCTATCACACAGCATGCAGGCTGTGATGGCAACAAGGTCCGGAGGTAAGATTTAGGACAGGGAGCCTGGCTGGCATCTAAAGCCACAGGAACGAACACTCGGCGTTTTGGTACCATCCCAAACAAGGCAGCACACACTGCCTCTGCCACAACGAGTTAGACAAGCCAAGTCACAACACTCTATGCCGGAAGCATTGGTTTATAACAACTCTCTTAGCCCCGGCGACTTTTACCTCCACAGTCCCCTCCTATCCCAAGCCCGAGTAAGTACAAAGAAGCACTTTAAAGCCTTTTCAGAGGCAACACTCACGCCCACCGCCACAGCACGCTTTTTGGCAGCTCTGTGCTAAAGAACTGCTCTCGCAGAGTTCAATGCGGTGCGGAACTCGCCGCCGAGGCTGAGCGGTGTCAGGGTGAGCCCGGCAGCAGCAGGTGCTGCGCTCAGCCCCGCTGCCTTCCCGGGGAAGTGCCGAGCACGGCGGCACCTCGCTCTCCTCGCACACCAACCAACACACGGCTCTGCTCTCAACACCGATGGAACCCTCTGACATCCCGAAAGCCTTTACTCCGGATAAACAACCATTACAGAGGCGTCTTCACAAACTAAAGAATGCAAATCGCCCAAGCACCGGAAACGGGAGGCCTCCAGGCGGCAGGAGGATGCCAAAATTGGTGTCAAGTGTGAAGAAAAAAAGAACTATTAACAGTTTTCCCGCCTCTGGGATATAGTGCCATTTATCTGACTGACTTTCGATTTGCTAAGCATGGAATTAAAGGCAAAAGAAGTGAAAACTAACAAGATTTGAGCAAGTCCCAGGCCTGCAAGTCCCACCTTTGCACTTGGCGCAACTGAGAATTTCCCTGGCAGAGGGTCTCTCTCACAGGCAGAAAAGCCGACTCAGAAATACCTCGGGCGGGCCGAACCGCAGCTCCCCCCGGCCCGGCTGCCACCGCGGGAGCGCAGCCCCACGGCGGGCAGGGGGCGGCAAGAGGGAGCAGAGGGAGGTGGGAGCAGGGAAACTCTCAAACCCGACCTGCGCTGCCTCGGGCTCAGCGCTCACCGCGCTGCGCGCACCCACCGACCCGCGTTACCTTCTGCACGCTCCTCCGGCACGACCCGCAGCAGCTGCCCCGCCGCCAGCCCCTCTCTGCAGGGCCGCGCACAGCCCCGCCTCGGAGGGCGGGCAGCACGGGGCGGCACCGCCTCTCACCACGGCCTCTCACCACGGCCTCTCACCACGGCGGCTTCCCGCAGCCTGCCGGGGCCCGGCGGCTGCTGCGGGCCCGCAGACCCGGGGTTCAGGGGGCGGCGGCGCCGCGCGGCATCCCCGCTGCATCCCCGCTGCATCCCCGCTGCATCGCTCCGGCATCCCTGCGGCCAGCCGGGCATCCCGGGGAGCGATCCCCTGTGAGCGCCGGCCACAGCGGAGCGCCGGGATGCGGCAGAAGTGTTTATGAGGATGGTTTTGCTCGTCCTGCTGTTTTCGGTTGGTTGTTCTTCAGCATATTCGAGGTTTTAGTAATATTGATTTCATACTGACAGTTTGCGCGGCTCAAAGGTCTTCGAGAGTGCAGTGGGGACTCTGAATAGTAGACTGACTAATGCCAGCCCAGGAGCTGACACAGGCGTCTGTGGCGTGCTTCTCCAAATAGAAAAGTTTGAAATGGTCACAACTCGTGTTTAGAAACAGTAGAAAGTTTCTGAGGAGGGAGCCCCAAGGGCTGACTCAGGACTTGCTTCACTATTTTTTCAGCGGTATGTTAAACTATGGAACATACTCTGACCTCTCTTTCTCTGCTGATGCAGAGATGCAGATGAGTCATAAAGTGTGATTTTTAATTACTGTTACATAGTTTTGAACTAGGGAGCGTATGTTACAACCATTCTCCATGAATGCATTTGAGAAATATGTGGGCAGATCTGCTTCCACAAGCAAAACAACATTTGTTTTAGGCAGCTTAATTACAGTCTTTGTAAAAAGGTCTTTGTTCAAAGTCTCAGTTTTCTTAACGGGTAAAAAAATTTTAATCATATTTATACATGTACGTAGTAAGAAGGAGGATGAGGCAAAATGAATCTCTTTGCCCCCCTTCTGTGGAAACATGAAGATGTGTTGGATGGGATAAGTGATCTGTTGCTGTCTAAGAGGTATCAAAAGTTTCAGAAATTTCCTTGAATAGTTAAAAATAGGGAAGCTCTCCAGATCCTTGTATACAGTGCAGCTCGTCCTGCCGCTGAGGACATCAGGGCTCCATCTGGCACTAAAGTCTTTGTCACTGCCCATTAAGTCAGTAGATAAGCACACCGAGTTTTCTCAGACCGATTTTATCTTTGCAGACCTGGGGTGAAAAGAGTGGGCTGTACTGCATGGACACTCCAGCCTGCAAGGTCATGTGCTCCAATGCTAATCCTGTTGGAGGTGTAGTAGGGATATGCTCTCTGAGGCTGCCAAATTAACACTTCACAGTTTGTGAAAACTAAGCTCAAAGACAAGTGTCTCATTAGGGTGGTTACAAAGAGAGATCCAAAGCTGCTCTAAAACAGTGTAGGATATTAAGGTATTAGGACAAGGAAGATATAGTTTTATGTCACAATATCATAAAATAGTGCATGTTAATGGAGGCTGTTATTAAAGAGAATGTTTTTGTGGAATATGAGAAAGATAGACAATGGACAGCTACATTGGATAGCTATCACCCTAAGAATTTCCATTTAATATTTATGTAGCATGATCTTTTACTTCTGTATTAATTTTTATCTCCTGATTGCTCCATATTAGCATGCATGATGCTATGAAAAAATGAAGAAATGTCAGAATATTTGAAAAATTTCTTTTAAATTTCATGAAAATTACATTCTCCTCAAAAAATTCTGAAAAAATGTGGTAGTATCCTAGATTTCTATATGCTGAAATGTGTGGCCTGAAAATAACCCAACCCAAAATGAGTTGAAACACTTCAAAAGAATATATTTTTCCAGCTTTCAGCAGTTTATGTTAGGATTTAAGAATCAAGATAGAGACTTTCAAATTTTGTCTCCCTGATACAATGCGTTGTTTTGCTTTGATTATTCCCTTTGCACAAATAAAACAAACAAATCCAGCTAGTCTTTATTCCTTAAAGTGTAGTAAGGAAACATTTACAATACTCTGAGCAGAGGTACACATTTTTAACATATGTATATTCTCGTATGCTAATTTTAAGTCAACATAGTTAGTCCATGAATGATTTTGAAGGCTTAAATTTGATTTATATTGTGTTAAAAGCCTGTAGCTATGTGTTTCTGTGAATTCCACAGGGTTAGACTTGGGAATTACATACATTCGAAAAGGCAACATTTCCTTCAAACGCGAGTCAGCTTGAGGCAGTACATTGCAATAGGATGCTGGACTGTGCTTTGCTGCCCTCAAGCTGATGGATATTTAGCTCTGTAATAGTCTGGTATTTTGCAGAGCTCAAAATGGATTATCTGTAGAATGGATTAAAAATATTCTACAGGTATTTGAAAGCTGGAAGGCACTGTTACTGAAATGCTGAAATGAATCTTACAAATTATAATCTTCAAAGTGTACTGATTTTTCTTCCTTTGCTCTATCTTTCCTTTAACTCTATCAATTATTTTGTCAAGTGTGTTTTGTCTTTCCATTAAGTGGGCAAATAAAAATAACTGTAATACCAGACATTATGTTTCTGCATTTACTATTTATTTCTGACACAGTTTTGAAAAATTAGATGAAAAGAATTGTTGTCTTAAGTGCTTAAGTACAGTGTTGTGGGCTTACTTTAACAAAATTTTTTACTGAAGTGAAAGACTGCTAATGTTTCCAAACTTCAGGACTTCAAAGTGAAACACTACATTCTTTGGGCAGCTGTGGGAATGGGCGTGGAGCTCCAGCAGTCCCTCCCATGTGTTCAGCAGAAGCAGGTCAGAGTGGTGGACACCTGCCCTCACAGATTTGGCCAAGTCTTTAGTGCATCCCTGAACAGTCGGTGCACATCTTTTAAAACCAGCCTCCAACAGTGCCCTGCCTTGCCCGGCAGCTGTACGTGCTCCATTGGAGCATTCCTAACTTAAGAAATATTTCATCATATTGTAGTGCTGCAACGTAAGCATTACAATTTACAAAGTTTTATGCTTTTTGTTTCAAGGAACAACAACGAACATGCTTGTTACAAAACGAGGGATCCAGAAGATCCTTTTGGTGCTGTTCAGTACCAGATGCCCTTGTGGGCAGCAGGGCAGGTGAGGGAGGCCTTGCCCTCTTGCTGCCCGGGGGTAGCTACCCCTCAGAAGCTGCTGCAGCAAGCCTGGCCCTGGAACGGGGGCTGTTCTCGCCTTAAACCCAAATAGAGAGCAGCTGTAGGCACCAGGCGTAGGAGAGCGTGGCTTGAGAGTGTTGTCCAAGCGTGTCTTGAGCTTTGACCAGCTTGGTGCTGTGGCCACTTCCCTTGGGGAGCTCTAGGGTGCCTGTCGCAGTACCCGACCACTTTCTGGATTAAAACGTTTTGCTAAGATCTAACCTAAACCGTCTGTGACTCAACTTCATGCCATTCCCTGGGGTCCTGTCACTGGTCACCACAGAGAAGAGATCGCTGCATGCCCCCTCACGAGGAAGTTGTAGACTGCTTTGAGGTCTCCTCCAGGCTGAACAAAGTGATCTCAGCCGCTCCTCGTATTTTTCCTTGGGCTCGAGCGTGGCGGGAGAAAGGGAGTGACACAGGGAGGGTCTGAGGGCTGCTTACGGGCGCCGCTCAGCCGTTACCGCCGCTCCCGCTTTGAACTTCCCGCCCGCCGCCCGCGCTGCCCCTTCGCCGCCGCAGTTTCCAGGCTCCGCGGGCGGCAAAAGCTCCGGGTGGCCGCGCCCTCTCTGCGTCCCCTTTCGGGGTGGTGCTGAGGGTGGCCACCGGCCCGGTCCGCCCCGTTCCCTCGGGTCCGCCCTGGGCTGGTGCCTCCGGCGGCGGCGAATCTGCCGGGCCGGTGCCGGCGCTAGCGCGGTTTGGGCGGTTGTCAGGGAGAAACAAGATGGCGGCTGCGGCGGCGGAGGAGGACACGGAGCTGCGGGACCTGCTGGTGCAGACGCTGGAGAGCAGCGGGGTGCTCAATAAGATTAAGGTGGGCGAAGAAGAATCTCCCGCGGCGGGGAGCGTTGGCTGGCGCTGGCGGCGGGGAGCGGCCCTGCGGAGTGTGGGAGGACCGAAGCTTCCCGGGTTTCGCGCCGGCTCACTCCCGCTTCCAGCCGGTGTTCCCGGCTGGGGCGCTCCCTGGGCGTCGCGGCCTGGCGGCGGCGCCTGCTTCCCCGCGGTGCTCCCCGGTCGCTCGTGGAGGAGCCGGTTCGAGGGCCCGGGCCTGACCGCCGCTCGGCGCTGCCCCGCGGCCGCGGGAATTCGGGGTCCCCGGGCGGGCGGAGGGAGGGAGGGCAGCGCTGGCCGCCGCAGGGAGCTCGGCCCCGGCGGTGCGCCTTCGCCTCGCAGGTACCGTGTGGCCGCAAGAGCTCTCTCGCTGCCGCCAAACCGGCTGGAAGCTGTGGGCAGCCGGGTGGTGCGGGACGGGGTGGGTAAAGTTAATTCCTGCTCCCATACGGAAAGCCCTTGCTGAAAATTTCAAGGGGGAGTTGTTGTGGGTCGCTATTTAAGCGCTTGTGCTTTATGAGTGTGGGTTGCTTCAGCTGTGCCTTGAAGGCTTGCTACGTGTGGAAACTCTCTGGGGATGCTGCCTGCTTACAGGGAACAAATAATGCTATGTTAAGAAAATATACGAAAGATACCAGAGTGTACGCTACTTCTGAGTCTGTGGTGCAGCCTGAGCTTTGTGTCAGAAAGAGTAGGAAAATTGCAGATTCTTGCTCAAATTAGAAGCTCCCAGCAATAATTATTGTGTATAGTAGAGAGCAACACAGGTATGGAAGCCTAAAAATATGTGCTAGCAGTTTTCAACATAAACCAAATACACTCTGAAGAATTTTATTCACAGTCTAGTAGTAAAAGCAGACCAAAGCTTGATATTCAAATTCCTAAGGCTGGACGAGAAATGAAGTATAGATTTCAGATGAAGGATGATGGTGTTTATCCACAGTGCTGTTTTAAGCCTCCAGGGATGGATGGTCATTCCTGATATTTCAAGAAAGTTCAAGTGAAGTGGTTAATGGAAGTGAGAGCATCTTTGTGTGTGTACTTTCAAGTCTACTGCATTTGAGAATTTCCTGTATTCTCTAAGCTGCAATATGTATGTGTACCTATACACACAAATATAGTACAGATGTATACTATATATAGTTTGTTAATAATTGGAATTAGTCTGATGGATAAGGCAGCCTTCTAGTGAATTCTGTAAACGTACAGAATATAATTGTGGATATTTGTACTTCAGTGAAAATTATCACTGTTTCTGTGTGATGGTGTATAAATAGGGATGTTCTGTCTTGAAGAGAATGTGATCTTTCTTCTAGGGAAGCTGTTGTCATCTGAGCAAGAGGGGCCATTATCTGTCTTGTGTGTTTCTTTGTTATTTTGTTTTGGTTTGTATCTTTTAATCTCTTTTATTTTGGAATAATTTTAGTTTATATAACCTGAATTTTGCATCTTTTCTGGAACGTGCTGTTGCTACAGTTATGATGGGGCTTAGCATCACTAATGTCATATGCCTAGTAAAGTAGTTTTTGAGATGCCACTTTAAAAGTGTCTTTGGAGAGCTCTTGAGATAGTAAGAACTGTTATCACCATTTCCAGGGAACTGCAGATTGAGGGAGCTGTTTTCCTGGACAGTACTTAGGATATGTGCAGAAGGCTCTGTATTTGGAATAAACTTATCCAGGCTCTAAAGAGGAGTACTAGAGATCAATGCAGAAAAGCTGCTTTTTTCATGGACTACAACTTCTGATTTATAGTATAGCAGCAGGTTTTTACACTAGTAAAAACCAGTGTTTTCTGATGAGCTGTAAATGCCTGGAAGGAAAAGGGGAAATGTACTTTTGTTTCAAAACATTGACCCATACAGTTCTCTAATACAGACAGTATTTGTCATATACAATGTTAGCCTTACTTGTTCTCACTAAATTCAGTGAAACCAAATTGCTGTTTCATTGACATGAGCTCTTGCCTGATACAGCTACTTAGGGATAGAAAAGAAAGGGTATCTTTCACAATATGAGAAAGAAGTCTGTAGGCTTGATGGATGTAAAAATGGTAGACACTTGCTCATCAACATCTGTCTCTCTTGACATAACCCTGTTTTATTGAAAACTTAGAATATGGGTGGAGAATTCGAATATCAAGCTTTGGTTTGCTTTCATTACTAGAATGTGAATAAAATTCTTTACAGTGTATTTGAAATAGGTTGAAAACTGCTGGTAGAATGAGGCAGTATGGGATAGGGAAATGTGGAAAGTTACAAGAGCGGATTGTAACAATGTATTGAACACATTGTGCTGGTGCCAAACGGTGCTAGGGCAAAGACAATTCACGCTCATTAAAAACAAAAGTGTGAGAAGAGCACTGTAAATGGATTAATCTGTGTAGTTATATAAACCTTCTTATCAGTTGGTGGGAGCAAATTGCTGTGGCTGTACCTGAGGATGATGATCTCAATTTCTGGTGTTCAAATTTTCTGTGTCTGGTCTCAGGTCCTGAAAAGCCTACCTGACATTGTCCATCCTACTGGTATAGTGTGATTCATCTTCTAGTAGGGTGATTATTCCTTTGGCCTCAGCTTTGTTATTGTTGCTTTTTACTTTCTTCTGCATGAACTTGAGAATCACTACTTTAACCTCACACTAATTCTAGTGTATGGCTCTTTGTCTAAATTTATTGAGAAAATATTTTGAAAATATTTTGCTATGATCTGAGCAGTACCCACCTCAAAGGATGAAGATCAGTGTGTTGTAGTAGTGTAAACTTTCCTTGTGGAGATAGTACAGGTGAGTGTAACTTCAAACACTGCAATACTCACAGGATCGAAGGGTCAATTGCATGGCTGTGTATCTGTGGAAAGTCCTTAGGGTGGTATTCTAGATGGTGCAGGTAAGCTAAAGGGAGATGTCAATACCAGTGGCATTGTCTTCTGGTGATCAGCTCCTGATTTTAAGTTTGTTAATTGAGCACAATAGTAAATAAAGGTGAACCAGCTATTCATGGGGAATGGCAACATCTGGGAGAAATTGACCATGTGTCATCACATAAATAAGAAGAAAAGCACCTCAGTTCATAATTGGAAGCCACTGGATTGGACTTAGAGGAGTGGAGCAGGCAAACAATCCCAGTTATGTGAAAAAAATAATGACAGTTGTGATACTGTTCCAGAATCTCAGAACAGGTCAGACTCTGGATTAGCTGATGTACTGGCAGCTACTTTCAGACAACTTTGTTCTCCAGTCCCACGATCCAGACTCTTAGGGGCGTTTACCCCTACCCATGAGCATTGGCTGGTGTGTTTTATTTTGAAAAGTTGTAATAGCCAGTCAGGAATGCTTTGTTATTTTTATTATCCTCTTATGTAAATATATTTGGTTTCGTGACAAAGAAAGCCTTGCAACCATTTCAGGTTTATCTAGTGACATGAGACTAAACAAACTAGTTATTAGCTGTTGGTTGCAAAGTTAAATGAAAACTGATTTTTTTAAGAATATTTAAGTTAATGGGGTGTAAAAGGTCTTACTGATTGACAACTGTATTCCAACACCTGAAAAAAAAGTAGGAATAGTAAATATATTTATTGCTTATAAGGGGATTTTCTGACTGAGTGCTGTATCCCAGCAACTGAAAAAAATGTGACTGCAGCGTCAGTATGACCATTGCATATAATCATTGTAAGCATTTCACTCTTCTTTTGGTGAGAAATCTTTTTAGCTTTTTGGTATTATTTTTTGTCCTTCAAAAAGATGTCCAAAGAGGGGTTTGGTTGTTTTTGTTTGGTTGTTTTTAGGTTTTTTGCTTTGTTGGGTTTTTTTTGGGTGGGTGGTTGCTTTTGGTTTGGTTTTATATTTTTTGGGGTTTTTTTGGTGGGAAGGAACAGTTACAGGGTACTTCACATTTACTTACCTCTTGTAATATATATGAGAAAGTCCAGACCTCCATATTGGTCTTATTGTTAGTTATGGAAATAAATCTTTCTTTAAAATTCTGCTTTCTTTTTTGCTCTTGAGAAAACTT
Source organism: Grantiella picta (assembly GCA_013397955.1). Lineage (NCBI taxonomy): Eukaryota > Metazoa > Chordata > Aves > Passeriformes > Meliphagidae > Grantiella > Grantiella picta. Next base: position 636,135 of record VZRM01005322.1, on the reverse strand, counting down.
TAATATACTGTCTTTTATAGTTTTATTACTGCAGTATTATCTATTGGATTGCTTCAAAATTAGGAATTGACTATTAGGAGTTGAACTACTTCATCAGATATATGTTATCCATTTGATGCATTCAGTGAAAGAAGTAGGAAAACTGTAGTGTTTACAAAAATTTTTTAAAAGTAGGTAAGGCTTAAGCTTCAATATTCAAAGTAGTCCTTAGAAGAATTCTGCTTCTTTATAATAATATACTTAGAATCAGTTAGGTAAAGCATTACTACCAGGAGTATTTGAATAGCTGTGATCATGTTCTTTTCCTTGAGAAGTTCTGGGGTTTTGAGCGCAATCTGACAAGAAATCACAGGAATTTGTATATCTTAATGTTTAGTTTTTTTATGGGTTATTACAACCTATTTGTTCATGTTTCCTGAATGAATTGTAAATGAAGGGTAGGTGTTTTGAAGCTGCCTGAAAGAAATGGTTATTTAACTCTCAAAAGAAACTAATAGGAGATAATGTAAGTACTTTGGAATCTTTTTATGTACAAAGAAATAATTTAGGAAGTCTTGTATCAAATTCTGGTCCCCCCTGCCTTGTTCTCAGACTGAAAACTATTATTTCTCTGCCTCAAGCCATACTGCCTGTAATCTTAAGTGTTTTAATTGCACTGATGTAGATTGCAGTCCATGCCAAGTTGCTTGAGGAGAAACATATAGTTGTAAAGCTACTTGCTAGCTCTTTGCATCCTATTTGCAGAGGAAAAACAGTGCTTGTAGAAATGCTGTTTGTTTTGTGTTTTATTTGACAGGCAGAGTTACGAGCAGCTGTGTTTTTGGCATTAGAAGAACAAGAGAAAGTAGAGGTAAGAGAACCTTGAAAATAATTCAGAAAGAAAAAACATCCTTTGTCGCTGTTGAACTGCTAACAGAGAGAAGAAGTCCAGGTATTCAGTGTGGCAAGATGTCTTTTATTAATTAATTCCAACTTATATAGATTTTCAAAGGTCACTTGGATTGGGCCAATTCAAAACCTCCCCCAGGCTGATTGGCCAGGCTTGAATCATCCATATCTCGAGACACCATTCCAACAACATCCAAACTTTATCTTTGTTTATAAAACGCAGGAAGAAGAGAGAAAAATTTCTCATGGGAAAGGTCTGCGCTCGCCACAATCCTTCATGTAGAATTAAATATAATAGCTTTAATACTTCCTATTTGTGAAATGTAACAAGGTAAAAAGATGTATTTCTGCATAAGAACATGATGCATAAAGAACACAAAACAGGACTATCAGGGTGTTTTCTGATGTTTAAAAATAGGAATTGTTAAATAGACTTTTGAAATTGTAATTTTAAGTGTCTGTCTCTGCTGGGTTTATGTGGCTTCTGTCCAGTTGACCAGAATAATAAAATAGTTTCTCCATCAAATACATCTTTTAAAGAAGATACCTAGTTGACTGATCAAGATTTTATCAAACTGGAATAATGTCTTTTGAAATTGAAAATATTATACTGGGGTTTTTTGACAAGTGTATTGTGAAGGCAATTTTATGCAGTAAAATGCCAAGTATGCCATGCTTATGGTGTTTCCCATAAGGATGTCGTAGGCTTGTTTCAGGATAATTTGCTTTAGTTCTTAAGGATGAATTCTTAATTAAGAATTGGACTACGTACTGATACTTTGACAATATAGTGATATTTAGGGAATGAGATACTATCATGATTGCATAACAGTACTGCTGTACTGATACCAGTTTTGTGACCTCCTCTATGGCCAATTTTGCTTCATTTCCTCCGTCTTTCCATTTTCTAGAACTGGAGAGTAGAGAGTGCTGTATGTCCAGCCTTTCTGCTTCAAAAGGAGAGGAATGGAAAACTGTTCTACTCCTCTACTGGTTAGATGGTTGTGCTCTTTCTGGGAAATTGCTTAACTTAAACAGACAATATTGGGATGTCCCAAAATTGGGAGAGTGATAGCACTGAAGAGAGATTTGCTACAGAACATTTCAGCTCACAATTTCTTGAACAGCTTACATGTATCACAGTATTTTAAATTTCCACTGTAAACACTGGTGACGTATTAATACTTACCACTACTCTGAATTCCTAAATATTAAGCAAGATAGATTTCCTTTTTTCAGGTACCATTTTCTTGTGTGTTAGCATTTGCAACTGTAGTGATAAATACCTATAACTGATCCTTTTCTTACCCAGGATATCCATTCCATTTTAGGAATGGCATTTAGAATTTGTTTTGAAAAATCCTAGAATGATTTTGACACACCCAGACATGCCATATGGATTTATTTCTGTTTAAAAATTGAAGAGGGCAAATCTAACAAGGGAGAAAAAAACATTTTCCTTGTATCTTTGAAGGTCTTTTAATTAATAGAAGGTTAATACTGATCTGCATACTAGTAATTAGCATGGTTTGCACTTTGTCTAGAAGGTTTGTAAGTTTCCATTTTTTGAAAGGTTGAACTGAATTTTCTTAAACAAACTTCACCCTATGTTGGAGGAGCGCCTTGGGAAGTTAATTGCTTAGCTTATCTGTTCAGTCATTAGATAAATAAAAATCAGTATGTTATTAAGAACTTTGGTGAAATTACTTTAGCTCCTAGACAAATTTAATTTGCCTAAATAAATGTATTGTTACATAGCTTTTACTTGTAGAGTTAATACAGAGGTAGATTTTGAAGAAGTGAATTACATGGGCAAGGAAGCATTGTGGAGCAGAGTACACCAAAACACTAGGTTGCTGTAGTTTACAATTTCTTGCTAGCATGAGGATGATATTAATTATTGTTTGGGTTTTGCTTTTTGACAGAACAAAGCACCTCTGGTAAATCAAAGCTTGAAAAGTTTTTTAGGTACAAAAGATGGTAAGTTCTTTCTTTAGTATATACTTCTCAAGATAATAAAAATAGGAGACAAAGGATTAAATCTTTGAAACTTGTTAACAGTGCAGTCTCCATGACATTAAGTGTGCTTTTGTTCCTTTCAGATGTCCTAATTACTACCCATTCAGAATAGAATTCAATCTATAATTTTTAAAGTTAATATTGCTGAAGCTGTATTTTTAGCTAAGGTGATTAATGCATTGAAATTAATATTTCATGATGACTTAAGGTTGTGCTAACTCAGAGACATTCTAGACCAATAGAAACAGTAACCAATGTAAACTAAAAGTACAAGTAGAGGAGTGGATGCACGTAGGACAAAATGTCAAAACAATGTTTTTAAAACAGATGAATAGGTAAAAAAAATAATGCTACACATGAATTTTGTGAGTAAATCTGTGTGCTCTTGCAGTATTACTGGCTTAAATGATTTTAATATGATGGCTGAGTTCGAAATTAGGGAATTGGTATGCAAACTTGCTGTGAGGTGGTAGTTTGCTGAATGTCTAAACTATGTCCATACTGAAGCCATGTGTGCTGGTGTTAATGTTGAATCTTTGAAGTAAGATTTGTTTCTGTCTGGTGTATTTTCACTCTTCTCATTTTCTTTTTAGGTCGCTTGGTAGCAGGTCTTGTTGCAGAATTTCTACGGTTTTTCAATCTTGATTTTACTTTAGCTGTTTTTCAGCCTGAATCAAGCACAGTAAGATACACTGGTTTTGTTTGTATGCTCTGCTCACTGCTTGAAGTGCATGACAATGAATACAGAAGTTATGGCAGATTTGTTTAAACCACTTAATTGTTTTTATTATAAATAATTTTTTGTGTGTTTTGTCTGTAAAATGTGCCTACTGTCATAAAGACACATTTTTCAGGAAAGTGGGCTAATTTGAGGATTTCTCTGTATCAAAATCAATGCTAGATAATAATTTAATTTTGAATTGACAAGTTGATAATTTTATGAAATCATGTAATAGTATACAAATGCTGCATACCCCTGCAACATTTTCTCCACTAACTTTACTGTGTCATTAAGTTAGTATTGTTACATGAAAATTAGAATAACGTCATTCATCTACTCTCAGTTTCAGTGACATAAAAGACACTGTGCAGGTACACTTGAAAAAAAGTGATTGAATAGAGTAATTTAGCTGGGAGGGACCTGCGGTGATCATATGGCCCAACGGATTGGTTTAAGGCCAATTAGAGGGTTTTCATCATGTTTGTCCCTTTGTCTCTTTTTAATAATAAAAAGGTTTTAATAATTTTGTGTTTGAAGCAGTTTCATTTCACGGTAGAATTTCTTGTTATATCTCAAGTACTTTCTTTTTCCTGAAGTTGTTTTAAATAGTTAATATATTAAAAATCCAATTTTGTTAAATCAATCAATTAGTTGACTTCAGTTTCTCAGAACTTTGTCTTTCGTTTTAGGGGCTTATTCAAAGGAAATCCCATACACCTTTACTCTTTGCCAAATATCCTTACCTAAGTTAATTCCTAATTTATTGCTAGGACACATCTGTACAAAGATTCATAGTGATGCTACCAATCAGAAAAAAAATAAAAACAGTCACACTTTGTGTTGTGTTGCCACTCACTCTTGTAAGCAGTGCTTCATTGGCATTGTAAAGGCATCTTATGCTTTTTGAAACACCCACTTCTGCTTTCCAATAAACGTCTCCATTTCACCTATTGCAGTGTGTAAAGGAAATTTGGCCAAAGTTAAGTAAGCTGGCCAAGACTGCTTTGTACAGTGCTGGGAGTTTGTGTTTCTCTACTAGCCACTGCCTCCGAGCACTTTCTTGTACTCTTTATCCACCATTTCAGTGTGCTTCACTAGTGGTGGCTCACTTTTTACTTGACCAGTATTCTGATAGGAAGTGTCACTAAATAATCATAAGAGATCAAGATGAACTGGTGCCCTTTGCAGTGTTGCCATCTGGGATTGTGCTAACAAGCCTGGGTTTGCTGTAGCATTCTGCTTCTCCTATAGTGTGAAGTTCAGTTTGAAAAAGTGCTGTTGGGGGGGCAGTGTTTTGGGTTTTTTTTTGGCTGAGATGGAATTGCTCTCATCCCTCTTTCTACCCAAACCCATGGAGTTTTTTAAGTGAAACAGAGACTGAAAATAAGAGTTGACCTGTGCAGATGTACTTCTATATGCACAGGAATGGCAACTCTCCATCATCCATGAACTCCTTGGAACTACTTTTAAACATGATAGGCTAAAGTAACTTGATCATATAAATTCTTAAATCCCAAAGCATGCTAATGATGGCTTCTTGCATATTTAAAACAACTTTGCATGATCTGTGACAAGTTCAGGTACAGATCAGAAGTAAATAATGCAATAGGTGGTATCTAAAATCTAAAATGTGTAATGTGGCACTTACGGACATGGTGTAGTGGTGGACTTGATGATCTCAAGGGTCTTTTCCAGCCTAAGTGATTCTATGATCTTATTACTTTAGTCCACAAGCAACAAGAAATCATAAATAATCAGTTTAGTCAAAATAGAGCTGTATTAAATAATTTTTATGCTTTTTGTATTACCATATATACGTTTTGTTTTCTGACAGTTACTGCTATGTTGTGATTCTTTTTTATTCTATTGTCCCCCAGCTAAATGGCCTTGATGGTCGAGAAAACTTAGCTCGTGATTTGGGAATTACGGAAGCAGAAGGTACTGTGGGTGGTCCCCTGTTGTTGGAGGTTGTTAGGAAGTGTCAGCAGCAAAAGATTTCTGGTGGTGGAGAAGTAAGTAATATTAACTTGTAATTTCTTTCTCTATAATTATTTATTCATTTTCTTTTCAATGATGAAAAATTAACTGAAATTACTAACACTTGGCTATTGTACTATTACACTGTTTCAGGTCTTTATTATATTATGCCTTCAACTTATCAGAGAGATAAGAGATAACCTTTATGACTCTTACTTTTTGTGCCACCCTAGGTCTCTTTATTAATATTCTTCTACAACATAGTAGCACAGAGGGGATCTAGATAAATGACACAAAACACTGTGTCACTTATTTTCTAATTTCTGGTGTGGTTTGGTAACAGTTTTATCTATATCTGTTTTCCTTGGCATAGTTCTAATTTTAGTGTGACCTGAAAAGCCTTGAATGAGTTTTTTCAGAAGCTTTAAAGCTATTATGAAAATATATGTACTTAAAATTAAATGTATCAAAGTATTGAACTACTTGAAGGCAAGGACAGTAGTATTTGAATTGAATAGATAATTAGTATGTTGATTAACTGAATTAAACCCAACCAATAGCATCTGATTGTGACTTGTAAGAAAGTTCTCTACACCCAGGGAATGCATTCAGTGTCCCAAAGAAAGCTTAAATTCAGAAGTAGTTGTCATAGACTTCTTAATGTAGCAATTTTCTGTCACATGAAAGGGAGGTTTCCTTGAGCCCTTGGTGTTTGATCAGTCTGTGAATGCCTCAGGAAAGCCAAGACCCTTGTGCCTGGCCAGTCTGTCAGTGTCCTCTTAGGGAGACTCCACTGAACAGTCCACTGCATTGGAGGATGTTAAACTGACTTCCTCAGGGACACATGCCAGCAGTGTATGGGAGTCAAATCCTTTAGTACATTTAGAAAAGGAGAGCTCCTCCTGGATCTCCTCACTCTTAGCTGAGTATGTTCTGTGCTGCTGGCAACTGGTAGCACCTGTGAAGGACTTGCGCTAAATGGTTTACAGAATAACACACTTGATTAATAATCTCACTCAGAAGAGAAAATTGTGACAGGCTGAGACCTGAAGATTGCCAGTGATGATAATAGACTGCAAAAATATATTCAAAGCAATACACAGACAAGCTCTAACCACCAACAAAAGCTAGCTCAAGATAATCACTCAGCGTGCATCGAGTATGGTCCTTACCCAAAAGGCATCCCAGCTGGGGAGAAGAAAGGTGCAGCTCATCATCTGATCGCAGAAGTTATGATGGAATCTTTCACAACTTCTCCCCATTCTTAACTTTTATACTATTTCTTTACATTTAGTTGGAGATTGAGTGACTATAGTCATACACGCTGTTGTTAATCAGTGGTGTAAAATTCTCTGACTTTGGTCTTATAAATATGGTCAGTAAAATGTGGAGTGCATGCTCAGTGAGGGGTGGTTGTACTTTGGAGGTTGGTGACTTGGGAATGAAGGTCTGTGTTGCTTCCTTATAATCTAATTGTAATTCTAAGTTGCTCCAAGTAGAGTGAATTTGCCACAGTTGCTGATTCAAAGCAGCAAAACAGCGTCTCCATCTGCCTTGGCTGACAGCTGCTCTGTGGTTTGTCATTCATGTGGTACCATCGAGTTGTCGTCCTTGTGAGGGTTACAGCAGAGTCTGGTTGCAGTGTCTTTACTCTGCTCCATCTTCTGTTTTATCCCTCTTAATGGATGCTTAGAGATGTAGGCTGCCTGGTGTGTGGAATCATGGAATATATTTTGTGCATGTGAACCACATTCCATCCAGGAAGTAGCAGCTTTGTTTCATCCTGTGATTTCCATCCTGTGTGTGACTATTACTTCCCAGTTTTCTCTAATTCTATCCTCAGTCGCCTTCCCACGCATGGTGTCAAGGTTTGCATACTGTGCAAGTGATGATGTTTCTTGTGGGGGGCAATTGTCATAGAACCAGAGAACCATCGCAGTTGAAAGAGACCTTTAAGTAATCATCCAGTCCAAGTGTCAGCATAGCACTGTCACTGACACCCCTATTCCACATCACCCAGTACCAGATCCAGATACCTCTTGAACACATCCAGGGATAGTGACTCCTTCTGGGCAGCCTATTCCAATGCCTGACCATCATAACGGTGAAACTTTTTTTTTTTGTAATGTCTAGTCTGAATCTCCCCTATCTCAAGGCTCTTCCCTTTAGACCTCTCACTGCAGGCACGGTAGAAGAGACTGGTCACCACCTCACTACAACCCCCCTGAGCCTCCTCTTGTCTAGACCAGCTCCCTCAGCCTTTCCTCTTAAGACATGTTTTCTTGATCTTTCATGAGCCTTGTTGCCCTCCTCTGGACATGCTCCAGCACTTCAACGTCCTTGCTAACGTGAGGGGCCCAAAACTGAAAGCAGTAGTTGAGATGTGGCCTCGCCAGTGCTAATTATGACAAAATTAAATATATATTTTAGTAAGTGCTTATTTGAATCTTCTTAGGTGGCTCCAGTTCTAAGTGACAGCCAGTGCCCCACATCAAAATCATCTGATGGAAGGTCAAGTGCACACTCTATACCAAGAAAGGTAAGATTATACGTAATGAAAAGCTTTGTAACATACATGAGATGAGTAAAAGAGAGAACTCCTATGAAACTGCAGATATGACAGCATTCACTTAAATGATCTGCAATTTGAAAGTATTTATTTCACTTCAGCAAAACTTTCATAGATGATTTCAAGCAAAGATGAACTGTTGTGCCTATGCATTTCTGGGACGACATAGTAGCATTTTGCTCCCTCAGGCCCCAGAACAAAAAAGTAGCTGTAGCTTCCCTCTTTTTCCAGTCAGGCTATAGTTAAGCTCTTAATTTTCAAAAACAATTCTGTTCCCCTAAGATAGGAAATTAAAATCCTTTCATTACTACCACTTATGGGTTTAAGTACTTTCTCCTGTCCTAGGAAAACTGAGATGCTGCCAGCAATTGAATGTGATTCTGTGACTGATATAAAATAGCCTTGGTAGGAAAAAGACTTACCAAGGTCATTTTAACTTTCATGGCCTTTAGTTTGAAAATTTTGCTTCAACTTTTTCAAAGTTAATGACTGAAAAAAATACTTGGGACAGTACAACCTACATACATATTGGCTGTCTGGATTAAATTTTGGTTTTATTTCAAAACTGTACTAATGTTAGTTTTTAGAAAGGAAGCTAATGTTATAAATCCTTTACTGGCTTCATTTTAATAAGTCTAGGAGAAAATAAAAATAGCAGTACTCCTTGCTAGGTAATAATATAAAAATATTTCTCTTTCACAGCACCTTATCTAGCTAAATTAGAATATTGTTCTTTGGGCCACAAAGCCATGCTAAGTTACAGCTTGACTTGTATGACTTGATGTTAAAGTTAGCGAATGGAATTGTCCTTCCATTCTAGACTAGATCTGAGCCATAAGCATCAGGAAAAGACTCAAAGTTATGTATTTTTAAAGTCTTGCTTTTGTCATTTTTGGTTTTAGTATTTGAAGAGAGAATGTGTCCGTAACTGCGGTTTTCTTATGCCTATTACTTTAAAATGTAACATTATATTGCAGAGATTACCATTTAATGTGGAAGTTAGAGTAGTTTGCATGGGTTTAAATTGATTTCTTTTGAAGACAATGGCTATAATTAAGAACCTTTGTAGATGTGTTGCAAAAATAACATGAATAATACATAAGAATAATTCTGTTTGTATATTTCTTTATTTGGTAACCAAAATACTTTAAAATGGTTTGTTTTTATAGTAGAAGTGATGTAGCTAGCATAGCAATGCACAGGATGGAACAAAAGATTTTAATGACAGTAACAATAAAGAACTATTTCTAAAGTGATAAAACATCTGTTTTCTGGTGTGATTCTTGATGATACTAATAAACTTATTAGTACCCAGGAATTTGAGGGAGTATTTTAAAAAGTGATGCTAGGTGAATATTATGTGTTGTGCATTTATATATACACTTAGAGTATTACATGACATGAATACTTACTCCTTTCATTTTTTTATCTTTCAAGGCTGCTGAAAACACTCAGAGTGATACAAGTGTCTCATCAGGGGAAGCAAGCAAAAGAAGTATTCATTTTCTGCCTAATGAAACAAAACTAGATCCTCAACTAGAGAACAAAGACTTGAATACCAAAGAAAAAAAAGATCCAGTTGCGGATGAAGATGATGTAGAGGGAGATTCTTTCTTTGATGACCCAATACCCAAACCAGAAAGAACTTATGGCTGGTAGGTAACATGGATGTTCTCCTTAATACGTGGTTTATTTTAGCCTCTGGATGCTTGCAGACCTTTGAGAGCTAGTTGCTATTTTCATTTATTTCCATTTGTAAGTCTTTAGATCTGTAACATTTTGTTTCCAAAGTATTAATTTCTCTGATTCTGTTCTATTCTATTTTATTCTATGCACAGTGTCCTCTGGGATCTCTTGGATGTACTATGAGTGGAAAAACCTTATCACTTTAAGGTGCATCAGTTAGGGTATCTAATGTCCCCAGCCTGTTTCTTTGGTGCAATGAACATGTATGAGGCACAGATGTCGTTGTTTCTTCTTGAGACAGAGCTGCAAAAGAAGTGGACAGTGGCAGGCATAGTGCATTGAATATCTGTACGGCTTTGTAAGGAATACAAAAAATGCTTTAAACTGCCTCCATGGACTGTAATAATAAGGAGAGTTTTTTCATAACTGAGGCTTTCCTCTTCTCATTGCAACACATTTTGTGTGCAGTTCTGTGTTAACCAGTGAAGTGCTGTTAATTCCGCATATGCCAATTTTGCAGGTGCATGCAAAGCACGCTTTTTATTGTTCATCTGTGGAATCTGATGACTGAAAGATGCCATTTGGAACAAGAACTAGTGACTGAACTATTCAGCAGCTTTGTTATATAACTGAAAAACCTATCTTTGTGTTACCATGTTGAGTTATCTTGAAGCTCAGCTTCAGTAGCACTGTATGGAAAAATGCAGCAGGATCATTTCATGGTGTTCTTTTGTTGTGCTCAAATAATCAGATAATTGCTCCAGCTTAGCAGGCATTAGGAAGAGGTTGCAGAATCATTTGTAAGTCAGTTTGGCAGTTGGCTTTTCACCCCAGCTACATTGATAGTGGACAGAGCAGCATAAGCTTTTTTGTATTACTGCTACAGTAGATGCTTACTCTTAGAACAGGGTCCTTCTGGGAGAGCACAAAATACTAGTGCCAGGTAAACCAGGTCTTTTTATAATAAATTAATGGACTCTTTGTGAAAGATTATTTATAATGCAGCTTTTGTTGGATGGTTTTTGTTGTAGACTTTTTTTCCTCAAAGAGCAGTGGTTGTACTCCGGAAAATATTGTGTGTTACAAATAACCCTACTATGGTATTTCTTTTCTCTTTTTCTTGTTGTTAATATGGAGATTAAAACTGCATCTGTGTGCATTTACTCCTCATTACTCAAGAGCTCATTTAACTAGCCTTTAGCCAAGGTAACCATTGTAGCAGGTGGTCTAAATGATAAGTTGGGGAAATTAGAAAAGTCTGGAAAAACTTCTGCATAATAACAATATTTACTAATTTCTTATTGTTTGAGCATTTTCATATGACAAGAAGGGAAATTTACTTTGAAACTGGGTAAACTGGATTTCTTGTAAAAGACCATCCAAGAAAGAGATTCTTTAATTATTTAGTAAAGTAAAGATTTCTTTCTCAGTACAGAAGCTCCCTACAGAAAAGATTATTTCTGAATTATGTGTGCCTGTAGTAGAGTCACAGGTAGTGATTTGTAGCACATAATATTATTGTGAATGCAGCTGTTCTAGTAACAATGCATAATAAGGTTTGCTAAATATGTTACCAACAAATGAACTAAAATGTATTTGTAGCTGAGCTCTGTCTGCTGAATCATTCATTTCTACCTTCCTGACAACTCTTCTAGAGGACGAAAACCGCCCATATTCTCAAAATCATGCACTCAAAAGTGAAATCCCTTTGTGGTACCTTGTGCAGGTGTGCTTGAGTCCCAAGGGATAAGTAAGTAGGAGAGCTGCCAGCATTGCTTGCTTTGTGAAAAGGTACTTTACCTCTGCAGAAAGGTAATTTTCCTTCCCGGAGGTCTTTCCAGTTCCTTTAAGAGGCGTTCACTGGAGAGGAAAGGAGCAAGCAGTTCCTGATGACAGTGTGAGAGATGATCCAGGCACTCATTATCTCTAGGTCTCTGACCCATTGTTCAAAATTTTGAAGCATTTTAATGTGTGATGTTACACATGATATTTTGGTGATCTAGATATAATGAACAATTCAAATGTTGTCCATTATTAATAGGAGTGGAATCAAAATAGCGAGTATTTCTGGCAATACTTAATGTGAAAATCTTGGTCTCTTTTAATTTGTGTTTCTCCATCCTTTAGTTGCAAGTAGGATTTGAACTAGGTAGTAGCCAAATGAACTTCAACATATGATGAGACCTGTCTTCCCATAACTGAGAGGTTTTAATTCTGTGAACTCACTGCTCTTAGAATTAATAGCCTCATCAGACATAATCTGTTTTAGATGTAAAACAAACTAAAGTACTGATTTGTATCTGAATCTTTCTTCTTTTGCCTGCATTTACATGTGGGGATGATGAAAGGTCCCTTGACATATATAGTGATGCTGATGAAGGTGCTCTGTCTGTGAGAGAAGACAGGCGGAAGTCTTTGCATAGGTGAGAAAGTGACTTTCTCAGTGGATGTTGTGCTTGACAGTTGTGCCAGTGAGCTGCCTACTGCTTTTAAGGTTGCAGAATAAATAGTCCTTTTCCCTTGCTCTTTTTTGCTTTTATATTGCTATTCTAGTTTTATGAAAATTTAATAACAGAAAAGAAAGTAACTATGCACATTTTATAGCTCTGTGGAGTATTTATTTAATTGGTTTGTTACAGGAAAACTGAAGCTAATAAAGCCGGAGGTCTGGCATCCCTTTCTGATGCACCACCTTTAAAAAGTGGATTAAGCCACCTGACTGGTGCACCTTTGCTAAAGGAGTCTGATGGTAAGTTTCCATATATTTTTGTGTTTTGATGATTGTAGAAGATATTTCCTGTAATGAAATGATTGAGCTACACATTCAGAAGAAAAAGTGATAGAGTATGTGACCCCCTTCTGGCTGTAATGTACTTTACAGTAATGCTGTCTTATTGAGTGATGGCATACTGGTTTGGATATTTTGTACTACAACTGGGGCATTTTATGCTTTGGAGTATGAAATACTTAACTACATCCCTTTTTTTGTTTTCATATAAAGCATTTTTTAGGAGTATATAATTCTACTGCTCGGTTTTAAACTGAAATTAACTTGCTCCTTTGTATTGTCTTTAACTTATTTGTACCAGTTCTTTAGAGGTATTTACTTTCATATTTTAAATCCCTGAGTAGTGGGAAATCATCCCTGTTTACTCCTCAAGTTTTTAAATGTTATCAGAGTTCAGATCTGAAAATTGAATATCATATTGTCATACGATACTATAGAAGTACATAAGGGTGTTATAAAAGAACAGTTGATTCTTTTAAGTGGGATCTTACTGAAGAATCACAAGTCAAGTTTCTGATATAAGTGCTTTTGTTAACAGATTTGGATAGGAACTCTGTTTTGAAAGACCTGCGGTTGGTGAATGCAAAGCTGGGATCGCTAGAATTAGGTAAACGCTAAACATGAGGAAGCTCTGATATTTTTGGTTCGCCAGAGCTGATAAATTCTGGCTCACCTTTTTAGAGGAATCTGAGAAACTCAAATACACGTATTGAACTAGAATCTTCAGCCTTTACTTATGTCATTCAATTTAACATAGATTGTGAAGCTTAATGTGGTTAAGAGCAAGATGTTATCTAAAGAAATTCAGAAAAGTGAAAACTGTTGTCTTGTGGATTGATATTTTATACATGGAGCAAAAATATGATTAATTCTGTGCATGCATTTACTAATATCAAGGGATGAATTTTGTTGTCGAGTTTTCTACAAAAAATAGCAGGTGTATATTTTTAGTAAAAGATAGTCTGATAAGTATTACTGCTTTTGAGTGGCATATTTATTTGCCTTCCACACCTCTGAGAGTTGCCTTGCTTTTGGTGTAATATGAAGGTGTGATAGAAGAATTCTCTCCTAATAGAGCTTCCAAGTATTTAAGTTTTGTATTCAGCAGTACAGCTGATGTCCTGAAAATGTATGTTCCGTTCTGAAACAGTTTATGTTAATAATATTGAGATTAGTTAATGGCAAACATAACCCATCCTTCTGATCTGCAGAAGTAATTTAATCTACTCCCACTTCTGCTGGTCATCAAACCACATATTTTGGTGCACGAATAGATTAATTTTTTATGTTTCCTGAAGAAAAAACTTGTTTGATTAATAGCTTTAAAATCTTATCTAGGAAATGGAGATGATGATGAATATGCTGATGACTTTAACAGGTAAGAGAAGGATGATACCTCAGTAGGATAGTATTTTATGCACTAAAAGTATGTCTGCTAGCATTTTTTAATTATTTCATAATATGTCAGACTGTCACTGTCACTGGAATCTGTCAGTATTTCTGAACTCCTTTAAACTTCAATTTGGTATTTTAGTAGATTTAGTTACAAGTTTAAAAAAAAAATCAAAACAGATCCCTTTTCGTATAGGGATAATGAGTTCCTTAAAAACCTACTGCTAACTTTAAGATGTTCCCACGTTGGGTTTTTTGTGGAAGGGGTTTGAGGTTTGTTTTTTTTCCTGAGCTGTGCACTTACTAATGTTTTAGCAATTTATGCAATTAGTCAATAATTATGTTGTATGTTGAGACATTCAACTGGAAAATAAAGCATCATCAGTAGTCAGTAATAAACATTTAACAACCTCATGCTTATGATGTGAAGGTATTGGTGTGGTAAACTGCATTATCAAGGCCTAAGTATTTCTCAGTATTTATTATGGCTTCATCTAGGAAAAAAGCCTTTAGTTGTTATGGGGTTTTAAGTAACTTTAAATCTAACTTGCTAGGAAGTGAAATTCCAATCAAATGTCAGTTATAAAGTAAATGTCATGCCTGGATGTTTGATAAGAAGTTTTATTTGTGCGCTTATGGTTTTCTTTCTCTTTAGTACAAGTCATCGCTCAGAAAAAAGTGATACCAGTATCGGTGAAGAAATTGATGAACTTTCTGTGGGAACAGAAGAGTCAAATGCCAGTGATAAAGTATGTTTGTTTTTAAATTGTTGTTCTTTATATTCTTCTGATCTTGACTTTGTTTTCAACCTTCTGTGAAGTAATGTGCTGTTATCCTAAGTTCCTAGGTGATATATTAAGTTTGTATTACTTGTTACATTCTGTTTTTTATGTGTAGTATCCTTGCTAAGTTACTGATTATACTGATTAAAAAATCAGTATAGTATCCAACAAAACGAAAACCCTGCAACAGTTGTTCAGTAGCACAATTCATTGTGCCTTTCTAGGTGTATAAAATGTATTTGAGGCTGGTTCAATGCCCAGCATGCAAAGGTTTACCCAAGTATCTCAAGATCTGTCTGAGTGCCTCCTAAAGGTTTCTGTAATCTCACTGAAAGAGCTTGAGGCTGAAAGGTATATGACAACATATGAAAGAACACATGACATACTTATTGGTTTTGTGATTTCTGAGTTTGCAATTTTATTTATTTTCCAGCTCGAAAGCATCACACGAGACCTTACCATTTCTCAGTTAAGTGACGTTGGAGATTATCTAGAAGATGTGGCATAGAATTGGACAGCAACAATCTTGCATTGTGCTGGACTAGAAGACTGCTGTGGACTATTAATTTCAGACAATCACCTTTTGCTGGAATGTCCACTCCCTATTTGTGCCTTGTGTTTCAGAAAGACTGTAGGTGAAGAAGGCTTTTAAATATTCTTAACAAGAACTAAATGAAATGGAGTGTTCCCATTTGAGTCTGATATCAGGATTACTTTCTTCATTTGGTTCAGCCAAACCTTTCACAGCAGGAGGTGGATTTTCCAAGCAGAATGTCCATTGCTGGCAGTGGACGTAATAAAAACCAATTGATAACAGAACATCGAGAAAGAGGCATGTGGCTTTATTGTGAACTTGCACTGTTATTTTAACAGTCAGATTTTTTTTTTTTTAAGATAACCAAAGCGAGAAACTTTGAAGGTAGTAGTTCAACTCACACTTCTTTTAACACAATCTTGTCAAGTCAGCATGTAGTACATATTTATGGTAACTCTAGCCACAATACCTAATTACTCCAGACTTACTTGAAACTGCTGTTTTACAGACTCTGCTGAAAGTTGGACTTTACCTTTTTTAAAGGCATATTAAATTGAGAGTATCAATACTCTTAAATCTAAATTTAGCTATATTTAGGAGCTAAATTTAGCACTAGTCTTAACTCAGAATATTCTTGTTTAAATATGTTTGTCAGACCATTGATGTTAAGACCTAAGCTGTTTTTATATATGATACTTTCATCAATGTTATCTGTTGCTAAATCACGAAAAGTAATTTTGTAAGGATTCACAAATCAGTAACTAAATCTTATGGGGTTTTGTTAAGTTTTTAACAGTGTGTAGTGCGTAGTGGAGCTTTTATTATTGAGGGCTCTTCATGTGCTGTAAGACCACTTTCATTCTTGAAAATATTTTAAGTAAAAATGAGCGCCAAAAAGTGGAACTACTAACCTGCTTTTCAGATTCTGACTGCTGTACAAAGTTAAATGCAAATATTTAAAAATATCATACTGAAGATATTATGGACACTAAGTTCTAGCTAAGCAAATTTTGTGTTTTCATGGTACTTTAGCACCACAGGGTCAGTCATGGAAACATTGACAGTTCTTTAAGGATACTGTTGCGAGTGGCACTGTTGTAATGTATAGGTCATAGACATTTGTAATACTGAAACGACTTCAAAATGTGCACTTTCTGAACATTGTGAACACATCTGGAAAACAGACATGTAAGTGAATATAAATAATTTAACATTTTTTTTCTTTTTTAGGCTTTGTAATTTTCTTTTTTGAGAACACTGTTGGCCTGTCATTAGTCACCACAGTGGAAGTAGCATGCTAAATTAAAGCCACTGGTTAAGCATATAAAGCTGCTACTAGCACTGGAAGCTGACTTAAATCTTTTTTTGCACTGGGCCAGCAGGCCTGGAGCAGTGCTAGGAAGTTAGGCTTGTACATTACATAAATGATTTGAGAGGAGACAGAAATGTGTGCCTTTTATTTATGTGCACCCAAAAATAGCCAGCAAAAAAGCATCAGAGTATTTAGTCATGGTGTTAACTTTAAACTTCGTGCCATATTGTAGCAGTGAACACAGAGGACAATGTTTTTTCACCCCAAACAGTCAATGTGCCATAACTTCAAATAGAAACAATGTTGTAACATATGATATAGCCTGTTTAAAAAATTCATTTAATGGTAGGGGAACCTGTGCCTCAAGATACTGTATGAAAAGCTTGGACTGGACATTTTTTCCCCCTTTTCTCTTTTTTTTTTTCTTCTAAAGAAGACCATCAGCATGTCTGAAGGAAATAAAATTCCACATGAACAGTTATTTTATGGCATTCATTTTTAAGGCGTATGGAATAATGCAGAGGCAGTGTTGTTTGCTTTTTTACAGCTTGGGAAAACATCATGTTCCATTTCCTGTTAGCTGTAGTATATGTGGCAATTTATCATACCAAAAGAAACCAAAAGTTTATTAATATATTTCTAATTGCATTTGAACATGTGGCCTTTTCAATAACTAATTAGATATTTTAAGTGTTAACATGACTTGTTAACAGCCAAGTATTGTTCTCTTACTTTGGGAGTTGATGGGAGACCTTGCACTTTGGCTCTAATTAAAGGAAATACGAAAAAGTGGTAAGTCTCCATGCTGTTCCTCCTGTGAGCGTCTACTGAATTGTGTATAATAATTCAAATTGCAAAATAAAGCTATTGTGCTGGCTGAATTGTGTTTTGAGACTTGTTGAACCAGAAATCTTGACATTTAGATAAATTAAGGAAGCTCTGTGGAATTTGAGGGGTCTCCATGAAAAGTGCTCTTTTTTTATAGTCCAGTCTGCAACTGAGACTTTGTTTAAGCCCGAAGGATCTTGCACTTCCTGATTATGAATCTGATTAAGACTTGACTGAATTACATTGTGGTGTCAGCCCAAGTTGTCAGATGGTTTATGATTCAACAAAGCACAAAAAAACCAACAGTCTTGATTGGAAAAATTTTGTCTTGTTTACCATTGTTAGAGGTATTTAAACATGAGTGACAAGTTAAGCTCTATTGAATGCTTGTTTCACTGTATATTTCAAACCATATTTTTTAGTATTTCACATTAGGCTTCTCCCTGAAGGACCAATGTAGTTGAGTACCCCACCTCAGATGTGTTGGAATTAACAGCCCTGTCATAAAAGACGGGAACATTTCTGTGGGCAGAGAAGTAAATGTCTGAGAGGGGCACTGATGAGTGCCCTGTGCAGTTCTGTATCAACTAGATCTGGTAAGAAATACTCTATTTTCTTAAATACTTTCTGTAATTTTTTTAACAAATCCTGTGATTTTTTAGAAGTAAAAATTTAGGTTAAGACTACAGCTGACAGTTTCATAGCATTAATATGGCTGTTGTAATAAGGATGGATTATAAAACCGATACCTGTCTTTTTTTTAGTGAAGTTACTGCATTCCACCTCTTTTTTTTAAGTAAAGCAAGAAAATACAGCACATCTGATAAAATATTTCATTGTAAGTGATGCTTTCCCCAGATACAATAAAATTGCTATTAGCCTTAGACTGTTTGGACAATATATAAACACTATACTTAGCTCTCGAGACAACTGAAACACTTGATGATGGTAAAGGTGGGGTTTACTACTTTGTTTTCTTTTTAGTATAGTAATTTTCATTGATTAAATACTATCGACAAAAACCAGCCATCTCTTCAAGAAAAAAAAGTGCATCCATCGGTATTTGTAGACAAAAAGCTAACAAACTTCTAGTTTTAGCGTGGTGTAGGCAGCAGGAATTAAATCTTGTCAAGATGACTGCAGAACTTTGTGGTAACAGATGCAGGTCCTTCGGTTTGATGTTTTCCTTGTAAGGCAGAGCCAAGGGAAATTGAACTGAATTGTAAGAGGTGCAGTTTTGGTAGATTTGTAAGTGATCTTGTTCATCGTGAGGCTAAATCCTCTACAGGCTAGATGCCAAAATCTCCCAAAGCATCTCTGTAGCCAAATTGCGGACAGATAGGCTGGATAAAAAGCAGCTTTGCAGGAAAGGGTTGGGGGGCAGCTGTGAAGAGTGAAAGCCTGGAAGCATGGCTCAGTGTGCAGGCTGAGGAAAGTGGTTATTTCCCCTCTGTTCCCTTCCTTGTGAGACCAATACCTGGAGCGTTGTGCTCAGCTTGGCTCCCCAGGCACAAGAGCTGCCGAAAAATAGAGCCTGGTAGAGTGGCTTAGAAGATGGTAGTAGGGCTGAGGTATGTGATCTGTGAAGAGCTTGGACTGTGCAGCCTGTGGAAGAGAAGGTAAAAGTGGATGGCTAAACTGAAGTTCCATGCTTACAGGAGACCATATGGAAAAGAGACCTATAATGTTCCTAGAGGTGCCCAGTAGAAGGACAACAGTCAAACTGCAGAGAGAAATTCCAGTTGCATACATGAAATGAAATCTAAAGAATCACCATGAAAATGGTCCAGGACTTAGAGCAGATACCCAGAGAGATTTGTGAAGTCTCCATCACTGGAAATTTTCAAAACTCAAATCAACACTCAGAGCCACCTGATCCAGCTTTGAAGTTAGGTATACTTTGATTAGCAGGTTGGACTTCCTCCTCCAAGGCCTTTCAAACTAGATCATTCCATGATTCTACCAAAACACACCTCTACACGGAAGACCTGTATAATAACAGGTGATAGACAGACTCCATCTGGCTGCCTCTGTGTATGCAAACTACTCTTCTTGCAGGTAGAAGTAGTTTTGCTACAGTTTGTCAATGCAGGTGTTTATGTGCATGCTGACTGTCCCATGGAGAAAGGCCAACATTTGCAAATACAGTCATTTAACATTTACTCCACTGTAAGCTTTTAAATCTTACGTCCTTGAAGAAATCTCTTAGGAAATGTGGACTTAGAACATAATTGAATTGTGTGCTGTGTGAATAGCTGCAGCTGATCCTTACACTTGTATCTAAGTTTAAAAACAAGGTGTAAGGTTTCTAAAAGTTGTTTTTCAATTTCTTAACAGCTTTCAGTGTTTTGTTTTAATTGCTCTGTGCTATGGGGAAACCACAACAGATACACGATAGTAAAATCAGGTCATTCGCACCGTTCCCCTGTACAAGTATCACATGCACCTTCATGAAACTGCTTCAGTTTTTTTTCTCTGAAATGGAAAAGTTTCCACCTTGTGCTCACAACATGGTCTGGTTTGGCTGACAAGTGTCCTGCAGGACATGCTGCAAGGGGAAGTATTGGGAAAATGCTGTTGTGTGGCGGAGCAGTGTTTCCAGATACGTTTTTGGCTTAGGTGATGGTGGCAGACTTGCTTTTAAATTGACGTTCCCATTATGTTTCAGACATGTAATTCTGGTGGTTTGTGTTAGGTTATGTGATTAAAAGCTCAGCTCCACAAATGGAAAGCAGGCCAGAGGAACAAGGTAACTTGTGCAGGTCCAGCTGCCACTGCTGGGGGCTGCTCTGACCCAGCAGCTCCTCTCGTGGGGTTTGGGGCTGTGGGGCTCAGTATACTGCAGCCACCCAGGTCAGTGAGCCCCTCAGAACCTGCAGTGGCAACAAGCCTCCTGCTCAGGGAGTGCTGCCCACCCAGGAGCTGAAACCTGGCTGGGAAACGCTGTGAGGAGAGGTGATGGTGCAGCCCACCTACTTTTTACATTTGTGAATGTTGCGTTAATCGATTAAGGCTCAACTCTTAGAAGCACAGAGGAGCAAGGGCAAGGGGAAGCCCAAGACTGACCTGGAGCTCTCAAAGCTGAAACCGCTTTCCCTGTCATTTTCCTGGGCCATCTCAGGAGAGGTGCCCCCTGGCAAGCTCCTGTGTCACCTCACGGGCTGAGTGACCTGTAGACATGGGCTGATGGTGGGATGTTAGAGAAGACTATTTGGGGGGTGCATAAGTTCTGTTCTGGGATATTTAGAGCCAGAACCAAAAGAGGAGAAAATGGGGGATCATGGTGGTTTGGACGAAGAAGCATGGGCAAAGAGAGGGGAAAGGGGGCAGTTGTGGGAAACAGGCTACTGCTAAGCAGCATCTCTGCCTGTGCCTACCCCTCAGTGCGGTCTGCTCTCCCTGAAAATTCTTTCCAGCTCTTTCTAAACATGAATAAAATGCTCAAAACAGTCTAAGTAATTGAGTAAGGCTTGTGGATAAATTAGAGATTAATTTAGCCAGAATCTAGAAGCATACATTTCCTTGAAATCAGTGTGATATTTGGCTACCTAGAAACATTTGACAGAGATGGGGTTTTACAAAATTATTCTGGCAACCTTTATAAGAAAAGCACCTCTGTGTTAAGAGGCTGACATGTTGACTGATGTTTTCTTCCTCTCCTCTGAACTGCAAAATAGGAGGTCTGTGCTCTGTTCCTTAATAGGAAACTGATAAAATTGAAAGATAAGTAGTTGAAAGCATTCCAAGCAAGCCAAAATGAAATTATGAAATCTAAGTTCTGGGTTTTAGAGACTAAAGCAATCCTGGAGGTGAGAATTATGTACACTTAAACTTCATAGTTTAACATATATTCGTGGGAGAAATATGAAATTTAAAATAATTCTTTAAGGAATAAATAGTAAATTTAAGAAGTAGACTCTCTCATTAAGAAACAACACACACACACATGCACCAGCTATGGTTAACTGTAGCACTGCAAACCTGATGTTTGTCAGTTACATTCACTCAGTAGACTAAGTTAATTAAGCTGTAGTGAAATGTGAAATTAGGCACCTGAACAGAAACTGTTAACATTACAAGAAAGTTTGAATTTTAGCAGGTTTTGGCAGTGCAGGATCACAGATGTGGGGAGGTGCTGATGGTCTCACAGGAAAATAAGACAAATTCTCGTGGTCTTCTTCCATGAAAGAGAAATTAAAATTAGTGAATACTTTCACTATTTTCTGATTTCAATAAATGTGTGTTAATTTGATGGTGCTTAATTTGAAGGAGTTGGAAGTGCCAGTCAAAGAAATGAATGTATTGGGGATATAGGTCTCATCTAACCTGTGAAGCTGGAGTGGGATACACTAGTGTGATGTTAATGCATAGTAGCTCTTCTGCACCGATTCCTTGCATGCATGCTTTTGCATTAAATATCAAAATGTGTTATGATAAACTGTGGAAAAATTCAAAGGAACCCAGAGAGGTACAAAAATAAATGCAGAAATCAGTGCCAAATGCCACTTTGAAAGGACCCAAGTCAATCCAGTTTATACAAATAAAATTAAATCAAGCACATATGCGTGAATTGAGACAAGCCCAAAGAACAATGAAGCTGAGAAGGCAACGGGTGGTAGCAGAGAGCAAGTAATGTAACAATTGGTTGACACAGCAAGAGTGCTGGCAGCCACACAAGGGCCATGGCTTGGTGCAGGAAACTCCCTCTGCACTGACAAGGGATAACTGAGGCTGTGCTCCCTTCCCTGGGGCATGTGGATGTGTTCGGGATAGTGAAGCAGATAACAAAACTGGGCAGTTTAGACAGGGAGAAGCAGATGCAAGGATTAATTAGAGTTTAAAAAATTGAAATATCTGAAGAAATAACAGCATCACATTAGAGATTAACTGTGAGGAGCACTCTGGTTTTGAAGCAGGAAGTCATAATCCAATTTGTAAACAAAAATTCAGAAGGTCTTCCTTAGTTTTGGCTGTGGCCTGGTGTTGTAGGGAATATGCTAGAAAATCCTTTTGTTGGCAAAAGATTAAGAGAGATGTGGCTGTAGCAGCTCATATAGGCTACATGATCTCACAACTCTGTGCCACGTTTTTTTGGGTCACAGAAGTACCTTGTAATGCTGCAGTTCTAGCAGTACAAGCCATGCAAAGAGCCTGTGAAACACATGATTTTTAAGGACAGTGACTCCCCGTGCTGATGGTGGGAGCAGAGCCGCAGAGGTTCTCCTCTTGCAGCACAGCGCATTCAGCACCACTGCTCCACCCCGCCTGGGGCTTTGGATCTGCCGAGCAGCTCCAGCTTGAGTGCCACTCACACAGAGGTGCCTGAGGGAGGAGGCCGTTTGTCTCTTTTCATGTCTTTCTTTGTTGAAGAGCAGCATTTAAGGTCTGATTCAGGCTTAGAGCCACGTGGAAGCTAGAAAGCACGTGGGTTAGAGAGCCGTGTGCCTCATTCAAGACTGAGTCTGTATCCAGCATTGGCCATCCCACTCCTTCAGACTTTGAATCAAAGGATCGAGTCTGTGCAGTACAGCTATGAACCTGAAATAAAAATGGGGTCACAAATATAGGCCAGTTTCCCATGCATCATGGAACAGGAAATCTTGCAGAACAGCCTTTTTCTTTTTCATTTGCTCATCTCTCAATGTAGTTAGAATTTTTTTTTAATAGGTGTATCCTGTTTCATGCTGTTGTATAATAAGAGGATCTGCTCACCATGGGAAGCAAACTGAACACTGTCCAGTTGTGTGGTCTTTGAGAATAAATAGCATCTGTGCATTTTCTTGTCACTACTGTTCTTTTACTCAGGTTACCTGCCTTTTTTTTTCTGTATGGTAGAGCTGAATTTTGCTAATGAATTTTATATTTACTCAATCCTCTCATCCTTGAGGGGTTGGTGAAGGGAATTGAAACAAATTTTCAACAGACAGGAACATAAAAGAGATCATTCAAGCAAACCTATTTGCTTGGAGCTTATTTTCTCCCTCCTTCGTTCCAACAGTATAGGAGAGCAGAAGCTGAGCTGTGACAAGCTAATCACATAGCTAATGACAGACACTTTTCTTGGGAATGGCTGCCACTTTCCTCTCCTGGCTTTTGGACTTAACCTGAGGGTTTAACCTAAAACCACTGTGGTTTGCTCGCAGCCTGGGGCACACAGTTATTTGGAATGATTGTTAGTGAACTGTGTGCTTTATTTTCAATAAATATGATATTTATTAGAATTTAAGGTTCCATCTCAAGATATGGCACTGCAGAAAATCTCATGTGGTGTAGAATTTGCCAACACTTTGGGGAAAACAGAAATTTTGCCACTTGAGGTATTGCCCACAAGTGCAAGGTGCTGAGAGGACAGTCCCCACTGACCATTTGTCTGGGAAGGGGCAGTGTCTTCTCTGTGCACAAGGTTGCACTGGGGAGTGGAATTTAATATTGTTATGTTAAACCTACTGAAGAGAGTAAGTGCAGGGACACTGATGTCTCTTATGGACTTGTTTTATCCTCTGCCTGCAGAAAACTACACACATAAATAAAACTACACAAGCACAAATTAGATCTAGTCTCAGTCAGGCACAGAAAGGCGGGGGATGAAGGACAGTGGAGGATCCTCTGTTGTGTATTTGGGGTCTGAACAGTCAGTGGTGAGGCAGTGTGGGACCAGTACTGAAGTCCTGGTGGAACACAGTGAGGCATACTCCAGCTGTGTGGTGCAGAGCCCTCCTCTCTCCCAGATTTGCACAGTGGTGTTAGCAAGAAGTTGGGCTCTTCTTCCTTCCCATTAGTTTGATGGCTGGTGAAATGGTAGAAACCTCTGATTTCAGAAAAGCCTTCTGCTTTCATTAGTCCTGAAGCCTGTCAAACTGGGAACTCTGTCACTAAGCACAGCACAGGTAAACACAAGACGGTTACTTTAAAAGTCCCTGAAGCGGGATTTAAAATTACTTAAAAATTACTTTAAAAATGACTGATTGGGATCTGAGGAGATGGCAGTGCTATTGCTCAGAAGGAAACAAAACCTGCTCTGGTGTTGATCTGATTCGTTAGAACAAGTCAGAGGGGAGAAAGAGACAACAGGCCGTCAGTGGGAGTAAAGACAGTTCAACATACTTCCGCATGGGGATGAAAGGCCTCATGATTATATTTACTGGTCTTCCAGGGACATGGAATAAAACCTCTGGATTGCCTTCAAATCAAGCAGGTTTGGGTTTGCCCTTAAGAACACTGAAGAGCTCAACAATGAAAGTCGCACATGTGGTGACACATTAAAGCTTTTGGGTAGTGGGAAGGGATGCTGGAACCAGGCAGACTGAGAGGTTAAACTTTTTGGAGGGGCTCTGAGGCAGAATCAGGCACCCCAGAGATGTGCTTAAGTGTCCTAATGCAGGGGCTGTGCTTCAAACTCTAGTCTGAGGTTCAGAGCACTGGAGTGGTATAGGGACAGAAGAGTTCCTTCTTGAGAGAGCAGGCATGCAAGTGGTTCATGAAGAAGCTGCTGTTGATGACAGTTTCAAAGGCTCATGGTGAGTTGGATGCTACTGTACTCTAACACAGACTGAAAACCACCCTGGGCCTTGCAGGAGTGCAAAACGAGAGATGAAAGACTTTTAGAGTAGGATGTTGTCACCTCAGATATAACAAGATAAAGTTGTAAGCAGTGAGAAATCCCTCTGTGTATGACTATTAAAAGACACAAGTCTAGTATTTTTCATTAATTCTAGTATTTTTGAATTATTATAATAGTAATATTTTAGCTTAATCAAAAAATTCTCTCAAGTCCTCTCCAAAAAAATGCACCCTTAGTTCATGGCTTATAGCAAATTGAACTCTGGCAAACTTCTTGCTTTTTATTCACACAGCAACTTTTTAGTTAACTTATAAGCAGAGGGAAGCTTTTAAGAATAAAACCTTGTGGTGCCTTCAGTGAGGAGTTTTTTTTTTTTCTCAGTAGAAGCTCAAAATAAATTTTAACCATAAGTCGCCTGTTGCTTCTAAAAATCTTTCAGTCTAAAATTCTGTCTTGCCTTTTACAGTCTTTGTTGCACTCAGCTGTGATGGAAAAGGAAAATAAGGGTAAAGAAAATTGCATCTAAGTAATAAAAAAGCATTCAGGGAGAAATGCAAAAATACTGACTCTTCCCACGCACGTTTTGTCTCACGCTGGACCAGCCTCACATTCACCTTCCATTTCTTTTAACCAGGCAAAGTGACTACTTTTGAGAGCTACATTATGTGCTCAAGGGCTTCTCTCCAGATGCTGGCATGGCCTCTCTCTCACCCTTGTAGAAGTTGAACTTCTGAGAAGAAGGGGAGGTTCTGGAGTTCAGCCTTTCTCTTACCAGTCTCTGCACTGAGAACTGTCTACCTGAGTATTGAAACTTCACAGCTGGTTCAGATTATGAGGCACATGCAAGGAGACAAATTACTATTGCAATACCATATCTTAACAAGAATTTGGGTTTTGAGTCATTAATCCCACCATTGGTTCCACTTCTGGAGAGCTGAGGTGACTGCAGAATTCTGAGTTGTAGCTCATGTTTATCATGCAATAGCATATAAACAGCAGAGAATTACAAGTAATTACAGTGTAGCTTCCTTCATAGTTTCTCTTCAGTAATACAATTAAGTGAGCTGCCATAGTGCAACCTCTTTAGTTGTATTTGTTTGTATTAGATTCTTTAAGACACCACACATTACCACTTCAGGATGTCCAGGAACCTTCTGGATGAGCTCAAGAGGTAGGAGTCCATCCCTTTCTCTAGCCCAGCTGAGGGATGGTGTTCATCACATAAAATCACCGGGAAAAGTGCAGCAAAAATCCTATATTTGTGAAAGCTGCTTGCCTGTTTTAGCCCCACTGAAGTATTAGCAGTAATGATTCTTTGACAAAGGTACAAGCCAGCCTAAAGCCAGAGGTGGTGTGGATCAGGTTGGTCGGACAGGTCTGGCAGCACCTGAAGGAGAGCAAACACCTCCGGTCTGGCTGTCTACATTTTCTGTGAGAAGTGGCATGACACCTTTCTCTTTTCCAGCCATGAAGGCTGAAACCCTGATGACAGGGAAGCAGATTTTGCTCACAATCTGCTCATAGCAGATGCATCCTCATAAAAGATAGTAAGTAAATTTTGTATCATATAACACCTGTATATGTCAAAATGGAAAAAAGGAAAACAACCCCCTGGACACACCCTGGCCGACAGTACATTGCTCTGTGAACTTGGACATGAGGAGCACACCCCACAGTGGAGCTGGGTGATGAAGATATCCTCAGAGACCTGGCTTGGCAGTGAATGCCAGTCTTGATGTCAATGTAACAGAATTGTCTTTCTGTTGGACAGGCTGAAGGGTGTTCCTGAAGGATGGGCTGCTCTGTGTGCCAGCTACAGCAGAGTGACCCAGGCACGACTGGCATACACGACACATCACGTCCTGACAGGAAGACATCAGCTTCCCTCCAGAATCAGTGTGAGACATCCTTTCCAGACTTTACATGTCACGGTGGGTTAGTGTGGACAAACTTGACCTGGGTGGGTGAGACCTTCCATCTTGGTTGCAGATGGGAGTGACACCAAGAAGAATCCATGTTCCACAAGCACAGGGAGGGGAGTTAAACTAGACCCGCCCATATTTAGGATCAAGGTCTGGGCTCTTCTTGTTGACTTTTGCCTGATCCCTGAAAGAGTTAGTTTGCTAAACAAGGGGAAATTCCTCACTTAAAAAAACCCAAACAAGCAAAAACCACCCAAAACCCAAACAAACCAACAAAACACAGCATAAAAAAACAAAGAAAGAAAATTAACACTCCTCTGTTATTTTGCCAAGCTAAGACAGTCACCAGGGGAGAAAGGCAGGTGCCAGAGCTCAGGAGAAGGTGCCTGTGGCAGCTGACATGTTGGCCCAACTGTCTCTTGAAACCAGTCTGAAAAACACCTTTGAGATTATCCACACATTTAAAGTAGGCAGAGGTCTAAACACTTCCCTAGTGTGAGGCCCTCCCTGATTCAGGAGGGGCTGGAGAGTCAGTGCTGCAATGTTAAATGTGGACTAGTGGTTAGTTGTGGGCGTGTTGACCCTGTGCCTTCACACTAATGTTGAGAAGTCAAGGAGCAGATGACACAAACCTCATGTAACAAGGAGGTGACTATCATTTTGGGTTCTGGTTTTGTATATTTGGTGCTAAGGCATTCTGCTAAATGGTTCTTGTGCTGTGTGCCATGAGAGTCAGGACACATAGTACTGGCACTATGGGTTGAACAGGGAGACAAATGGACAAAAGGGGCAGAGGAACAGCACCTCTGCCCCTACAACTGACAGCAGGTAGAAGGAAATGACTGGCTGGGCCAGATCTCACTTCAGCATTGCAGGTAGCAATGGTCAGAGGTATTTTGGGAGAAACTGAGCTTGGAAATAGCAAAAGGAATATTGTGCCTGTGAAGTAATGAAAGAACAAGACTGCTGTCCCAAATATTGCCAGCTGAGTTGTGATCCTGACTGCAAACACAGACTGGTGAGGTCAGTTGAACATGGGCAGAAAGAATACTTTGAGTCAGAAAGAAACTCTCGGATGGTCGTCTTTGTAGAAGGAAGCAGATAGAGACTCTGTGTGGGACCACAGAGAGCAGCAATAGGGAGAAAGCAGCAGATCCTGATGAGGGTGTCCCAGCTGGCATTTAGGTGGTGATTCCTGGAATAGGCACTAAAGCTTCAGAGTAGTGAGAGCCCACTGGGAATGAGTGATAGAGCAGTGCAAATTTAGATGTTGAGCCTAGCCAACAAAGGGGGAGGAAGATGCAGTGAAGCAGGACGTGGTTAACATTAGTCCACTTTTCAAAATCTCAGCAGTGGAGGCAACCAAAACATCCTGAGAAAGAAGGACCCTGGGTAGCTATCAGATGCCAGCTCACAGACACATATGCCTTTTCCCCTCAGTAAAGAACATGTTTGTGCTGCACAACACAACCATATAATTATAGAATCATAGAATAGTTGGGTTTGGAAAGGGCCTTTATAAGCCATATAGTCCCATCCCCCTGCAATGAACAAGGACAATACCATGAAGAGATGAGCAAGGTGCTTGGGCAGGCATCAAAAAGAGTCTAACTTGGAGCAAGATGAATGTATGGGGGCTGTACTGCATCCACGACCTGAACTATCTGGCACAGCTTTGCACTGGGTAAGGAAGATACACTGAGAGACCTGTTAAAAAGTCTTGCTGCAGATGAATAAGTTTCTTTGGTGAGGCTAAGAGCCATAAACAAGTTTCTGGTTTTCCAGGTTATATTGAGTTTGTGTGGCAACGTTTTTGTAGAGGGCATGGGGGATGCTATAGCTTCCCTTGTATCCAATGGAGCCAATGCCAGACACTCCAAGGCAGACACACTGCTGTCAAGGCCAAGTCTATCAGTGATGGTGGCAGAGCCTCTGGGATAACATAGTTCAGAAGAGGAGAAAAAAGCCTTCACAAGAGCAATGACAGATAAAGAAGAGAAGAATAAGATTATATAAGAGAATATAATAGCTCCAGAGATGCCCAGATTAAGCAACTGCCCTTATCTCACCTCATGAGCCTTTCATTTTCACTCCTCTATCTATTTGAGGAGGGAAGTGATAGAACAGTGGTGGGCACCTGGCCTCCAGCCATGGTCAACCCATGAGCCAGCTCTGAAGTTAAAATCAGTGCCAGAATGCCTACATAACTGACCTGTCCCTTGTTGCTCCTGATGTCACCTGGCAGGACACTTACAGCTGGCTAACTGGGCTAACCATCTATTTCTCTTCACTCTCCAGGCTCTTGCCCTGTAGTATCATTTCAGTAGATTTAGCTGTGCTGCTCTGTTCTCTAACATACTTGCCCCACAGCATTAGCAAGTTCCTGCCTTTGTGCAGGCTAGATTATACTTACGGAAACAAACCCATCATCCCTCAGGAATGAATGCAACCACATGCTTGCATTCTCTGTGCAGCACAAAATTAATCAACAGCAGTTGCTAATTTGTTGCTCCTGTGAGGAAACATTCAGCCTCCTGTAACTTCTTTGATTTCCTTTTTTTAACTTTTTTTTACCACTTCTGAAATCACAGTGGAAAAATCAATGTTACCAAAGCCCTAACCACCAGTGGCTGCATGTATGAAGACCTGGAGATCAAATGATAACAGCAGCTGCCCACTCTTAGAAGGGAAGTGAAAGGTTACTTATCTGCTGCAATATGAATTCAGACTGATATGTTAGCTGTGCACAGCAGAGGATCCTGTGTCAGCGACTACTCTCCCTGACATCTTCTTGGAACAACATAGCACTGTGCATTTCCTTTCCCTCCTAATCCACACAGAAATTAATGGGTATGTTCAACACTCTAAAGGGACCATGGTGCAACTCTTCTGCCATGAAAGTTAAGTGCCTGAAACATTTAAAACTTACTAAAAGCAAAATTATTTAAATGTGCTTAATTATCTCACTGATTAATATCTGACCATGGAGAGGATGTGTGACTAGGACACAACTTCCTTCCTACGCCAGCCTGCACAAGTGGGCATCTCTGTGGTTGTTACCGAATCTGCAGGAAAAAAAAATACAAAAACCCTCCGACAACATTTTAATGTCAGAGAGTCAAGGCATTACTTTATTATCTGGCCAGGATGTTGTTCTGGCCAGGTTGCACCACAGAAATCATCTCATCCACACATAGCCTGGGTGTGCAGAGAGAGTCATTCCATGATACATAGCTTTTACCCGATTCTTTAGATATTTTATACAGTAAAAATACATAGGAAAGCATTGGGTCAGTGTTCATTGGTCCAAAGTTGAGCAAACTCTCGATACTCAGTATCTCATTGGATCTGAATCTCTTTGCCTCTGATGCTAATTAGATTCTTCATTCTTCAGTTCTTCTTATCAGTCCTTTTTCCGGGTCTGGATGTCTTCAGCCCTGTTGGAGGTGGTCTGGGGTAGCCCTTTGTGATATCCATCATGTCCTGTTGATAACCACAAGGTCCCGGCAGATGTTCTGTTAATGGCCTTTATCTTTCTGGTTATCTTCGGGGTCACTCTCAAGCTGTTAATATGCTGAGTCTACCAGACTTCATCTGGCAGAACAATGCCCTGGAAGAAACCTAAAATTCCTTTTCTCAGGGTAAAGACAAACAAAGCCTTTGACTAAAGTTATACAAAATTTTTAACCTGATATATTTTCCAACACGGTGACTGTTAAGGAGCAGTAATTCCTTCTGAACAGAAAACCTGGAAGGAGATTTTTCTCCTTGCAGAGCAATCTCTTGCGTCATTTCTCTCTGGGTAGCCTCAGATCATTGGTGTGGTTAGTGGTGACAGCCTGCACTATGGAACAGATGCAAAATGAGGGAGTCATCATCTCATTGAAGTGGCCAGCCAACACCTCCAGTTTGTCTTTACAATCAGCAAAATCACAATTCATGTGCAGAAAGGCACACGTGGTATCTTAGACCATGCAGGAGGAGAGAAATCATCTCTGATCTGTATCCAGCCAATGTAGGGACTGCATATTGTGCAGACACAAGTCCAAACTTCATTCTTCCATTTCGCCATCTGTGGTTTTAGGTGGGATCCAGAGTCCCAGATGCCTTAAAATTTCCATACTGCACACCCAATTTGCACCATTAGATATAGCAACTTTTAAACTGGGTTTTAGCTCTTACTCAGGTCATGAAGCCCACTGCTGGAGAGATGGGATTGGGGCATTCCATGGTGTGGGTCTCTCGTAAAAAACAGTCATATGAAGAAAGTACAAACCTAAAAAGAAATCAGGTCACTGAATTCAGCATATTCAGGTTAAATATAAATGTCTGGGAGTACAGAGTGATGACAGGCTCTGAGAAACTACTTTGGTAGTTATTTCAATGAGACATGAAACAGAGAGTGAGTGAGTGAGTCAAGCAAAAAAAAGATGTTACCATAACAGGTATGGTCTGACTAGAGGATCAAAACCATAGAAATTATGTCAGCAACTGCATACTTAACTCTGCTTGTGTCTTTGTCTCATGTGAAACATTTCTGACCCGGAAATTCTCTTGTCTTTTACAGCCTAATGTAAATTAGTCGAACACTGGTGATGTTTCTCTCTGCTGGAGGATGGCAGGAAGCGGCGGCCTCACAAAACAAGGTCTCCCTGGCACGTATCTCCACCAAGTCAGGGCAGCCCCTGGGGTGCGCTTAGCGTGGCATGGGTCTCCGGCCACAGAAATTCTAGCAGGAAACGTGGTAGGGCAAAAGAACGAACCTGGACTCATCTCTGTTCTGGCAGGGAGGCTTATTTGGGGTAACGGGGAGAGGGGTTGCAGGGGAGGAGAAGGGGGGAAGGAAAGGCAAGGACAGGGTAAGGGCTGTCAGCCCAGAGAAAAGACCCCTCTCAGACCCAGGACCTGGCTTTTAAGGGGAAAGGAAGGGGGCGGGGGCTGGCTCTCTGAGAGCCAGTTCCAGGAGAAGGAAGGGAAGGTTGGCAAAAGGGTACACACCAATAGGTTTTCAGGTACAGCAGAGTGCATATTTCAAAATGAACCAATGGTATACAGAGCGGGGAACAAGGAGAGCACATGGAGATCTGAAAATTGCATTACTACACACTGGTAGACAATTCAGCAGAACTTGTGGTAGATCATTGACTTCAGAAAGCAGCAGTTATTTGGAAACATTTTGCAATATTTTGCAATATTTTATCTTCTTTGTGGTGATATACTTAATTTTAAAAAATTAGATCCACTTTAGCAAGAATGTGACCATAAACCCTTAAATAAGGGACTGTGACTTGTGTTACACATTCCTTCTTGGGATTTCAGGAACATATATCTATCTTCTGGTCTATAAAAGAGTTTTTTGAGGGTTAAGAAGGCAGATAAGTGAGATTACATGTGACCAGCATCTTCGCTCAATTGGCCCTTGGCAGTACAAGGAAAGTATCATTCTGTTCATCTCTGCAAGGGTTCACTACTTCTGGCATAACCTGGGGAGGTGCTTTCACCAGAAATTGTTCTTAAACCTTTTTAAGATAAGCAGTCAAAGGGGAATAATAAGAAACAGACCAAATACAGCATAATCAGGAAAAAGTTTTTCTTAAAGCAAAAAACCCACAATTTCAATAAACACTATTTTTCCTTCAGAGTGCCTTTAGCTATCCCAGAAACATTCTGATGAAAAATTGAAGTGTGTTAATTGGAAAAGGCTGGTCTTTGTCTCATGGGAGTTGTTCTTTATGATTTGTGTTCTTTTTCCTGTCTAAGCTTCTGTGAGGTCTTAGACCATGGAATGACATTACTCACTGCCAACTTTCTCAGTCCAAAGCTAGGAAACCTAGCCTGATTGATAAGCTCAGATTACAAAAGAGAATAAAAGCATAAACAAGCATATAGTAACTCAGCAGTGCATCTCAGTGCATTTCATAAACTAGCATTTTTGCTATAAAAATTTCTATCAAAAATCTGATTTTTTTTATTTACAGCTTTGTTTTATCAACATTTTCTCCAATAGAATAAAATCTGTTTAACCAGCTAGTCTGAAGTCAGTGATTATCAACAGGAGGATACACTTACTGCTCTTTATGCTTCTTTCCGGAACTCAGACCTGCTACAGGCTCAGCTGGCTCTAAGAAGTGATGCTGCAGTGAAGCAGAGGAGTGGTCTGAGTATGACTGTGCTCCTCCTTCAGAAATTCCATGTTTATTTTGACAAGAAATCACATCTAAATCTTTGCCATGACCAGAAAACTGTTTCCCATTGGGAGTTTTTTTCAGTCTCACTTCATTTTCAAGACAAATAGGAAATACATTGGTGGAAGAAAAGTGTCAGATTGCGATGTCTTACAAATGCAATCACACCTTGGGCTAAAGGTGAGACCTAAGCACTGACTGTGCAGGTCCTCTCGTTCCCAGGTGCTCTGTTTGCAACTGTACCCATTTAATCTCCCAAGCCATATCTGCCCTGTGGAAAATAAAACCCTGTAGAAGGCCTTTAGGGAGGCTCTGTCTTCTCTG
This sequence comes from Grantiella picta, assembly GCA_013397955.1. Lineage (NCBI taxonomy): Eukaryota > Metazoa > Chordata > Aves > Passeriformes > Meliphagidae > Grantiella > Grantiella picta. The sequence continues at coordinate 602,646 of VZRM01005322.1, read as the reverse complement.
ACTGGTTTGACGGAGGTGATCAAGTGATAAAAACATTGATGGATGCCAGTCAATGTGGGATGGATATCAGTCACTGACACCTTGTAATGTGAGAAGAGGGCTGCATATGACAAGGGGATCATGGAATCAGATGGGAGTGAGGTTGAAAACGGGAACAAAAATTATCAAAAGGGAAGGAAGTGAGTGGTGCTACAGTATGTAATGCTGGAGAGAAATTATGAAGACAACAAGAGATGGGAATAAGAGAAATCTAGAAAAGCTGAACAAAGAAAGAGGAAGAAATAGAGAGAACAAAAAACTAAATACAGAAATACCAAAACCAGCAAAAACATTTGACAAGGAGTGAAAAGCCAGATGCAAACAAAAGAAGGGAAGTTTGATAGAATTAACTAGAAAAAGATTTATGTTGACAATGAAGGATGGTCAGGGTGAAAAAATTAAATAGGTAACACAAGCAACTTTAATGTAAATATAAATTTACATTTTAGAGTCCAAAAAAATGATGAAGAGACCAGAACCTCAGCTGATGGCTAGACTTTTGAATCAGATTAGACTGATCTAAATTTAACTGAAGGAACATGAAAGTAGGATGGAACATGGGGATTCATGCTGCCTTTCTTTTAAAATTAAAAAAAGGCAACATACTGGGTCATTCCAGAAGAAATATGTGGATTCTGGAACAACTCAGACAAAGCCTTTGTTTTCCTTATCTTTAAATATTTTCTTTCCTTAATTAATAGTGGCAGAAAACTAACATGAGGTGAGATTTGAGAAACCACAATGACCATATTAGCTAAGCGAGAGCAGATTTCCTTTCAGAGCTCTAACACGAGCCAAAACTAGCTACATGTGAGGGCTTCATTTGCATGTCATGCAGATTACCAAATAGCTGTGTTAAAATGAAAAAAACTCTTTCCACTTGCCACAGTGTGAAGGTGAAGCACGAAGCATCTGTAAAGAAGGCTGACTGATTGAAAGAAACTGTGTTGAAAAGGTAGGTTGGAGCAGCTATCTTGTATTAACTTTGGAGTTCACCAAATGGTGAATTCTTCACCTTCTGAAAGATTGTTATTTATGATGGATATTGAGTATATTACAGACTAAAAATACAGGATACATTTAAAAGCACTTGATTACAGAACAAGATGAGCTGTAGTTTTTGTAACGGATCATCTTAAACTCTGATATACCTTTTAATTAGCCATTAAAAATCTGCCTTATGTTTTGATGACTCTCATTCCATGAAACCATGTTGATAATATTCAGCTTCTTTGCAGGCTAATCTGTTGGTATTCCAAAAGTAAGTTGTTATCTGAGAGAGATAATGGAAGCTGTTACTAGAAGTGCTTGTTTGAATATGTATTACAATCATGATGGAGCTGGTGATCTGAAGTCACAGAAGTTTTTGTAATAGAGAGGGATTTCTGCTTCTATTGCTCATTATTTGCTGGTTACATGACTGCCATGCGTTAGGTTTGTCTTTGTCTAACGAAGTTTGTTTTGCAAGACACAGATCCATCTCTTCACTCCCGAAGTTAAGAGAAAGAAGCACTAGAAAGGCTTCTGTGAAATATCCCACAATGACATATGAGCAAATTCCATTACCAACTGAATGAATGTGCTCCTGCTCTGAATTTGCTGGTTTTAACAGGGTTTGAGCCCATCTTTCAAACAGAGACTGCAAACAGGAATCAGTGGTTTTCTTCAGACTTTCTTACAGAAAGTGATCCTGTAAACCGGATCTAGGCTGTTATAGTTATGTTACTATGTTTATGTTACTATATAAACATAGTTATTTTACTACAAACAGTATATGCTCCTCAGTTTATCAAGAGTAAACCTACGGTTCCTTGAAGCAGTTGAGAGACAGGAGATTTCAAAAGGAAGCTTTTGTTTTTCTTTCTAAGAAAGTCCAGAAAATACCTTACAAGCCCCATCTCAAGTAAATTAGATTATTTCCATTACTACAATTTGACATGCAAATAAGACCAAGTAAGCAAAACATTTTGTAAGTACAAAAATGTAGTTACAAGAAAAGTCAAAGCCCCTTTAAGCAAAGGTTCAAAGGATGGCCTGGAAACCTGTGAAGTTTTAATGATGGAAATTTTTATGAATTGTGAAATTATAAATAATACAGTGAAAAGTACTTCCCTATTGTGATTAAGGATGTCTCAAAAGATTCACAAAGACTTCCAACTTGACCTCCTCTTCTCTGCACTGAAACTCACATATCTTCTTTCCTCCATGTTACTGGACTTCATAAAACCATTTCAAAGTGCTTAACTATGTTATGGATTTAATAATAACCTGCTCCAGATCTGTGATGACAGAGAGTGGTTTAGTCCAAACAGAGATAAGGAGGCCGAATTAGTCTTATAGTTACCCCACTCATGTTATTTGAGTCACAGATAGATCTCACACTTTTTTGTTTCGTATGCATCAAACAGTGAAGATTGCTGTTCAGGAGTAACCATCAAAACATGCATGCCCTCTGTCCACATATGCATGCACATTTGGGTAAAACAGGACTTGCACTTCAGGGATCTCTGTGCTGTTCCATGTAAATGTATTTTGTTATAGCTGAAGTCTTGGAACCTATGAAAATGAGCCATTGAGAAAATGACATGTACCTGCTTAGGTGGTTATGAACCTTTATGACATGGTGCCTTGAATTTAGCAGTTCTTTTGACACTGGGCAGTGTTTTTGTTTCGTTCTCTGGGTATGGCCAGTGGAAAACAGCACCAAGCTTAAGCTGCTAGGGAGCTACTGCTACTGTGATATGCTCAGTTTAGAAAAAAAAAAAGATGAATGGGCAGAACATCTATGATACCGCATTTCTTTAGGTCCAGGGCTTTATTAATTTAATCATATCTTAGAATCTTACAAGACTGTCTGTAATTATGCCATATGGCATCTCTAATGAGATCACAAACACAATTTCTAAAATAAATAAGGCATTCGGTGGGGGGTGGTGTACCAGTTGTTTTTTTTTTTTTCCCCCCTTGATGCTAATGCAGACATCAAAGTTGTGTTCAGAACCAAGGGCTGGAAAAGAAACATGTTTGTGCCAAACAGGCAAATGTAACTGCATTTACTTATTTACCTGCACTTACACATTTTGTGTTAGCGGATCAGGACAAATGTTTGGGTTATGTGCACCTTGACTGATATACAACAGACTACTATTTTTTTCTTCTAAAACAGCTATTAATCTATTTGGTAACTATACTTGTCTCATTTAATAGTTTTACTCTAGGCAATCTTGTTGATTTAAATGACAGATGTTGAAACTACCCATCTGCATGACATTAGGTGCACCCTTTGCAAAACCAGGTCATTCAGGATGTGTTCTGAGCACAGTGGCAATTAACACCCTGCCTTTTGTGATTCTAATTCTAGTTCGGATTGTTTAAAAAGTAATATCATTACATAGGTTGATTAATAAGTAAATTAATAAAATATTTTCCTCCAGCTTGCATGTTTTCAGCATAGAAACATTTTCCTTTACATAAAAGACCAGGTTACTGCTGTTGCTTGCCAGGAGGAAGTGGTGGTTATTTAAATTTAACTCTGTACCTTTAACTAAAGCTGTTTTCTTGTTTTCTAAATTAAAGTGTACTCTTGTTGAGGCTGATGGTAAATGTGCTTCAGGCAGCTAAAACAGCTTTAAAAGAATCACACATCCTCTTTCACCTGGCTGTCAGATGATTTTCAAATTGGGTGAGTATTAAAATAAATCAGATAATCTATAATCCGTGTATATGTGAGGCAAAAGTATTAAACTGAACATGTAAGTGGGATTGTACTTACAAGGGTGGACTATTCTTAAAAGTACTTAATGACTGAATTTTTTTCTTCACAGAAGTCTGTCTTTTTCCTTGGGTCTCTCTTTATTCATTGTCTTTTGTTTGTGTAATTCAAATGGTATATTTGTTCTTAAGATTGTGGTTTAGCCTTACTTTTGAGTACTCTCACACTGCTTTCATAGTGAAAAGAAACGTGATGATGTGGATGAAGTGGAAAATACTAATATATTAAATACTAGATATACTAAGCACTGAATACTAAAATACTAAAAATATTACAAATCCAAGGCTTATATATTTTATTTAATATTCAGAACACAAGTGTTTTTGGGTGCACCTGCACAGACATGTGCCCATATGTAGGACATAACCAATGTTAGAACATACATACCACCTTATATATACATATGGAAATTTATTTTTATATTTACCTAATATATTCATGCTAAATAAAGATTTAAATATGCAGATTTTAAATTATAAAGGTGCCTACTGAAATAGTGTTGTTAGAAACATTTACATCAAAAAGGAAATTTTGTTTATAAGAGTTCTGATTCAACTGCCTCAGCAGCCAGTGCATCTTTTTAATAACTTCAGTGAATGCCATTTCAAATTCAGACAAGGAAGTCAGCTCAAGAGATTTAAATCAGATCTAAATCTGATCACTGCAATTCTGATTTCAGTTTGGGTCCTTTGCTACAACTCTCATACCAACCATCCTCAGGAAGATTTGCTGGACAGTGGAAGTAACTTAGTGAATAAATGTGTGGTTGGTGGTGCCTTCGTGAATTCCTGTAGAATCGCATCTCTCCTGTGATGAGGAGTGGATGTACCCTATAGGATCTCTGCTGAGCTCTTCTGAGAACTAAAGTTCTCAGAACTTTAGTTCTCAGTGATAATCTGAAGAGCTCTCCCTTCTTAGCCCTCCTTTCAGGCTGTAGGAAGCACTCTTGTTCTCTGTCTTCTAAATGTCTTCACCCAGTCATCTTCCTTCTATGCCTTATGCCATGTTTGAGAGAGGCTTTGTCTAAGTGGAACAAAAGGTGACTTTTATAGAGAAGATATCCTGTCAGGCTCTCTTTGTATATTTTAACCATGTAGGTCTTAAAAAGACATGAATGGCAGATACCTAGAATGGTATTTTTCTTGCAACAATAAAATAACCATTTCTAAAATAATAACCTGGACAGGTTAAGTTGTGATGCCTTAGCAACATCATATAGTTTGTGTCTCTGCCCATCGCATCCCTCTGTCATAAGCGAGCATCCCCACATGAGTCATGCTCATTATGTTTTTGGAGAGTGTTCTGTTCTTTCCCTCCCCCAACTTCCCCATTATATCTGGACTTCATCTGCTCCACTTTTGCAGATTATCTCTCTCTCTGTCTCTTTTTTAACATTAGGTAATTGCCAAACAAGAAGGTTTTGTTTGTGTAGACTTAAAGCTGACCCATGTGATCTTCCCAATTACCAGCACAACTAACAAAAAGCAGACAAACTCTAGACAAAACTGCTCTTCACAGCCTTAGCAAATATGGCACCTCATGTCATCCAGTCCCTGAAATTACTGCCTACTGTTTTGAGTACGTGTTTTACTTCCAATTGTGGTTTTCTACTTGTTCACACTTCTTGTGCTGGTTTCCCAATCTAATCTACTTTATTTTCTTTTCAGAAATACTGGGGAAAGTATTTTGAAATCCTTCTGAACATATTTTTCTGAGAAGTGTACTGCCAAAATGAATTTTGTAAGTACCTAATTGATAAACTAGGTTAGCACATCAATAAAGCAATAACTCTGTAAGACCCAGTTCTTTGAAGCTGCAGATCCAAACTTCCTAATTTCGGGAGTGATAAGCTGAAGAGATGTTTCTATCAAAGCAGACAGTTTATTGGATTTGCACTCACATAACTACAAGTTTGGCTTTTGTGGTGCAGGTAGATGTATCTCGGGCTAGCTACTGTGGACTGTCTAGCCAGCTTAGTAGAGAGAAGTAATCATTTTTGGGCTTAATTTAGTCAAGCTATATTAGTATGAAATGCATAACATGCTAGAAAGTCCTGTTTGTCTTCCCTGATGGTAAAGAAAGACTAGACTCCCAGTTCAAATTCAGACTTTTACACAGTAAAATCTTCTGTGGCAGTGGACTAGTCCTTTCTGCATGGTGTATTTAAATATGGAGACCTTTGGGCCATCCAAAAGGATTATTTTCACGTTTGTATTTTAAGAATAATTTTATGAAATTTCCTAGATAGTTCTTACAAGTCTTCTCTGCAGTGTTAACTGCATTTGTAATTGGAATGTGTGGTCAGTTATCTACCATGTTTCTACTATACAGGAGCTAAAGATTAACATCTATGTGTTAACTGGTGTTCTCTTTTTTTGCAGACAGACCCTTATTCCACAGATTACCCCTATTATTCAGACTATGCTTCTCTGATCATGCCACCTTGCTCTAAGTTGGAAGTCAGGAACTTCACCAAAGCATTTCTACCAGTTGTATATTCATTGATTTGTATCATCGGCCTCTTTGGTAACATCTTTGTAGTGATGACCTTTGCTTTATATGAAAGAGCTAAGTCCATGACGGATGTGTACCTCTTCAACATGGCTATAGCAGACATATTGTTTGTTCTCACTCTTCCACTGTGGGCAGTGAATTACGCTGCTGATGAATGGATTTTTGGTGATTTCATTTGCAAAATGACCAGAGGTATCTATGCAATCAACTTCAGCTGTGGCATGCTGCTTTTGGCCTTTATCAGCGTGGACCGGTACATTGCTATTGTACAGGCAACAAAGTCTTTTAAACTCAGGGCAAGGACTCTTGCATATAGCAAACTCATTTGTTTGGCTGTGTGGGTATCATCAATTTTAATCTCTAGTTCCTCTTTTCTGTACAGTGAAAGTTACAGCTTCTCCAATGAAACCAAAGAGATTTGTGATCACAGATTTGAGGGAATGTCTGAAAGCACAATGGTGAAATCACTGCTGCTGTGGCTACAAGTTGGATTTGGGTTTTTTATACCTTTTATATTCATGATTTTTTGCTATACCTTCATTGTCAAATCCTTACAACAAGCTCAAAACTCAAAAAGAAACAAAGCAATCCGTGTGATTGTGTTAATTGTAGCTATTTTCCTAGTTTGCCAGGTGCCTTACAACATTGTTCTTCTCATAACAGCTGTCAACATGGGCAAGATAGACAAATCTTGTGAGAGTGACAAGATAATGGCTTATGCAAAATACACCACTGAAGCCATAGCATTTTTACACTGTTGTGTGAACCCTGTGCTCTATGCATTTATTGGAGTGAAGTTCAGAAGTTATTTTGTGAAGTTAATGAAGGACCTATGGTGCAAGAGATACAAGAAAGACAGTAAACGTAATTCAAGGACAAACTCTGACATTTATCATTCAAGGCAGACAAGTGAAATTCTGACCGACAGTGGATCATCTTTTACTATATAATACAATTCAAACAAGATTATTACTGCAGGATTCTTTTCACCAAGCAACCCAAGCCAGTGTCACTGTGCATGTGACAGCAAGTCATTTGAGCTTCTCTGTGCCTCTAAGGGAGCTCCAATGATCCACAACTCCTTTCAGGAAATAAGATAAAGGAATAATACTGTCCTGTGTAAAACAGGAACCTTATTCACTTTTCTTAATGCTCTTCTAAAGTACATTCTCTTGGAATTATCAAGAAAACAAAGTGTACAGAGGAACCCTCCTCATTTTGTAAGGAAAAATTGCATCTCATCTGTCCTACAACACTGAAATATCCCCAAGCTAATAAGTAAATGAATAAGGCTATGTCTAGGCTCATTCTTATGTTTATGTTGTCTCTGTTAATTACTTCTACCAGGAAATCCTATTTAAGTGTAGGTATCCACTGTGCTTATATTGCAAACAGGTCACATTGTGATAATACTAACCCAAAGAGATGGCATTTTGAGCAAAGCACGACAAGGAAAGCAAACTGAGAAATGAACGCTTTTTGTTGGAACTTGATTGGTGACAAAACATGAAGCATTTCTTTGAATTTAACTACTGCTGGCACAGTTTCCCTTGGAATGGATTTACTAGCTCAAATATGCATAAATATAGTTTCAAAAAATTAGTAAGAAATTATTATCTCAAAAAAAGAGCAGAATCTGACTTAATTCAGCCAGAATTTTTAACTGAGTCAATATTTGACTCACTATGAATATAGGAATATTTATAATAAATGCAATTAATTTTACCCAGCCATGACTCTTCAACAAATCCTCCATGGACCTTCTGCTCATTGAGTGAGCTTCACCACTGTAACAGTCACTGTGGGACAGTGAGATAGACAGAAGCAGGAGCTGAAGGACATGGGCAGGATGGAGAAGAGAAGAGGATCACCACTGTTTGAAGTGTGCTGAAGTGCCTACCAGTCCTCTGCAGTTCTGCTGTGATGGGAGTGTATGCCTGGATTTGTTGTTGTGTGGGACATTACATTCCTTTGGTTGTGACAATTTCTGCAATTTGCAGCTTGCTGTTGACCTTGGTTGTTTTTTTTTAAAGTTCATGGTTGAAGAGATTAGGGAACTTGTATCACTAGCTACCCTGTTCAGCGGCAATGCGAAGGTCCAAGAAGGACAGTGTTGGAGCTGAAGATCCCTTGAAGAAAGACATTAATATGGCACATGAAACTAGTACTGCCTTGGCTGGCGCAATCCATCCTTGTTTCCACCGCAGTGTGTGGTTTTTGTATATCAGTGCCAGATATGATAAATACTGCATGTATTTATCATAACTGAATTGCAATTTCAGCAAGAATATGATAGAAAATTATGTAAATACAGATGCACGCATTTGCTGTACATAGCAATGATGATTTTCTGGAAGACAGCTCAGCAAATAAAAAATGTAACTGAAAAGGAAAAGGTCCCCTAAGATCTGAGTTCCTTGCTACATGGTTTGCCATGAAACATTCTCTTATTCAGTGCAAAATCTCCCATATCTGAGCAGCCTGTCCATCAGAGGCTCCCTGAGGGTGCGTGCCCCAGGTCAGGAAGTTCACAGCTGGAGCAGCTGGAGCTGCTCTTGGGCAGAACCTCACAAGGCTCCAAAGTGTATCCCCCACCTCATGCCACCCTCCTGCCATGCCTGCGTTGGCCTCCAGGCACTGAACAACCCAAACGCTGCCCCAACGGGGTTCGGGGGCAAGACAGCAGCCAAGGGGTAGCCACTGACCTGACACTGTCGCTGTCCCACCAGAGGTGACTTGCTGACAGACCTCGGGAGAGGGCAAGGAAAGTGTTCCAGAGCCTTCCTGAAGTGGTTCCTGGCTGAAAGAGCATCCTCCCTCAGGGGGAGGGCAGAGAAAGAGAGCAAAGCGGGGTCCTGCAGACCAGGGCCTTTCCCAGAGAGAGGGCTCATCCTGGGGCCTCGTAGGCTGCCAGCCCCTCGTAACTGTGAGGGACCCAGGCGAGCTGGAAGCAGTGATGTTGGACATCTGCCTCAGGCAGGAGCAGGAGCAGGAACACACAAATGCCCTCGGCTGCTGGATTTTGTGAGGGTAAAATGCTCACTGGAAATGACACTGAGGTGTAGAAAATGTACCTAGCTGCTCTCCCATGCATGTGGGAGTGAAGTCCTGCTGAGGAAGAGGAATATGGTACACATGTGGGACTAAAAAAGCACTTGGGGTATGAATTGTGCTGGTGCCAAGGTCTTGCCAAAAGGCCTTGATTGAGGTGCAGCCAAAATCTTGATTGTTGAGAATGAGTGCTGTGTCCCTGGGAAAGATTGGAGTGAAGGACAGGGTGGATTCCTGTGATGGTTTAACATGTCTGGCTGACAAGTGTCCACCAAAGCCTCTCTCTCACTCCCCTCCTCAACTGGACAGGGGAGAAAAAATGTAATGAAAGGCTCGTGAGTTAAGATAAGGGCAGGGAGAGATCACTCACCGACTGCTGTCATGGTACTTGGGGAAGTTAATTGAATTTATTACCAGTCAAAGTCAGAGTAAGATAATGAAAAGTACCACTATCTTTAAAATACCTTCCCCCCACACGTCCCTCCTTACTGGACATAACTTTGTTCCTGATTCTTTACCTCCTCCCCACAGCTAGCAGGGAGGTGGGAATGGGGGTTACAGTCAGTTCATCACATTGTTTCTGCCACTGCTTCCTCCTGGGCAAGAGGAGTCCTTCCCCTGCCCTAGCTTGGAGTCCCTCACACAGGAGACAGTCTTCCATTAATTTCTTCAGCATGAGTTCTCTCCACGGGCTGCAGTTCTTCACAAACTGCTCCAGCGTGGGTCCTTACCTAAGACTTGCAGCTCTTCAAGAACAGGCTGCTCCAGTGTGTGTTCTCTGTGGGATCACAAGTCCTGCCAGGAAACCTAGTAGCATGGGCTCCTCTCTCCTCAGGGCTACAGGCCCTGCCAGGAGCCTGCTCCAGGGTGGGCTTCCCACAGTCACAAAGTCACAACCTTCTTTCAGGCATCTACTTGCTCTGGTGTGGGGCTTCTCCAGGGACTGCTGATGGATCTTTGCTCCCCTGTGGACCTCTGCAGGCTGCAGGGGGACAGCCTGATTTCACCATGGTCTTCAGCATGAGCTGCAAGGATATCTCTGGTGCCTGCAGTGCATTCTTCCCCTCCTTTTTTGCTGGCCTCAGTGTCTGCTCTCTCACATATTCTCATTCCTGTCTTGTCTGTCTGCAATTACTTCTGTACAATAACTATTTTTTTTCAATTTAGCGTTACTGTCATGGCTGATTGGCCTTGCCCAGCAGTGGGTTGATCTTGGAGGAGATGGCTGACATTAGATCTGTTGGACATAGGAGAAGCTTCTAGGAATTTCTTACAGAAGCCACCCTTAGAGCTCACCTGCTACCAAAATGTGACCACACAAACCCAAAACAAGTCCCAAGGGGCTGCTGTGCAGGGAGAACTGCAGCTCCAGCCAGTGGGATGCTGGCTTTCTTATGCACATTTTGAGAGGAATCACAGGATAGAAAGCCAGAAATTTAATTTTGATGTAATACCTCCTGGACATTATTTTGTGAAATCTTTCATAAGGTAAAAGAGAAAGACCAGTTCAGAGAAAAGGCAGTGGAAGAGAAGAATAAGTCTGCTCAATGTCCAGAAGCAGATGACCATAGTGGCAGCCTGGCCAGTAGATGTGGCTGATGGGCCCTCAGATATTCTGTCATTCCTTTGGTGGCCATGCCAGCAGAACTAGCACATGAGCTGGGGCTGATGTTGCTAGTTCAGGGCGTGAAAAGTGCACAGATTCAAAGGAGCTTGGGAACTTGTTGCTCCATTTAATACTTATGAAGCAACGTTTCAAAGCTTGCTGCCCATACTGCATTTGATTCTGATTTTCTTGTTGTTGTGGTAGCTGTGTGTGAAAAACATGTGGCAGGACTTTCTTTATTGTTTCATGTATTCCGTCTGGGAATTTGGGAAAGAAAAGGCTTGGTTTTGCCCAGGTTCTTGTTTTCCACCATATTAAAAGAGGGTAAGATACATACTGTGTTGTGCCATGACTTACAGAGAAGATGTGGCTGATAAGCTTTGAGAAGTCGATTCATATCTTCCTCCAGCTGGGGACTGGGGCTGGGTTGTGGTACTGGCTGCACGTACACGGTATCTCTTGTTAGCAGGTTCCATTCTGCTTTAGGTGGGTCCATGGTGGCCCTGCTTGACACTTCCTGTTCTAGCAGGTCAGAAGGAGTCAGGTCATCAGTGCACACTGTTAAATAGACGCAAAATAGCTCAGTCTAAAGCTAAATCTGTTTTCTGACATATGTGATCTTGAAAATGGACATGATTTATTATTTATCTCCCCATAGGAAGCGACAACTTTCTTCACACGGTATTTGAATTTCATGTGTTATCTTTTCTAGTTATATATTAAATTTCTTAGAAGAGTGATCACTATGAACTGGTGGACCTGCAAGAGAGTCAAAGTGGACAGATAAGATCAAAGTCATCTGGGCCTCGCTTCTAGCAAGGAAAGGCAAAGGAAAGAAAACGAAAATTTATACACAAAAGTAGTTAGCATTTGGAGATGATATGTGGAAACCGAAGGGAAACTTGAAAACACAGTTTTTCAAGTTTAGAGAAAAGAGAAGAACGTCTTCTTATGGAAGGTTATTAATAATGATTAAGTACATAACAGATATAACTCTGCTTCGATCTTTGTAGGGCAATCTTGTTATTTACAATTGTGGAAATTCTGGGGAAATTTTCTTGCTACAGAAGTAGCAAGAGATGGTACTTAGGGCTTTAAAAATTTGGACACAATTAGAAAAATAGTTTTAGATTAAGTGAAAATGATAACAGTTTCAAAATGTCAAAACAGTTTGTCTCATGAAGCATCTAAAATATTTTGACATTTCTGGTTAATTTTCAGATACTATAATAAATACCGAGGGAATGATTTCACAAAACCACTGAAAGTGGTTTTTAAGGTACTTTTTTTTGCTGCTGCCAAGTAATCAGGGTATTCCCTCCAACCACCTCCTATGGTGTGGGGCACCACTCATGAGTTAAGAGCTCATACTGTCTCTGAAACAATCTATGAAAAGCTTAAAAAAAGTGGTGAAAATTTCACCCTCAAATTTTCCTACACCAAGGGATCTTATATCTCTTCTGCATGTTCTTCAGGCTGAAGAGGAAATTAAATGATCCATCTTCTACTGTGGATGAATGACGTAAGACCTGGTGGTAATGATGTGACCACTAAGCAGAGTGTTGTTCTCTAGGCCACTTTGAACACAGTTTAGTTCCTCTTATGATGAGTTCCTTAAAACAATTTCTTCATTTTTATTTGAATGAACTCCATTGCCTAACCTGGGTCAAAAAGTGTCGAAATTTTATTCACTCAAGAAAACAAAAGCTAGTAATAAAAAATTTATTTTGTTGGTGAAAATTCTTATCCAAAAAGTCAGGGTTGCTTTCCCCACAAACTGAAAAACCCATTGCTTGTACAACTTTCTAGCTGATATCCATAGTCAGTTTTCTTTGAATTGATAATATAATGTAGCCCTACTGTAAATCCTGATACATCATTCATATTTCTAATGAAATCTTCATATTACATTTATTTTTATTGCCTTTTTAAAAGAAATATATATTGAATTATTGTATTATCAATTTGGTCTATATATATTAGGCTGAGCTAAACAAGCCAAATTAATATTCTTCTATCAAAACTTTTTGAAGCTCTTATTTCATTTTACTGTAGCTTTATCATTCCCAGACATTTATTTTAGTTAATACAAATTGATGTAATATTATGCACAATATGTATTTAATATATTTAGTGTGTAGTAACTGGAATTAATTTGTGATTCACTGAGGATTAGGGGAAGTAGAAATCACTCAGCTTCCTCCATTAGAAGCAGTGGCTGAACACTGAAATAAAAGTTTTTTTCAAAATAGAATATATTATCTGGATTTATGCCAACCACAGACAACCTTGATGCTTCAGTAAAAAACATGGTAACATTATTTCTAAAGAATTTGTGCTTAGTCCTATCTAGTGGTTCGGAATTATAAAGTAAAAAGATAATTAATTACCAGAAAAATTGGTCTTTTTTTTGTTTGTTTCTTATCCTGGAGTAGATAATCCAGCTGTTGTTTTTGTCATGATTTGTTGTCCCATTTCTGAAAAACTTTTACAGAAATATGGAGCCATTAAAGTAGCAACTACTGGAACTCTACTTGCTATCCTTGATTTTCTTTGCTCATCTTTTTGCTCTTCAGATTTCAGCCTATGAATTTCTTGTAGGTGTCAGATCAAGTTTTGCTTCTAGTCCATGTAATTTGTCACTATTTTTTGCTAGTATCAAGAATGTTTTTTATAAAAAACATTTCTAGGTACTGTATTCAATTACAGAAATATGGAATGGAAGAGAAAAAGCAATCCTAAGACATAGGAAATGTACTGTTGGATATGCATGGATGATGTGTATTTATGGTAGGTGGCTTGATTTCTAAGAGACATTTATTTATGAAAGTTAAAAGAGTTAATGTATTTCAGGTGAATTATGATGTATTTTAATGATCTTTCTCATAAGATTATAATAGAAAATTGTAAACACCTTTGTATTTATTTTTCTGATTCAGATTCAAACCGGATACAGCTCATAAGAACAATGGTAAAAATAGAACTGTGTTCAGAGGCTTTTTCCAGTTTATGGTATTTTCAGACCAGTGGGTATATATGTTGGTTTTACATTCCAAAATCAACTGCTAGAAAACAAGACAGTATCAACAGATTTACAAATAGTGAAAACAGAGATTGAAGAACCTGGTGTACTATTTACATTGGAGTTAATTTGGCATGAACACAGTGTTTGTTATTGAAAGTATTGTGTACTGTGGGATTTTCATAAAAACGGGGTTTTTTAACAATGCGGGAAACATTTTCTACTTTGTTTTCGTTAACCTCATGTTATTGTCTGAGGCTGCATGAGGCAGGATTCATTAAAAATTGTTTCTAATTGCTGTTGTGCTTTCAACAATTTTCATCCCTCTCAAGTTTTCTAGAAATATTTGCTGATTTGTAATTTGACTTTAAATTATGTTACTGAAGAAAGTCATGGAAATCATGATTTTAAGATGACTTCATTGCTTGGACTAGAGGATTCAATTTTTGTTCACTTTTTCTGTTCTTTTTTTTTTTTTAATTTGTAAATGTACTTTTTTTTTTTTTTAGTAATGATACAAAACTGCAGAAATGCATCAAGCTTATGCATATGACTTGTGCACAAAAAGAAGTTAGGGTGAGACTCTAAAATATATTTACTTAATTAAGAACCAAAGGTCCAGCTATCAAAATAGTACTGCTCATGGAAATCTGTCTTGCACAGGAAGTAGGGGTTAGTGGTAAGTGGCAGAAAGTCCATTTTTTTGGTGTGAGGTGTATCCATATTTATTGCTGCTTTTGTCTGTTATGGCCACTGCAGCTGTACTGGCAAAAGGTTCTTCTTGGGAACTTCACACAAGACGAGCGTCACCCAAGATGGATGCCATGGTATAAAACAGACTGAGTCAATCGTGTGTTATCTACTAGTTCAGAAACAGAAAAGTGCTCCAATTTAAAAATTCTCTGCAAGTCTTTGTTACTGTGTTCTTGGACATATTTGGAAACCATGTGGGATTTTTAAGGCTCAAACTCATCCCAAACTCAGGATTCAGTCTGTGTTTAATACCTAGTGGAATACACAAAGTACCACTGTTCACTGAATGCAAACTTTTGAAATTTCACATCTAATATCATAACATGTTTTTTAGACACTGCTACTTTCCTAAGAATCCCTTAAGATTTCTTCAGAGAGCACACGTTTCTTTTAGGCCTAAAATTATTTTCATCTTTGCATTTTTAAAAATCATCTGTGTGCTTTTAGTCTATTTGTGCACTCAAACTGGTGCAAGATTTCCCTCTAGTGGTTACAATACGTACAAAGTGTCTGAAAGCATAATGTCGTATCTGTACTATCTTAGGTTTTCGTCATTTTACATCGAAAAGATGCACAGGTATGTCAGACCTTAGATAGATAGTATTACTTTGTAGATGTAATCAAAGTTTCTTTACCGCTTGAATGAACAAAATCATATCACACAGCACAACGTAGTCACACGTTTTACTTTTTCCCCAAGTCAGATATTTTTCATTGTGGGCTAGAGTTGCCTTTGTGTAATGGAGAATCTGATCCAGTTATATCAGCACGCATTACCAGTTACTTGAGTTTTCTCCATCGGATGGGTGAGTGTTGTCTAGTTATCAGAATTTTTTTCATCATAGCAGATAGCAGCGTCTCTAGAGAATTAATCTTAGGCACTTTTTCACATTACCTGTAAATTTGTGTTCTTCTAAGACACAGCAACATATAATAAAAGGGGCAAAATATCACAGGTCCATTTCAGGCTCTCTTGCTGAGAGCTATTTGGTGAATTCCTCTTCTGCTTAGGATTAATTTATAGAAATGAACAACAGGGGTGGAAGTTTGAAATCTATTCTCAACTACTTTTAGTTACTATTCTCTTTGGGGTTAAATTACCACAGAATCACAGAATACGTAAGGTTGGAAGGGACCACAGAGGGCCAGCTTGTCCAGCCTCCCCACCTATATTCAGTTAACAATGCCTACTTGTTTTGTCTTAGGGTGTTACTGGTTTTGCTACACTGGCCGATAGGTAAATTGGTCCTAGCTCCACCCAGAAAATTTCATATATACTTTATTGCCAGGGATTAAGCAGAATTATTGAAAAGAATTGCACTGTCCTTGTGGCAGACCACTGCAAAGGAAAATGTCTCTATACGTGGAGCATTCTCTCCAGATTTATTTGTACATGGTACTGAGAGCTTCTTCATAAACCCTACGGAACTAAGAAGTATATTTATGGGTATATTTGTCTACAGGTATTCATTATTTCTATATGTATTTGTATATCATGTGTATTTTTATAAACTCACACAGTGCTTCCTAGTTTGTGAACTTCCAGGTGTAATTTTCATCCAGCTTTTATATTTCTTAAATTTCTTTTCAGAGGTCTTTATCAGAGGTCCTAAGCATCCTGCTGTTTCGTATTTATTTGCTTTGCAGATCACTTTAGGATCTCCTCCTCTGCAACACAGCCCCTGATTAACTGTACAGCAGGGTAGACTTCAGGTGTTTTGGGACAGAGTTTTACTCCCATTATATTAGCACACCTTATATTTTCTCTTGAGCATGAACGTATTTGGATACCTGAGGATTGCCAAGATCTCACCGTGTTAGTCCCATTGATACTGAGGATGGGGCAGCTCAGTCATTGCTCCACTCTGGGACAAAGGCTTGGTATCAGAAGCTTGGATAAGAAATGAGTGGTAAGAGAAATGTAGCATATACATAGCAGGAGACCATAGGAAAAAATGTAGGGTGCTTTTTCATTTCCAGAGAAACCTTTACTAGGACATGCTGACTGATCTTGTTTAGCTTCGTGTGATTTGGGACATTTGCTTCCAATTCCAGACTAGTCTTTTAGTTGCAGGTGAAAGGCACTGACGGAGAGAAGACTGCTTTGAGTTTCATTTTCAGAGTGTTGATCATATTTTATCAGGTAGCTAAACCTTCCTACATATAACAGAGGCATGGTGTACAAATGAGAAAAGAAAAAGTTCCAAACCAAACTGATTTGGAAGTTTGCCACTCTCACAATAGTTCTGCTGTGGTGAAACTTGACTAGGCAACATGCAAGGCAACAGAAATCTCTCCCAGGGAGCTTTTACGCCAAGATAAGTTATATGTAATTCAAGCACCCTGGGGTATTCTAAATGGTAGACAATAAATGAGCCGTGCTTAAATGAGAGTACCTCATGTCAACTAGATTATTACACTGAATTGTGCATACTGTTACTAAGTTGTTAGTAGTGTACATTCAAAACTAGTAAACAAATCACAGTAACAAGTTACTAATTCAGGAAGAGCAAGCCCTCAAGCTGAGCTGCTGCAGCTGGAGGAAGTCATGAGCTCAGTCTGAAACTGCTTATCCAAAAAGCCAGAAAGAAGTATCATAAAGCTGAGTTTGGAGGTCACACCACTGTTTGATGCTTCTGTGATGCAGGGCAGGCTGTCTGGGGCAGACAGCTGTCCATGCTGCCAGCACCTGAGTGAAAAAGAGGGATTTAAAACAACAAAGAGAAAAATTAGTCTATGCTCTATATTGTGGCCTCTTCTAAAGACTCCAGCTTGCCAGTTAGGCAGCTAGCAGCATCTTGCTGGGAGGAGACTTGCTGTCTACTTGGAAAAAGAATAAAAAATGCTAGAAACACCAATGTTAAGGTATGCACACTTTGCAGAAAAATGGTGCAGCTGGTCAGGCTTGAGCCAAGCTGCTCTCAGCTGGGAGTGAGGAACTGTGTCACTCCACTGCACAGGAAGGGCTCTGGTGCTGCTTCTCACGACTTCAGTGTATGATGGATGTTCCAGTAGCAACTGTTGAGAGAGACAACATGTGTGGAACTGGCCATGGATTAGAAATAATTTGTCACTCTTTGATGTCAGTGATCAGAGTAATGACATTTATCAGTCGTCAAATAATAAATTTCAAATGCACCAACCTGCCATTGTGGTCTAGTAACAACTTTATACAAATAAATATTCCTCAGCTTAGGCAACTCTGTGATTTCCTATTATATCATTAAAAAACTGTATATTATATAGGGAGACTAAATCTCAAAGTATAATGAAGTATAATGAAAAATAAGCAAAAATAAATGTATCACAAACATTTTAATAACTTTTAAAAGCATGATCAACCAATACACTTTCTAAATGTATTTGTCAGCACATCTATTATGACAAAAAACTTGAAAATTGTAATTAAATCCTAAATTTAATTAATCCTAGGAACTGTCAGGAACTCCATTTCATTTAGTTGATACCAGTCTTACTTTTCACTTAAATCACTATGGGTTGGGAAGTGTTACATATTGCTCTGATATTACTGATAGCGCTATTTTTCTCTATAAAAACAATTGGCTATTTAACATTTTTAGAAATTATTCAGTAGTATTAAAAGAAAATATCTAATGGAATTTTTGTGTTAGTGTATGGTATTTTTCATTGTATCAGTTTAGACATGTCCCACAGTATACAGACATTAATGCAAATTGTTGCCAGAATTCATCCTTTTTTTTTTTTTATGTTATTCTTGGGTTTTATATTGTATAGAATCATAGAATGGGTTGTGCTGGAAGGGACCTTAAAGTTCTAAACTTCTTCCATGGACAGGGATGCAACCCACTCGACCAGGTTATCCAAATTCTCATCCAGCCTGGCTGTGAACACTTCCAGGAATGGGACATCCATAGCTTCTCTTTACAGTAAATAATTTCTTCCTAATATCTAATCTAAACCCACTCACTTTTAGCTCAAGGCCATTCCCCCTTGTCCTGTCACTATACGCCCCTGTGGAAAGTCCCTTTCCAGCTCTCATGCAGGCTCCCTTAAGGTACTGGAACATTGCCGTAACGTCTCCCCTGGGAAGCTTCTCCAGGCTGAACAGCCCCATCCATGTCAGTCTGTCATCATAGCAGAGGTGCTCCAGCCCTGTGATCATCTCTGTGGCCCTTCTCTGGAATTGCTCCAACAGGTCCCTGTGTGTTCATGTTTACAGAAGTCCAATATAACCCATGAAGCTGCTGCACACTTATTTGCGTAAGCAGATAAAACAAAGTGTCATTTTGTTATGGGTTTTTTTGATTTTCTGCAGAGAAGGATTAAGATCTGTGCCTGGATTGTTGGGTATCAGAACAGTGCAGATACAGAATGATGAAACATTCATCAGATTTTGGAGAATGTGGTGAGTGCAGGACAAGTTCAGCACTTCAACACTTGTTGAATATTTTATATTCTGGGCTACTTAAAAGAAATTGTCACGCCTGTTCTGTTTATCTATATGCCCTAAGTTTATGGCTGCTGCTTCGCTTTAAAAAGCAAAAGAGCAATTTACAAATAATAACTTCTCATTGCAATCTCCAGTAGGGAGAAACTTGTGCAACTTCTTCAGGGTTCGGGAAAAGACTTCTCCCAAAAGTCCTTCAGAGAGTGAAATGGGAAAGGAATTCCCCTGGGTGCCCTTGTCACTGGCAGCTCTTTTGCAGGACCGTGAGTCTGGCTGTGAGGTTTGAGCCGAGGTCTGCAGGCCTTGGTACATATGGTTAACCTCCTAATGCTGTTCTTGGGGACCTGATTAAAACTGCCAAGGCTCTTAGTTAGATTTATGCTTTTGCTTCTGGGGAGCTACTGTGCTGCCAGGGGCAGGAGTGGCTTCATGTGGTTTTGACTAAGGTGCAGACCAGGAAGAACTGCAGGAGTCAGGGCTTCAGGTGAGAACTTCTGTTTACTCACTGCTTCCCTGGCAACCAACAACTATGAGAAAGCAAACATTAAAAAGGTTCATGATAGAGCAAGTTTTAGTGTTCATTTTCTTATACAAACTAAGATCAGTTACCAGCCTAGACAGTTACCAGCCTGAACAATTTCTTGGCTATGAAACCTCATGCATTAATAATACATCCCCCACTTTCCTGCACTTAAAATATGCTAAACTGATGAAGGTAAATTGTGAAGGACAGTTATTGGAATTTCTTTTATTTTTGCTGGGATAAAAGCCAACTCTGTCACGTTGGCCACTGAAGCACCTCCTTATCAATGCCAAAGTTGGAGTATCTTTTCCTTGATAATGTCAAGGAAATTTCCTCACAAAATCCAGTTCTTCATAATGCCTTACCTGAGGAGCCTAAAGTGAGGTATCTGTTCAGAGAGACTCTTGGCAAATGCTGGCTGTTTCCAGATCCCACCATTCTTAATCTTGAGATCATATTTCCTTCATTTATATTTTGGAGAAAGCATGACCAGGACGTGGAGTCACCATGCACCTGGTACAAAATGTGATGTCAGTGGGACAAGCCACCAACAGCCTTTGTATTGTACATTATTACTGACAATAACTTTTATGCTGGCAGCTGATAATTGCTAAGCACTTGAACTTTGTACCCTATGAACAGTTCAGTGTTTTTTTTTTCGTGGGTATGTGTTGTTTCCTGTATTTAAAAAAAAGTAAATATACCCAAAACAAAACGAACACCCAAATCCCCCCAAAAAATTACAACGAAGTTGCACACAGTGTTGCACTCAGAAAGATCACCGTCATGTTGGAACTCTGAGCTCCAGTTGAGTTTGACCTGAAGTGGGGATCTGTAGAAGCAAAATGTCATAACCTGTGCAATACTAGGACACTCAATACTGCTACTGTCAGCAGAGGAACAAAAAGACTCAGAAATTTGGTGTTCATTCTTAACCTTTGGAGGGAATTGCAATATAGGGTCATGGACTTTACTTCTTCTTTAAATGTGTTTTCTCAGCCCATTCTTTCTGTCCTGTCCTGTCCTGTCCTGTCCCTGTCCCTGTCAATTCTTTTGTCTTCACTACATCTGCTTCCAGTTTATTTTTACCCTTATTTCAGATCTATTCTATGGGGTTCTTATTTAAGTGTACAAGCATCTGCCCAGACAGTCTTTGCTTCTGTTGGCTTAGATTTGTAGATTTCTGTAGCATTTCCAGTGGAACCGTAGAGGACTCTAAAGGGATTTTAAGATTGCAAACAATGTTTCCTAGCTACTCATGATGAATGTGTCAAAGCAGGTAACGAAGCTTGTAGGTTGTGTAAACATCTGATTCAAGCCAGCTACATTAGGGTAGGAAGAAGGCATTAAATAATTTTCCTGTGAGTGAATGAAGTTCTTGGAGACTCCACATTTCTCAAAGAATGGAAATAAAGCACCTTTGAATCACGATGGGGGTGCTCACCAGCTTCAGCTGCTGAAATAGATACCCCCACCTCAATTTTTTAAGGTAAGTAACAATAGCCTGGCCCCTGCCCCAAAAGGGCTGGAGCCAAGTACTTAAAGAGGGGAAGCAGACGGACTGTGTTTTCCCAGCTGTCTCAGACTTACCAGGGAGAATGGATGCAAGCTAGTAGTGTAGCAGTGTTGTTCTATCTTTTTGAAATAAACATTCTTTTGAGCTACTTAAACATCAGGCAGTTTCCTAGTGAAGTTTTTGTTTGGATTTTTTTTCCCCACATAACTTTTTTTTCTCCTTTTTCATTCTGTTATCTTCATTACCTGCTTTCTACAGTCATCTTTGATCATGAAGCACTTTCTTTGAATGTAAAGGTTTTTATAAGGGTTTTGCATTGGACGCATCCATTTTTATGCATGGTTTATTGCATGTATCCTAACAGCATTTTATACATATGTATATGTATATTTATATATTCTTTTACATATATAATAATTTAGAAAAGTATATATGCATGTTTTACAGTTTCTGAAGTCTGAAGATACTCTGCATTCAGCCTGGGCTAAAAAAAACCTCTCTTGGATGAAAAAAACAAATGAAAGGAAGAAAATAACCCACATGATTTACTACATCAGTATGACACATTTCTTCATGGTGGCTTTTGTCACACTTCCCTAACATGGATTTAAGAAAGGAGGGCATGGAAGCACACACTTTTAAGGAGAAAGACCATCTATTACAGCAGACCGTCAGTGATGTGACAAGCATGGTACCATCTTCCAGTATAACAGAGAAGGTCATACCTTCTTTATACCCAGGATGTGTTGATAATATGAGTGAGTCCTCCAGCAAAATCTGCTCACTTACATTTAGTTCAGAAGCCAGTGGTATGAAGAGCAACTGTAATGTCTCAACAGACAATCTGAGCCACAACCAAGATTTTCAGCATCCAAGGCAATTATGTTATGCAACCAACTCTGATTTTTCTCCTCAGAAGTTGACGTCCACTGTAAACCAGGCTGTAATACCTGATGTGAGTGAGACTTTGGAAATGTTCACTCCTCCTTTGCTCCCTGCCTCAGAGATGAACCATTATTCTACCACACACAAAACCACGGAACAGTTTGGTTTGCTTTAAATAATTACTGAATTTTAAACTGCATATTGTGTATTTCTGATAGTGTCCCAGACTGTCCAGAAAGAAAGAGTCAGTAACTTTCAGGTCTGTATATAGGTTGGTAGCTTTACCGTCAAGACTGGGAAGTTCATCAGAACTCCGTCTGATGCTGTTGCTCTAATACAGCCACACAATAAAGTGCATTTCATAAGAGACAATAAAATAATTGTGTTCTTACTCATCTTCTTTTATAGTAATTACTATCTCACTCTTTCTAGTGGAAAGGGTTGAGTGTTCTGGCTTCACATTCTTGTGTCTGTAATGGTTGTAGGGCATGCTCATGATGCACAGAAGTAACTCCACAGTTTCTCTTCCACTCAATGATCAATCTGCTTCTCATAAAACAGTAAACAATACAGTGCCTTAGTTGCATATTTTAAAGAAACCCTTGTATTTCCAACACAGTTGAATTTATGTACCTATTCTGGCAGTTCTCAATCCTTTCTCCACTGGGGGTCTATCATTATTTCAACTTTTTTTTATTTTAGTTCAAAGAAGAGTATAGTACTTAACATATGGGGCAGAATATTTGTTATTCCTTGGTTGTTGAAAAAGTAAGAATGTAAGTAAGGCTGCAGTTGAAGATAATTACTTGTGAGTCCCCAGAATCTGCTACTTCTGTTCTTGGGCGATGTAACCCAGGTCATTAAGTTTAAGGAACACAATGTGTCCTGTGATATTGTAAACAGTCAACAGCTGGTCATAAAAGCTGATACTGGATCATAGGCATTCTTTGTTCTTTGGTGCCTTCTGACACTTGACTATGTGAATTACTTGAACTCTGGTAAAGAAAAAGTGACCATGGGCTTTGCTTTATTACATGGTGCTTCTCAAGAGATACCAGAAGGAGAGACAGTAGAGTGAAAATGATGCTTACAGGTAAACTGCTGGGAAGCTTCTGGCACACCAGCAGCATGAGAACATGAGAGTTTTTATGCAGTACATTTTAGCCCTGGGACAGATCTGGTAATTCACAATATATAAATAAAAGAAAAAAAATCTATCACTTGCACTACTGATTTCTGGTAGTTCTTCTCAGTGGACAGGACAGAAGAAACAGATGACTTACAGAAGGAGTCAAATAGATATAAACTGGGAAACTCAGAAAATCAAGGCAAGTTGCATAGGTGTGGACGTGCGGGGAGGCAAAGGGAAGTACCTGACCTGCAGAAGTGCTGTGGAATTAGTAACAATTTAGACAGAGACAGAATCATTCTTCTATCCTGTCATCCCTAGTTGCAGACTGTGGTTATATTTCCTACTACTCGCATCTTTGCTATGTGGATATTGACTTTTGAAATCTCCTTTTCATCAATGATACTGGTAACTTCCATGTATCATATAGTTCAACAATAAAATGTTGAACCCTGGCATATTTTTAAGTTTTAGAGTGAATCTTGACGTGATGGTATCCTCTGCTCTGGTGCTATTGTAGCACCTTCTTGGTGCAAAACACAGATGAACACTTCTCTCCCTTTAGTGCTTTAGCTTCTATGGGAAGGAAATCCCAGCACACAGACCAGAAGAAAATGCTGGCTGATGTGAGGCTGAATAGCAAAACCTGGCAGGGAACATACTGCCTGCACAGTGCCAGTGTACACTTTTAGTCCTAATATGCCAAAAGAGTTTTAAATATAAATGTCAAATTTTTTTATTAAAAGTAATACACACTTTAGGAAATACCTACCCCCAAAAC
The DNA here is from genome assembly GCA_013397955.1 of Grantiella picta. Classification (NCBI taxonomy): domain Eukaryota; kingdom Metazoa; phylum Chordata; class Aves; order Passeriformes; family Meliphagidae; genus Grantiella; species Grantiella picta. The sequence goes on along the minus strand of VZRM01005322.1, from coordinate 578,626 downwards.
TCAGATATGGTGATTCTTTCTGATTAAAAACCATGCAGAAGTGTAGTTTGATACTATATCTTCCTGATATTTTCAGGCTCCAGGGCAGCAGGACCTGATGAAGCAGCAGATGGAGCAGCTGCAAAGGCTGGTGGCTGAACAGCAGAAAATCATCGCACTTTACAACCCAGGTACTCAGGGAATCTCTCCTGACAGTGTGGCACCTGCCCCTGCTGCTGCTTGCACTCCAGCAGCGAAATGCTGCAGTTCTTTAAAGAAAGAGTTTTGATAGCTCTTTTCAGTGCCTGGAGGCTTCCCCTCTGGCAGTTGAGCTAAAACATTCTCTTCTTTACACACATTACACACAAGCTGTAAACCCCAGAAAACACTTATTTCCACCTCTGTATACTAAAATTTCAGGAGAACCTTTGTGTTCACTGGTAAGTCTTCTAATATAATGCATAACCAGCCATTCTGAACTAAAAAAAAACCTTCCCCACTTTTGCATTAAGGTATGCTTCAGAGATATTTTGAAACACATAACTTTTACCTGCTAGTGGACTCAAGAACTCCTAGGGTAAAAGGGGCTTTTTGAATGCTCAGGAGTACTTTGAAAGTTGTCTTTAATTTAACATCCCTGTTGCATAGGATAATTGTTGTTACTACTGATGATTGTAGCGAGCATATTTTATAATTTAAATAAAATAACAAAAGTAGAATTTGATTATTTCATTCTGAGCATGCAAACTACCAGGAAACATGAAAGCAACATTGGTTTCATGTCATACCAGTATAGCAAGAGATTTCTAGCTCAATGAAAAAATCCTCGTCTTAAGCTTCTCTAATTTTTCTTTTCTGGTGATTATTTTTAGGCTTTTCTGTTTCTCCTGGGATACCTTCTCACCTAGTAGCCATAACGCCACCCCTTCCATTCTTTCCAGCTACTTTCATTCCTGTCCAGTTCCCATCACAAAGTTCTTTGCAAGCTGAGAACCTGGAATTCTCACAGATGTCTCCCTTGGCAATGCACTCTGCTTGGCAAAGCAGATCCCTGGAGTTCACACCAAACGAGAGCAGTTCTGAAATCTCAGGAGAACACGTGCAGCTTTCAGATTCAGGTAGGTAAAAAGTACCGGAAATCTAAGACTATTGTGCAACTTCTCTGTGCTTGTGGTTCCAAATGATTTTATTGCTGGTCAAGGGAAGGTGCTTTGTTTTTATGGTGGCTTGCAATAAAAGCTTTTAAAGTTTTGTAAACTTGATTTTTTTACTTCTTGAATCATAGTCACCCTGCCTCTCACACTGAGAGAAGTTCCACCTTGTACAACTATATTCCTATATATAAATGGAGAATTAAATTGGGAAAGCTAAGTTACATGAAGTAGGGAATATGTTATATTTAGGGGAAGAAGCATAAGTAGTAGGATGTGGCTATAGCTTCCAAAGGTGTGAGAAAATGTTTCTGTAGCTGAGAAGGCCTGCTCTCTGTCAGCAGTCTTGGTTTTTCTCACAATGATATAGAGTTGCATCTTTGAGAGTTAAAACAATGCAAGCTGCTACTTGGCATCTTCCCTTGTCTACACTTTGCCAACCTTGTCTTCTGTGGGAAGATACCAAAGGGTAAGAAAGAATAAAAGAGCAATTTGCAAGAAATCAAAAGTTGATTTCAAAATGGGGGGAAGAGGAGCAAAAACAAGTTGGAATAAATATCTTAAAAGGGAAGAGAATGTAAATCAGACATGCATCCTGGATGCCTTTGAACTTCTATAGAGAGACCTTACTGTGATACTGTGAGCCACTCCCATAGTACAATTGAAATTCTAATTTGATATTTCTCAAGCTAGCTCAGGACAAGTACTCTCACTGAGAGTCCTGTCTCCTTCTTGTCCCTGGAACTATTATTTTCTTGCTGGTTTACACTGAACCTGGATCCATTTCCCAGTGAAGTTTACCGTAGAGCTTCAGAAATACTTTGGACAGTACCAATGAGGGGGATTGAGGGGTGGTCTGTGGGTGGATGAATCACTGAACCAAAGAATTACAGAACCACAGAACCACAGAATGCTTATGGTTAGAAGGGTCCTCTGGAGATCATCTAGTTCAGCCCCCCTGCCCAAGGCAGGGTTCATCTTGAGCAGATCACACAAGAACTCGTCCGGGTTTTTGAATATCTCCAGAGAGGGAAACCCCACAACCTCCCTGGGCAGCCTGTTCCAGTGCTTTGCCACCCTCAGTCTAAAGAAGTGTTAAGGTGGAACTTCTTGTGTTTATGTCCATTACTCCCCGTCCTGGCTCTGGGCACCACAGAAAAGAGTCTAGAACCATTCTCTTGGCACCCAGCTCTGAGATTCTTGTTGTATTGAAGAGGCCTCCTCTCAGTCTTCTCTTCTCTAGACTAAACAGGCCCAGTTCTTGCAGTCTTTCCTTATAAGAGATATACTCCAGACCCCTCATCATCTTTGTGGCCCCTGCTGGACCCTCTCCAGTAGGTTTTTGTCTTTCCTAAACTGTGGAGACCAGAATTGAACATAATACCCCAGACATGGTTTCACTAGGTCTGAGTAGAGGGAAGGATCACCTCCCTCAACCTGCTGGCCACACTGTTCCCAATGAACTCCAGGATCCCATTGGCTCTCCTGGCCACAAGGGCACCGATGGCTCACAGTCAATTTGCCATCCAGCAAGACTACCAGCTCCTCCTCAGCAGAGCTGCTCTCTAATGATCAATCCCCAGTCTGCAATGGTACTTGGGGTTATTCCTCCCCAGGTGCAGGACCCTGCACTTGTCCTTGTTGAACCTCATTAGGTTTCTCTCCATCCAGCTCTCAGACTATCAAAGTCCCACTGAATGGCAGCAGAGCCTTCAGGTATATCAGCCACTCCCTCCAGTTTCCTATCATCAGCAAACTTGCTTAGGGTACTTCCTATCTCTTCATCCAGGTTGTGGACAAAGAAGTTGAGTAAGACTGGACAGCGGGAATCTGACACCAAGAACATACTAGGACAGGGGAAATGCTTATTACTGAAAGCAGTGCTGACTTCAATCTACGTCATATGTAAAACAAAGGCTAGAAAGTTCAGAGGCCTTATAACATCGGGGTAGCTTCTGACTGGATCTGGTCAATGCAGCTGTCTTTGAAATACACTTCAGCTGAATTTGCACTTGAGGACTGGGCTGAGCTGAGGCTTTCCTGACTGTTGTGATAAGCCTGGGTTTTTATTGCTGGAAACATACATGACCGTATTAACAGTTTGCATAACATTTCACATTCTTATTTAAAGGAATAAGCACCGAGCCACCACTTCAATCTACAGAAAGCTGTGCAAAAAACCTTTCCTGGCAAGATGCTCAAGAAGAGAACAGAAAAGAAAAGAAAGGTGAATTACACAGCTGCTTGGACACATTGTTCTTGTCTTGCACAGGGAAGAACTAGTTGAAAATTAAAGAGTTTGGGCGCAACTCCCATTAAAGCATTCTGGAGGCAGCATAGCTCCTCATGTGTGACCTGTGAGAAGGGACGTGTGGGTTCTGCATCTCTCGCTGCTGTCAGCCTACTGTGTCACCTCTGCCTCTTCAGCCATATTCTGGTGCAAGGCAGGCAGGAAGGTTGCAGAAACAGCACTGCTTGTCCACTATGGGACTGGAGATGTTTGGAGATATTTGGTGTGTAGCTGGGAAAGACTGAAGGATGAATATAAACTTTTGTATTCCTGTTGTTGGACCAAAAAGTCCCTCCAGTATGCTGCAGAGGACTTCAATATCATGGGCTGCATTCACATGATGAAGTGAGCTATATAGTTCCTGCCAACAGTAGCAGTGCATAGTATGAATGAGCAAATAAAGGCTTTTTGCTCTGGTTGTCAGCCCTAACTTGACCTAAAAGAGCAACTCACCGTTAGCTGACACTCAGAAGAAAAACTAATTGAAGTAGAAGCTGCCTTCTTGTAGTGAACATAGCCAGCAAGCTTCAATAGGAAGATGCACATATTTGTAATTTTGTGAAATAGAATCAAAAATGCCTGGTTAGAAAGTCTCATGTGTACAATCACTGCCTATTAAACTGTTAAATGAGCTGGATTGCAAGTCATATCATTATAGATATACAAGTAGCTCAGACCTGTGTAGCAGTGCCTTCCCTGCCATGTTCTGTAGTGAACACATTAAGCAAGCATTACAAACCTCCAGAGACAGGGGACACAAATCTTGCCATTTGGCCTTTCCATATTTCCAGCACCAGACTTGAGGATCAGAAGACTCTTTTCTTTTCCGCAGGTTGCATCCTTCCACCTACTTAATTCAAGTGTATTCTGTAAAATGTTTTCAAAAATCAAAACCTTGCATATGTCATTGAAAATAATAACTTTTCTAATTATTTTAGGATGTTCATATTTCATTGATTCATTCTGTAAAGGGTTTGCTTACACTGACCTTTTTCTTGCTGCTTAGATTGCAGTCAACTAAAAGAAAGGAGTTTCTCTGAAACTTTTTCTGCTGCCAAAGAACAAAGAGAACGACTAAAGGAGGAGATTTCTTCATCTCACTTTGGCATAGAGGGAAAGATGAAGACTGGAAACCTAGAAGGCAGGTGAGAAATGATCTTAGTCAGTCAGTCAAGCTTAAAAGTATGTTTTTCTTGATTGCATACATACTGTTTGCCTTATATATGTAACACAATGTCTCTTTGCTTGAGAGTAGCAGGTATGCATGGGCAGAAATTGGACAGCTCTATGGCCTGGCAGTTGATCTACTTCTGTACAAGAGGATACTGGTCTAGCCAGTATAAATGAACTGGTTTTGTAATTTTCAAAGGATAGAAGTAAGGCAAATTGGGCAGGGAGAGATAAAATCTATTGATATGCCATCACTTCTGCAGTGGCTATCAGTTTGTGATGGATAACTCATTCATTCCTGCTTTTGCTCTGCCTCTTCATCTGTGCCAAGACCAATTTTTATATGCCAATATATTGAACAGGGCAGTGAAGTAATCCTTGTTAAAATTATCCGGAGAGAGGAGAAATGCAACATTTAACTTGGATCAGTTTTCTGATCTGGTTTATCACTACCTTGCAAAAGGAACTGTACCAGGACACTGGGAGGGGTGCTCACAATGGGCAGAAATGGGTGGGTGGGCTTTGGTGGTGGAAGAAATGCTCACAGAGTTGTTACCTTTCCTCAGCTGATGCAGATAGAAGCAGCAGGTGTTTGGCATGCTGAGCCTTCTATCAAGTATAAAAGAGAAGCAGCAAAATTCTAGGAAAGCACAGACTGAGAGCAAATGTAATGAGAATGTATTAGTGTGTTAATTAGGTGGGGGTTGGACAGAAAAGGAAGACAGGGACCTTCAGAGCAGAAGGCTGGGAATATTCAGCAGTACTGTCTGGGCAGGTGGGCCTGTCCATGTATGCATTTTTTGGATCAGCAGTGTGGTGGTTTTGGTTGGCCCAAAACATCAGTAAAGTATTTTTAACTTCTAGGAGAAATTTGAACCCCTCAGAAGCTGCTGTGGTGGGCCTGGAGAGGTGTCTGAGGGGTGGGGAGTGGCACAAAGATGGCTCCTGTGTGTCCTGAGTGAAAGTTCTGGAAGTTTTTACATCAAGTCCAGCAGAGCCAATCTCTGATGGCTCTGAGAGTGATGGACATGCTGCTGGCCAAGTTTGAGCTAATTAGAGGTGCTAGTTACACCTCTGTGAAAACATATTTAAGAAGATATCAAAACAAAGCAGGCACACACTTCTTTGTAGTTAGAGGAAGAGGAGGTAGAGGTAAAAGTATGTGAAGGGAGAACAGCATGGAGACACCAAGGTCAGTGAAGAAAGTGGGGGAGGAGGTGCTCCAGGCACTGG
>VZRM01005322.1:466357-572684 GCA_013397955.1 Grantiella picta | reverse complement strand
AGTAGAGAACCCCTCTCCCTGATTGGACTGACCAGAACACCCCTCACCCTGCCCCCTGTCTGTGTTGATGGTTTGGAAAGAGAGAAGGAGGGGTGAGCGGAGAGACTGCTTCTTAAGAGGGTGGGGAGTGAGAGCAGAAATCTGTCTGGAGAGAGAGAAATAAGTAGAGATAAAGAGTATTTGTAGTAGAAGAATTGTGGTGATGAATAGATTTATGGACTTGCTCTGTTGACTGAGAAAATACCCCATACCCTGCCTCCCTACCCGGGCTTGTTGGTTAAAAAGAGAAAAAGGGGTGAATAAAAATGGGTTTGTAAGAGGGAGGGGGTGAGTGAACAAAATAGTGTATGAAAAGTTTATTTTTGCCTTGCATTTTATCCTCCCACTCTGTTAGGTAATTAAATCACTTTTTTGCAACTTTAAGTTAGAGCCTGTTTGCCCTTATTTTTCTTTGTGCATCCTCCTAGCAATGTCCTATCTCATTTGACTCACGAGATTGGTGTGTGTTTTTGCAGTTTTTTTGTTGCAGCAAGAGAGAGTCGAGGTGCCTGGCATTTAGTCAGGGTCAAACCCCAACAAGCAGTGAACTTCTGAATTGTGTCTCCCAGTCACCCTGGCTTGTGCTTTGGTTTACGTTGTGGTCTTAGAATGAGCTGGATGAAACTAAAGTACAGAATGTTCTCCAGCTCTTCATGACATTTTCACTGTGGCACCGGGCTATGCTTGGTTTGAAGTAAGCTCCACTGAAATGAATATTGTCTAATGTTAAATCCTCTTCAGCAAGAGTTTTGCCCTGCAAATCTAATACTATTAGGTCATGGTGAGTGTTACCAAAGACAGACTGACAAATCAAAATATTAACCATGGTACAGTGGTGCAAGGTAGAGATGGGGTATAGAAAGAACAATGATGTGCTGCATAACCAGCACTACTATTAAACCTAGGATTTTTTATATTCCTTAGAAGTTATTAATAAGTGACTAAATTAAGGCACAAGCACATTTACAATGAAATAAGACATTCATGTATGCTGTACTATGCTTCGTTTTCAGTCAGCTTTCACTTTGGCCCTCTACAACATCACAGATACTTTTTTCTACTCTATCACTCTTCATCATCTAATTCAAACCACTCTATCAGAGAGATAGTGAGTTCTTTGTGACTGTCATCAGCTCTAGTCTGGAGAAAATGACTGAAATATTTTTCCTTTTCACTATTTTCTATTTTTAAGGAGAGGCTGATACCAGCCAAAAAATGTTGCTTGCTGCAAGTATAATTAATGCTTGGTCTAGACAGGATGTTTTAAAGTGATACTTAGATTCACAGAATAGTGAGTTTTACTAACATGCTTCACATTTTCTAAAAAATGTAGAGACCATTTACAGTTTTAAACTCCATATAAGCTCCATACAAATTATCAAAACTAATTAGAGAATGTTACAAATAAGTACCTTCTTGTTCCTTGCCTAGGCAAATCACACCACCAATTGGTATTAGACAGAAGACTTCTGAAAAATTTGTTGAAGAGCAACTTAAAGCAGACAATCATCTCATAGAAAAACAGAAGGAGAAACAGGTACTGTTGCCATTGGTGCATTCACTTTGTTTTTGATGAATTCGCATGGACAATCAATATCGTGTGGCCTCTGTTTTGGCTCATTACATGGTAGCACATTTATCCACTGTTCTTTCATATGATATTGGAAGATTTTTCCCCAAAATGAAAAAAAAGGGCTGTATTATTCAGTCACAATCACGGTTTCCCACTGAATTCCTCTGTTTCCACCTGTTTTCTGGGTCATGGTTTGTGTGCAAGTCCCAAGACAGTTAAATAAGACATCAAGCTGATTCTGTTTGTTTCATAATAAATGGTCTTTCATGTGCCACTACTGTGAGAATGGGGGCATTTTCAAATACAGGTTTTGTACAAGGGCCAAGTACAGAAAGAGTGTTCTGCTTTTTACAGTGGGTACAGTTTGAGATGAGCTTATGCCTGACACCTCTAGGTGTCAGACTCAGCATTTGGTTCGGCTTGGTGACTTGGAACATGCATGTTTTATCGCTCAGAAATTTTCTCTACACCTCCCTGGCAAAATAACATCTCAAACTGATGCAGTTATCTATTTCTATGTTACATTGTAAAAAAATACTTGAACTTCCTCTGAAAACAGAGAAGAACAGAACTTTTCTTGTCTTCTATCATATAGACATTTGGCACCATCTTAACCCTTTGACTCTATGAAGGAATGAATGAATGGAGGCATGACATAGTGACTGCTTCTAAAAATTCTTTTACCTTCCCTGTAATCTCAAGGCTGTTTCTTATGTACTCAGTTATCCATAGCCAGTGTTTTTAAGACTACTGGTGTCTCAGCTTTTCCAGTTATTCTAAATACCTTTCTTTCTGAAGAATGATTCTCAGTCTGTTATTGTCAGGCTTTAATTTTTTTCTTTTTATTTTCAGAGCAAGGCACAAACAACACCTCAAAAGGCTTTTCCAAAAAGAAGAGAGGGCATGGCAAGACTCAAAAAAATTAAACAGAAGCCTTTAAAAGAACACAGCAGGCATTCCAGAAGAACTGGTTTGAATTGCTGGGGTAATTTCTCCCAGTCTGGCCAAGTGAACACAGGCATACTGCAGCCAGAGGAATGCTCTCAGCTAAATCTGCAGGTCAGTAGCTCCATGCAGATGGATATACATGAAAAAAAGGCAGACTGTGCTTTATCTGAGAGGGAGATAAAGGCTAAGACTGACTATGAAGCAAAAGTAGTGGAGCAAAGTGCAGAAGAAAAAGAAGTGATTGGGGAAGATGAAGACTCAAAGGAAAATCTTTCTGACTCACCACAGAGAAGATGGCCTGAAATCCTGCAACCTTGTCCTGGAACAGTGAGAGTCACAAACCTACAGGAAGGCCAGGAAATGGACTCTCATCATAGGGATCCTCTAGGACAAGCAGGCAGAACTGATGGAAGAGCTGTGGAAGGTACTCTGCAAAAGGACCTAGGTAGGGTGGATCAGCCTCTGAAGGGTCATCTTATAGAGGGAGCAAAACCCCCCTTAGTCCTACAAAGGCATTATTCACTCCAGGGTTTAGAAACAGATCACATCAAGGAGGCAGAGTGGAGTGCAGGCCCTGCATTCACACAGGGTCAGAAGTGGGTTCAGGTATGCCCACAGGAAGTTGTTGTGGGGAGCCAGAACTTGGAAAGCAAAAGGCAAATACATCCTGGGTTTAAGATGGTCAATGATAAGATAATAAAAATTACATGTAGCTCACCTGAGGCTGTGAAGAAGGGAAGGTCATCCTCAGCCTTGAAGCATGAGTGGCAAAAGGAGGGAACAATTTCCTCATCACGGCAAGTTGCACCTTCCTCCTGTGAGTCAAGCTGCTTATCCCCAAAAAGTGATGATGACCCCAAATCTCACCATGTTCTATATCCCTCCCAGCATGTACCTCAGGGAGTAGATTGCACTGACAGACATTTGGGTCTTTCTGATGGTGATTATGCTAGTGATGAACCCAGTGGAACAGAAAAAATCTCTGTTAGGACATACAGCAGATCACCGTCAAGAAAACAAGACTTTCAAGCAATATCAGGTCAACAAGATCTCTCCTGCAGTACAAGCAGCAGTGATTCTAGTACTGGAGCTGTGAGTCTGAAAGGAAGCAAGGCTCGCTCTTCTTTTCAGCAATCCCTATTTCATCTCACAAGATTGAAAAGGAGAGAGCATGAGTCTGAGTCACAGAATAGGAAGAGGGCTAGCAATGTTAAAAGCCTACATCTGCCATCTTCAAGAGGGGTTCATGAGATTCCTCCTTTCAAGAATAAAGAAACCTCTGAAGTGGAGGAACTAGAAAAAAAACTGTTTGCAGACACATTAGGTAAGAGCTACCCAAGTTTTGATTTCCATTTATTTTTCACTGAGGAAAAATTTTTCTCTTGGATTTCTGACTCATTCTGCCTGTGCTCCCTAGCTATATGCCCACCTGTGTCAGTATTTCTCAAACATAAACTGGAAAAAACAGAGAAGAGGGAAGAGATACATATGCAATCCCCTTGCTTTTCTTGGTTCTCCATCATCACTAGTCATTTTCCTAAGTCTGTTGTTTGATGTGCACTTTCAAATGCAGATTTTTGATCTCATGAAATGGGTGTGATGTTCAATGAATCTCTGAAGTCAGGGCTTGGATTCCCTCTAGCTTAGGTATGACTCATCCCTTGACAGTGAGATGTTCATATATTCTATTTAACTTCCTGGGAGATAACATACATGACTTTTAAAAAAGTGGACAAATTAGTCTCTCAAATTTGCATGCTTTTCTCCTAAGACACAGACAGCCTCACATCAGTGGCAAATTACAATTTCCTAAGAACATCTTCACTCAGTTATTTTCTGAATGTGGCTCCAGCTCTTTGGTCAATCAATCTTTCTTGCCTTTTGGCCCAAGATCTTACTTCTGGTAATGAAATGGTATCCTGTTTAAGCACGCTTTAGTCCTTTTTATTAAAAAGGTTCTTGACTTCTCTTAGTTTCCACTGAAAGACTTCCCCCACATTGACTCCTCATCCCAAACCCATTCACTTGCTCTTTATGCAAGATCAGCCAAAGTAAGTTCCTGTCTGCAGTAATCACCAGAGCAGAAATATTCACTTCTGATGGCTCTCAATTGCTCTATCACAATATACTAAGCACACTTTACTCCATGTCAGACTGCTGTTAAAAAAGTGTTCCTGAGGCCTCTTTGAAAGTTACATTCAAACTAAAGCTGAACTATCACATGGCATTCACATTCCTAAAAAGGAATTCAGCTACTGACACTAATATACCCCAAAATTTGTTTCATTTACTTCATTTGTAGGGCTTGGATTGCACTAAGAACTATGCTGCAAATGGAGTATTTGCATAATTAGGCAAAGGTACATGAACTTTTTTTTGAGAGGTTAAGCAATAAAGCTTACTGCACTTATGCAGTCTGTGGTTTTAAATACATAGAGAGGGTTCCTAAATATTCCCACAGTTCTCTTTATTATCATAGATACCTGTCCAGAAGAAACCCAGAACATACCCAGCAGAGGATTAGAGACTGATTTGCATCACAGAGAAACCACTTCACTGACTGTGGTGAAAGAAGAACATGAGGAAGAAATGCATTTTCACAGGTAAATCTGTATACACAAGAAAAAGATTTGTGTGTGCAGTGAGGAAAATATTTATTTTAGAATCCTCAAAATCAGGCTGTAAAATTCTTACTTACCCCCTAGCTTCTTTTCAGGAGCATCTGTGTTGTTTCCGAACTGAAACGCTTTCTTTGCTGTCTAGATTAAAAGTAAAGCACCTCAATGAAGGAGGTCAGCTCTCAAAACACTGGAGCAGTTTGGGTCTTAAGCTGCATAGCTTCTCATAATTTGCTGAATATCTTTGGATTACAGTGAAAGCAGTAAGAACTCAGGCTAATTTTTTTTTTTTAATACGGTCAGGCCACTGATAGAGTAAAGGAAAAACTTCTCACATTCACATCCAGGTAGTACATATTTCTGAGGTTAACAAAAAGCATAGAGCATACATCAATACCCACAGAATACTTATTTCAGGAATACTAACCTTCAGACCAGACTGAGGAGGTATTTGATACCATATAAATTAAGAAGCTGAAAATTCAAGAGTTGCTTTTGTAATTTGTCATTATTAAATGCTGTAAAAGTTTTAGTTTGGTGTGGGTTTTGTTTACATCTTCATAGAAGAAAAATAATTTCTTAACACAAAATCCCTGCAATGAATAATTTTGGAACTATGGGGTTTGTAAGTGCCTTCAGTGATTGTAGGCTATACAAATGCCTCTAATAAAAAATGATCTTATTTACAATCAAATCAAATATGTTTTCTAATGTGATGAAATCTGTTAGAAATTCATAGGTGACATCTACTGTGAACACAAGAAATATACTTTTCCTCCTTGCATTTCAAGCCTAGTTCTTAAATTGTGAAAAATTAGCATAATTTATTGATTTTTATTTTTTATGTATAATGAAAAGTAAGACTTTTTTTCAGATCTGGTTGTCCATTCTTCTTAATTTCAAGGACTATGGGAATAGTGCAAATGGCTATTTTGCATTTATTTGTTTGTATAATTTCCTCCTGTAGCTGCCTTTCAGCAAAATGCTTTCACTGTCTTAAAAATTAGTGGTTTCATCAAAGATCCTTGGATCTCTGATCTCTGGCTGACCATGAAAGGTGTTCCAGATGTGAGGATTTCTGGGATCTGGCAGTTCGTGAAACTACTAATGACATTAGGTGCTGCTTTCATTTTTACTGGTGTAAATTTTGACTGTGGAGTGATGTACTGGTGCAGAATTACTGCAGTGCCAAATTCTGCCAGCACTCTATCCTCTGCCTGCTAACAGTGCTACCTTAAAGATGCAATTACTTTGACTTTTTCATAACAATGCATATTTTTAGAAGAGCTTGCCATGGATTTATTCGTGTCATTAGCCACAGTAGCCCCTAGCATTTCCACACAGATGTTTATCCAAAAATGCGTGCCCAGTATAACGTGTACATCTTTCCACTCACTTTCTCTATTTATGAGCTAAAACTAATTGCAAAAGGCAGCTCATCCTCCCTGGCTGTGTTGGCCCTGTGCTGATTTATGCAATCTGAGAATGTGCTCTGTATTTTTTGAGGCAGTAACCCTGTTAGGAACACAAGATGACTGCCCATTGATAGCAGTTCACTTGTGCCATGTGACAACTTGTGCTTGCTGGAAGCAATGAAAATCCTTTTCAGAGCAGCATGACATGCCCAAACCTGCCCAAATCTATCCATTGTTTCCAAGCACTCTGTTTTCAGACCTTTGCAGGCACTAATAATATGAGCAAGAAGGTAAAACCAGCCAGGATGTAGAGTATGTTGTGTGTACCTGGTGCCCAACAGAGGCTGTACAGTGCCTGACGCGTCAGACTGTGCCTCCACAGCTGCAGCACTGAGGTAGTTTCTGCTGACCCTCGGCATAAACTAGAGGATTCTGTGATGGATATTTGCTTGTTCCTTCAACACGGGCAGCTTCTGTGCCATTTTTAATGCACAATTTCCTTTTAGTATGGGATCTGCACACTTTCTGGGCCAACAGCAGCAGCCAATGTGTCGGTGGTCAGTTCATTTTTTCCCACCTGCATCTCCCTGAAAAACCTTTTCTTGGAAAAAAGACATTTGCTTCATGTATGTTTTTGCCTCACAGACAGCCCTGACTTAATGTGCCTCAAGCAGAGGTGTGTCTGTCATGCAAGCAAGAATTTCAGTTTGTGCAAAGTGCTTGGCCTCTTTTAATGTATTTTCTATCTGCATTCTGTACCTAGCTCCTATTTGTAATTTATAGCTGTACTATTTGTCAGAGGCTCCAAAGAAGTATCATAAGTGCTCCTGGTATCCTTGGTTATTGCATTTCCTCAGGGGAGGGTCTGTTTTCTTGCCTTGACTTAAGACAGTTCCTTTCAGTCTTCAGTGGAAAATGTTATACATAGATCTTGCATCTTGCTTTTTTTGTAGTGCATTGTATTTCAGAGTAACTGGTCTGGATATGGAGGAGTGGTAGGCTGGACATAATCACACAGGGACTCTATTTGCTCATTCAATTTGATTACTTTGAGGATAATTAATACTTACATTGACTATTACCGAGACTTTCTCTAGCATGCTTTTAACCAGAGTATTAGTCAAGCTTGTTTAGGATAGAAAACAACAACAAAATTAGGTAATGAATTATAAAGAGCAGCAGGATATAAAGGGTTTGTTTTTCTCTTCGTGTCTGTGAGAACCTTCACATTTTGCTCCAGAGGTGCTAAACTCCACTGCTGAGAGGAAAGCATGAGGTCGTGACTGTCTCCTGTAGCTCATGTTGCTTTTCAAGTAATAGTGAAGAACAGATGGTGGCTGTAGGTCATAAAGAGAGCTGGAGGCTCACTTTTTATTTGTTAACAGGAAGCTAACAAATAATTTTATGTCAGAATAAAAATTAACTGAGAAGTTAGATTATAGTCATATAAATAAACTCTTCTTGAGGGTGTGTGAAGATTTGTACTCTTCCCCTCTTTCTGAGTGTGAAGTGCACTTCCAGATCACTCAGGTCTTGAGCCATTGAGTTCAAAGGCAAAATCTCTTCTAAACACCCACATTTAATTCTTGGAGTGTATTTACCTGTGGAAATTAAATGCTTTATCCTGTTTCATTCAAATCCATGGCTAATCTGATTTGTAGTAATGACAGGCTAATTGGAAATACAGCTCTGTCCCCAGCCTTGCATGATTGCAGGGCTTCACAGATCCACTGACAGGTAACAAGCTGTGCCTTCTGCAGGTCTGCCCTAATTTAGCTATCTGAATAGAAAATGTGTTTAAAAGCCTCTAAGTTCATGGTCATTATATTGTCAAAAATTTCAATTAGAACTGTTTCCAGCTGCTAAATAGAGTAAATTTTGCAGCTGAATGCATGCATGAGCATTCCCAGTGAGGAAATACCTCAGTTTTGTCAAGTGCTGATAACTGGTTGCCACTCCCAGCAGTATCAGCATATGAGGGAGATGCCCAAGCCCTGCAAAGATCATGCCCAAAGAAGGTATATCTGAAGACAGTCTTTCATTACCATTCATATGCCAACTTCATACTCTTTGTTTATGTTATGAACAGAACACGAATAGACCAGCTTGAGACTGTCAGGAGCCAGGAGCTAATTCCCTCTTTGGAATACAATAAAGATCAAGCTCACCCACTGCAGAAAGAAAAAATTGCCCAGAGCAAATTCAAAGGAACAACTAGAGTCACTGGACAAAATGTGAAATCAGAAGAAATTCAAGTAAGCTGTCTACTGTAGAATAAATTTGCAGTTTTTATCAATTAATATCCTTCCATACAGACATCTTATATTTTTACCTGAATCTTTCCATTTGCCACACGTGGCAAATTATTCATGTCACTTGTTTAGGACATTTAGATATACAGTGAAGATTTTTGATGTTAATAAGGTGCTACTTTGTTTTTTGTTTTAAATGTTTTAAAGCCCTTTTCTTTTGTATAAGAAAAATAATTAAGTTGTGCCTTCCATTCCTTAAGAAATGTTGGGGGGTTTCCATGCTCCTCATACTTCCTTGTACTGATTGCTCAGCTGAGCTGTCTCTTGAAAAATTTCCAACTCCTGCATAGTGGACTTTACAACTTGTTAATATTAGGTCTCATTGTGCCAAGTGAACACAGTTAATGGCCACCATTCTATATTCTCATCCCTCAGCTTTGTATTTGTTATAATTTTTTTCTTTAAACTATTCTAATCTTTGGGTTTGAGGTATTTTGATGATATCTAGCTAGGTATCTGACAATCTAACCTGCCTAATAACATCCCTGGGTCATTTTTTATGGCTCCTTCTAAGTTCCTTAGGGGATTCTATGTGTTTGCATCCTCTATTTCAGACTTAGTGATAAAATCATCTCTGATTATCTGTGGCCATTATCCCTATTAAAAACAGCTAGACATAATATGACTTAAGGGGCAATTTTCTAAAAGAATCACTGATAAACAGAGAAAAAATTGGTAAGCCATGTGAAACCAATAACAGGGATGGGGCAGCTAAAAGCTATATTTTTTTAGGAGAGGGGTAGGCAATGATAAAGCTCAGAAATGTCTGGAACAATGTTCTGTTGCAAAAAGATGTCTAAACCAAACTGATATATTTGACAGCAAACTGACAATTTAAATTAGTTGCATCACCAGAAAAGTTTCAGGACAATTAAAACTGGCAAGTTAGTACTTTGTTCAAAAATTCCATGCTTCATTTATTTTTCATTTGTACATTTCTGAGATACATATTTTTGTATATAACATACACATAGTGAATGTTTTCTCTGCTTACGTTCCATATTTCTCTAGAGGTAACAATTAAAACAGGAAATCTTTCAATGAGGTTATTGTAGTATTTTGATTTTAAATATTTTGAATGTACTCTCTGCACAATATTTTAAAATATCAACTTGGTTTCCACCTGGGATTAAAAAAAAATTAGAATTTATGCAGGGAATAATTGTGTCTCTTGACTATGTCTGGCTCTAGAGATGAAATTTGATAGAATTGTCTTAATCTTTTGTTCCCACCTGAAGAACATAATGAGTGCAGGTTCAAATGTTTAATTTTCCACAAAAAAAACACCAAAATACTTTCAGAGTCATTTTTCTCTGCAATTCCCAAGTTCTAAAGTCTGTTGCTTCTTGAAAGAATGAAGGCTGAAAGATGTGCCAAATTCAGAGCAGCCAGCTCACAGCTAGGAGTGGAATGTGATTTGGAAGCAAGTGGGCAGATGCACAAGTGAAGGGAAAGTGAGAAAAGGTTGCATATGACAACTGGTTGACTACAGAGCAAACTGCACATTTCTAACTCCACTTCACCGGTAGTATTCTGTTTGCAGGATCCAGCATGAGTGCCCTGGAGGAAAAGACTCAGTGTTTGCATCAGCATGGATGAGGGAAGAAGGGAGAAGGCAAAAATAATGGAGATAGATGTATATGGAAATTTCGTCTCCAAATTTCATTAATTTTATTTTCAGTTCAATTGCAAATTATGTCTTTGCAATCCCCCACTGTTTGCAAGAAGAATCTAACTATTCTTGTGCCCTTTTCACCACAAGAAGGTTTGATTAACTGACATTCTTGACATTAAAATACACCTTGTATTCCAACTTTTTCCTAAAGGCATTTACATTTAATGGTGATTATTTGCATGATTAGTTTGAATTTCCTGATTTTCTTCAGCACGGATTTCTCTGCTCAATTTGTAACAATTGGCTTGTTTTAAATATAGGAATTTTCAAGGTAGTAATTTTTAATGTTTGGAGGGCATTGTTTCATGGGTGTTTTCAAGAAATAATTTCAAATGTGTCCCTTTTTTATTGCATACCTTAATGCTGTAGAGCTTTAAGCAGAAAGAAAGGCTCCATGCTTGCTTCTGGATGTGTAAGGTGGGAATGCCTAGTTCAGATATGGCACACTCACTTTTTTTTTTTTACTGATAGATATTAAAGCAGCAGATTGCTGGACTGCAGGAGGAGTTCAAGAGAAATGAGTCCTGCTGGCGTGCTGCCTACAGCAAACTGAGAGACCAGGTTGAGTTGCTGACCAGGCAGAATATGGAGCTTCAAGATGAGCTCAGAGTTTCAGATCATCAGAGACAGAAAGCAGAAAAAGACCCCAAAGCTGTGAATTTCATGGGCAGAAAATCAGAGACCCTGGTACTGGAAGATATTATCTGCTTAATACTGTCTGAAAAATTCAGTGCTTTTTCTTTGGAGCTGTCATTTGTAAACACTCTTCCTTTACTCCTGAATAGGAGTTACACTGGGGTGGAGCAGGAGGGACAATCAGGGTGGAAAACATAGCTGGCTAATGTAAATGTCTTTGCTGATCTCATGAAATCTAATTTCCTTTAACTGTCTTACAAGAAGTTACTCAGTTATATACTAAGGGAACAAGTAAAACCCCAAAATTATATTAAACAAGCAGAATACTGAATAAAAAAGTTACAAGAGACTCTGTAAACCTATGAATAAACCACTTAAAGTTACCCACTTCTTACACAGGAAACAGTAAGACTTGGTGAAATTAAATGGTTTGGACTAGAATTCAAAAAAAAGAAATTTGGTTTGAGTGGGTCATTTCATTTCCCTGTGTATTCAAGTGGGAAAAACACATGCTTTGAGGGATCAGTTTCATCCTATGGGTGTCAAGGCAACTAGAAAAAATAATTATGTCCTGGATTATATAGTCTGATGAGATGAATCCTACATTTCCACAGAATGGCTGAATCTAGAAGAAAATAAAATTGAGCCATTTGCTCTCAGGCATTTACCTAAATTTCAAATCTAATTTCTGGCAACATAACTTCAAAAGATGTTAAAACTACCAACTAACCTGTCCTTTGATTTATTGGAGTGAAGAAATTTTGTGTCTCTTTTTTTATTTAATATTAATGTACTTGTTAATGAGATTTTTCACCTGGCACCATTAAGTTTCATTGAAAATGTAATTTGAAGTTAGACTTAACTTTATTTTTACTTTTCCCAAACCTGCCTTTCTCATATGACTCATCCTTTTATAGATTGTGAAGGTCAGAAAAAAAAAGATTGGTCAGAGGTACAGAATTAAAATACATTAAAATTCCAATAAAAAGCAAAGATAGGAAAAAGCTAATTGACTTCTGGTTTTGGCCAGATTTCTGTTTTATTTCTACTGCTTTGGGATATTTGATGATGTAGAATCAAGACAGAAGAATTCAAGACAGTGGATTTTTTTTTGTGTGAGAGTAATATTAGGATGCTGTATATGAAGATGCCAGGATGGCACCTACAAAGATTTGTCTGATACTGGGGAGTTTCAGTCCCTAGCAGAACAACATGTGGAATTTCATTTGTTGTGTTTAAATGTCATAATTTTTATTACAATATAAAGCCACATGGCTGTTTGGTTCTATTTGGTTCTATCTTAAAATTACATCTTTGTAACAAATTCTCCACTAGGTTGCAGAAGCTATTCTGCGAGGGACAACATCTTCATCTAAACCAGAAGAAAGTGCATGGAGAGATAATCACAAGAGCCACAGCATCTCTCATATGGGGCTGAAGACATCTTTGCAAAAGCACTTCCTTAGAGATGTGAATAATAAAGTATGCATCCCTATTGTCAGTTGTCACTTTTCCACAGTTTCAAATATGCATTTTAGAGAATGTAGTTTGCAATTTCCACAAATGAAACTGTGTATAAGCATGGTGAGGTTTTCTTGCAGTTGGCTTTTGCTCTCATTCTACATAAATATCCTCGTAGTTTTTCTTCTGGTTTTGCAGTAGCAGGAGAAAAAGCCTTTTTTCCTCTAGTTTTCTAGACCTGACTGAATTGCCTGTTGTTTTCAGGTATGCTCTGAATTTGTTGCTGCCACTACTCCACAGGTTGATTTTACAGGGAATCCCCATACTTTGCCTCAATAAACCATAGATCTAGTATTTTGCCATTGAAGGTTTTACTTGCCAATATACGAACAGATGTCTCTGTCCAAGTTAGGGGGAAAATCACTCAGCTTTTTAGAAGTTTTGGCAAGTTAACACAGTATGTCAAGTGAGATGCTTGTTTCTGGCTGGTGTGTCCATGACTGTTCCTTCACAACCAGCTTACAACATTTCTAACACAGCTCAGCGCTTAGAATATAGATATCTAAATATTCTCTTGGCTTTGTATTTCTTGCTTCATTTTATGAGCACCTTGATTATTACAAGTCCCTTTTCTTACTTTTGCTCAGATTTAGCTGGAATCTTTGCTGTGCTCAAGTGAACAGTCTCTCTGAAATTCAACCAATCTGCTAGAAATTATTCCATTGGCTAAAGGAAAACTTTAATTAGCCACCACACCCTGCTCTCTGCCCATATAGGGCCTGAAATAAAATGTAAAAAGATGTCAGATCAGAAGGGAGGCAACTGTTCCACTATAGTGAGCATGATAGTGTGTGTTTTGAAAGTCACTAGACAGTAACTTCAGTGAAATCTATATGGTGCCAGACATGAAAAGAGATAATGGTAATATCTTCCTATGGCACACAGCCACATGCAATAAAATTGTGGCTTCAGCAACAGTTTTGAGAAGGGGGAAGCTGAGCTATCTGAGCTTTCACCATCTAGCCAGCTTTGGATCCAGTCCAACTGGAATCCAGCACAAGCATGAGCTAGACTGGTGGGCACAGCGCCCAGATGTCCTGAGTGAACTCTAAGAGGGTTGACAGAGACACATGCTCTTTATCTGATTTGATGGCACAAAAAGACTTTACAGTGAACAGAGTGACTGTCAATTATTTGAATCTAGAATTGTAGTCTCAGGTAAATGAAACATTAAACAGAAGCCTGAAATCCGTGTCATAGCAGTAGATCTGAACATGGTGACTCATTTGTGTTTTCTTTGCATTTGAGCTCTTTTGATAGCAGGTGGATGTCTTCCCTCACAGATCCTGTGAGTCTGGATATTTCTGAATTTTGCATATAGATAAAACAAACTATCATACTATTTCAATGCAGAATTGAGAAACTGAGCACAGGAACACAGCAAAGTGAATAGGAACACATCGAAGTGAATAGGATAACAAGCAACAGAAGAGTTGTCAGGCATTGGAATGGGATGAACAGGGAAATGGAGGAATCCTTGGCACTGTTCAATTTATATTATTAACGAAATAACTGCTATAGTTTGTTTGAAACTGTTTGCATCTCGTTTCCCTTCTGTGGCTCACACATCCCTTAGGGTCCTACAAGTCTTCTGTCAGCCTTGATTGGTGGAGATGTATGAAATCAAAATGTAGAAAGGGTGGATATCCAGCAAGTAAAAATGAACTGTCATGCAATATATTTTACAAGGCTCAGCTTAGTTGTGATATCTCAGGGAGTTATCTTTCCTGCTGTTGACAGGGTGGTGGGGCTGAGGGATGAGAACCTGACAGCAGCTGTTGGCCTCACACTCTGCCCCTTGGATTACCCTTGACTTGCATCATTGACCAAGCGCAGAGAAATGTGGGGAAGCAAAGCAAGACCCCAAATACAGAGTTATGTATAAAATGTGTGTGTGTGTGTGTGTACGCCCACACAGTTAAACATTTTCCTAAAGTTTTAACTGCTTAATGATGGGCCCATTGAAGGAGGATTTTTAATGCTATTTGGAAAGATTGATATTAACTTAATACAAATGTTTTTACACTTTTTAGGCCACAAATAGCTCTGTGCAAAAAGCTGATCCTTTGAGATCAGTGACAAAGGAACATCAAGAAAAGAAAACATCTAACTGCTCCATTGGTAGAAGCACAACACCAACTGGCAGGAGGACAATTCACCAGGGAAGATTGACACCTTTTGACCCAGACAAAGTAAGTCAGTAGTAAGGTCTATTAAACTGCCTTTATTTTCTTTGTATGGTATAGTTCAGAATCTGTATAGGGATCCTGATCCCCACATGGCTGCTGCTTGGTCTTCTTTCCCTGGAACTGCAGGTTTTTTTGTCAGAAATGATCTTAGAGACTGTTCACACATGGAGCTATTTAGACACCTGCAGGGCAGAGTGTGGGTGAATGCCTTGAAACCTGCCCCTGTTGGCTCAGAAAATGTTCAGGGGTGATCACATGCACCAAGCATTGGGGCATCGCAGGGGCCAGTGGCTCCCAGGGCTTGGAGCACCAGCAGCAGCTCATGGAGCCCATCAGGCAGTGCCTATCCCACAGCCCCAGCCAGGGAGGAGGGAAGGCTGAGAGTGTGAGTAAAGGCCAGACCAACATCCCAATTTTCAAAGCCCACAGTGATGAGATGGACCTGGGGTCATGACAGGAAGTCATCCCACGGGTCAGGGCTGGGATTTGGATCAGTGAGGTGCATGGCCAGGCACAGACATTACTGCAGTGCAATCCACCATGGACTGGATGAAGTGCATTTCCCAAGAGGAGGGATGGGGGGTGGGAGGCATAGCCTTGTCTGAGGCTTCTTCCAGCTCTTCCATTCTCCCTTCTTTCTCCACAACAGTCTGAACCAATGTTAGACACCTGTACAATATCCACACAGAGACAGCTAAACTCCTAGGAAGAAGGAGATTATGCTCTTGCCGTGTCACCAATAGCTCCCATGTTAAAGTGAAGCATGATTGTAGGCCAGGGCATCTCCATTTTTCTGCAGATTGTGCATCTGCCCTCTCCGACTGGAGGAAGATATAATGGTAGGAAGTCACCTGGAGCTGCCTCACATCTGAGTGGCTGTTTTAAGGATCCCAGCTTGTCTTCCTGTGTAAAAGGTAAGGTATGTGGAAACTTCCTTAAAGTGGTCTGAAAGTGACTTGGAGACACTGGTTCCCAACTCTTGACGCATAGAAAATGTTGTCATTAAAACACTACTGTGATTCTTAGAAGTATTGTCGTTGGTTAAATTTACATTTTATAAGAGAGGGAGAGCAGATTTTGCTGTCACCTACTAACTCACTGAGTTTGTTGTCCTAGAAATTGAGGGGGTGGGAGAATGGATGTGGACTGAATTTCATCTTGGTCCAGGGCAAAGCACCTTTGGGAGGATGGACAAGCTGTAAGCAAACATTATCAGTGTAAGAAGCAATGTATTGCAATACTCTGAGAGCTAGCATCTTTTAAAAGCCTGAGATAGCATTGAAATGTTATTCAGCAATTTCCATATGCTTTCAATGACCCCTTTTTCTTTGATTTTTCTTACAGGGACACCTTTGCCCTTTTCATATAGCTCCGAAGACACATTTCTCTCACATAACCACAGCAATGACACTTGCAGCTTTGCACCTTGCAAGAACAGTGTAGAAACAGAGGTACTTCCACATGTAACTTTATTTTATAGAGTTACAGTGAGTCTGTGGTCTTAGTTTTCATTTACAGCATGCTAACTCCAATTCATTTGGGAACAATACTCTCCTGGCTTTATTTTTTTACCTTTACCCATTACATAAGTTCAGTCTTTAAAATAATATTACAACGGCTTTCAAATAATAGGTTAGATTTCTTTATCAATGTATTTCTCCACAGAAGTTGAACATTAATAGATTTGTGTTGTTAGTTAATATTTTAATTTTGGCTCAGGAAGAAGAAGCTCTTAAAAAGACAGAAAAATTTCTAAGAGCTCAGAATAAAGTGGCTTTTGTGACCACACACAGTAGAAGTGGCATAACAGCATATGACAACAAAGCATCTGTGGACAGTTCTGCTTTTTTGGATGCTGAAGCAAAGGTTTGAGCTATTCATGATTCTGGTTCTCACATGATCACCAACACTGTTATTTCATATTGTGAGCAGAGAGAAAATGCACCAATAAAAAGAAATTATTCCATTCCCACTTCCTAGGCTATGCTGCATTGCAGACACAGCTTTAGGGATGGATGTTTGAGCATGGTCTTTACAGCTATTTACTGAAGCATATAATTGCCCTGTGGGGAGCAGTTCTCCCTGTTCTTTGAGATCCCATAACTCAAAATCCACCACATCTTCAAACTGTGATTAGCATTAGCTAGTAACTGCCTTGGATGCTGTGTGCCAGATGTCACTTGACTTAAGGCTCCTTTATGCTGCCAGACTGTAAAGAGTACACATGTTAATGGTAAACTGGAATTGTAACATCCAGAATAGCCCTAAGTTACGTAGATAGCATTACCTAACAACTAAGAGCCACATCATTTGCTTTGGAAGAGTGACTACAGCTAATACAAGTACCTTTTTTCATAAACTAGTAATCCAATATTCAGAGATAGTTCTGCTCTCTGTTCCTGTGTTTA
The DNA here is from genome assembly GCA_013397955.1 of Grantiella picta. Taxonomy (NCBI): domain Eukaryota; kingdom Metazoa; phylum Chordata; class Aves; order Passeriformes; family Meliphagidae; genus Grantiella; species Grantiella picta. The sequence continues at coordinate 555,350 of VZRM01005322.1, read as the reverse complement.
TTCTCTCCATTTTGTACAACATAGTTTTGCCAGAACATGCTCTTGTTAGCTCATTTTGGGATGTCCTTTTTGCTATCTTTTGCTTTGCAAACTGAAGATAACTGGATGTAATGTACAGCATTTCTAGTTACAAATAAAATGTGAAAATTCATTTCAAATACAAGGCAATACCAGAAAGAAGGGAATCTTTCCTCTGTGTGTGAAAATAAATAAGTTTTTTGCACAGTTGTTTAAAGTTAATGAAAATATTTTTAAAACATTCCTGTTTATAAAACAATGACTTTGATGTTTTCATAATGTAGCCTCCAAAATCAATATTATCCAGAAGGCCAACATTACATCAAGAAAGAAGAAAGCATGAGGAAGAGGTGCAGGAAAAAATAGAGTATCATGATGGAAAGGTGAGAGAAAATGAGGTTGTTGTTTTTTGGGGTTTTTTTTTTTGTTTGTTTGGGAGACATTCCCTTTTTGTGGAAATTCTGATAAAATTGGAATCATATGACAAAGCTGTAGTACATCTTCTGGTTGTCTTCTTCTTTGGACTTCATCAAATGAATTCTATTATGGGATTTGATATATGCTGAACAGACCTCCTGTGCTATCACCAGGAAAACTGATTAACCAGAGGCTATGCTGGGTATGAAATCTTCTCTGACTCATGTATTTTTTGTAGAAGAGCATACTAATACCATTATTGCCTGCTGTCAATAAAAAGTCTCAAGCAAATTTTCAGGTTTGTGCAAGCAGCCAGAATTAATTCTGTAGTACTGAATGTCCACACAGGCTTACTTAGAAAGAAGTGGTTCTTACCCTACCACATCTGCAATCTGTGTTAATGCATCAAGTTCATTCATTTTGCTTTACACAATTCAGAACCAGGTGTCTCTTAAGTGACCTGTGTGGAACATGTACATGCATATATGAAATGAGCCTGGGCAATAATTCACTAAAGTTGGTCAAGAAAAACATTATGATCTTCCCTATTGCCCCGGGGCTGTGCACCTTTTTTTGCTTATTTGCACTTAAAACCAAATGGTGGGGGGAAAACTTGGAACATATGCTACAAGTAAGTTCATCTTGTAAAAGGAAAATTTCTTTTGGCCTCTTTTATGCACAAATGAAGCAAAAATAATGCTTGTTCTGTAGAGATAACTTTTAAAATACAAAAGTATAGCAAGACTTCTCCCAAGTTCCAATTTAGCTGGAAGGATGTGCAATGCTGCTCATTTCCTTTGACTTCACTTGGATGCTCTGTGTGTTTGAAGGTAGAAGAGGTGTTTTCTGATGGATGCCGAATCCTCACTTTCCGTGATGGCACTAAAAAAGAGATCAGTGCTGATAAAAGGATGACAATGATTAGCTTTCCCAATGGAGATGTAAAGAAGATCATGCCAGATCAGAGAGTGGTGGGTCGTTTTCTTTACAGGAAATAAAATGGGTAACTGATTTTCCAACAAGGTCCTATAATTTATCTTGATTTATCAATTCTGAGGGAAATTGATGAGGAAGGGTGTAGGTTTAAAAACCCTGAGCAGTGCAACTGCTTCATCTTCAAGGACAAAAGTGGAAGGCATGAAGGTAACAGGCAAAGAAGGAACAAATGTGTAGCTGGCAAGGCAAGGGTCATGGGCAGCCATCAGAAGCAAGGATGGGTTTTTATACATTTGTAGAGTAGATAGCATTAGGGGTTCTTCCCTCTTGGCATTATGTAAATATAAATTGTTAATAATAATGTGAGCTAAAGTGGAAATAAGTGAGGCCTTGGCAGCACTGGAATTATTTTAAATTAATAGTTCCTGGATGAGACCAAAAATAAAGAGATGGGAGGATGATTTCCATGTGCACACTGTTCTCCTGCATGCTACAGAGATGAAAGTAGCATCATCCAGACACAACAGTGAGGGTGAATGAGAGGAATGAATAGCTATATGAACACAGCTACTTTTGGGGATGGCAGATGCAGAAAATGACCTTGAAATGACTTTTTTAAGATGGCTTACTTTTGAGCACATTGTTATGGTTGAATCTACTTATGCAAATATTGTGAAAAGGCCGCTATCATCTCGCTCTCCTTCCAGATTTATTATTATGCAGATGCACAGACAACTCACACTGCTTATCCAGATGGCCTGGAGGTTCTGCAGTTCCCTAATAATCAGATAGGTATGCAAGAGCTCATAAATGCGAACCGTATGCGCAGATTTATTTCTATTATGAAAGTGTGGTGTGAATTCTGACTCCAGCAGATCGGGTGTTTTCTTACCATTTCACAATGTCTTTTTATTTCACTTTCAGTATATTTCAACACTTCACTGCTCAGTTTCCTCTTACTAAGAAAATACAATAATGGAATGTAAAGTAGCTCTTCTAATTTTGATTATATGACTATGTGATTCTTTTATTTCTTTACTAGTATTGTGGATATATTTTATATCCTGACTACAGTGTCCAAAAAAAAATCCTGATAGAACTCTTTGTAAAGCAACCTAAAAGAACACTAGACAGACCTTTTATATCTTCTTTTCCACAGAAAAGCGTTATCCTGATGGCACACAAGAAATTGTGTTCCCAGATCACACAGTGAAATGCCTCTATAGTGATGGGCTGAAGGAAACTTTTTTCCCGGATGGCACAGTAGTGAAAGTAGAAAAGTAAGTCCTGTGTGAACAACAGGGACCAGGCAATGGACACAGGTACAATGATACTGACATTTAGAACTCTGGCTGGGTTTTGCATAGCTGGGAAATATCCAGTGAAAAAAGATTTGTAAGATTACAAGGGGTTTGCTACAATATGGCACTTAAAATTCACTTCCACCTTGAATGATAGGTGACCATTCACAACTGGCAAAGGGACTGTGAAATATTCCTCATTTAGTTCCATGTAACTTTACGCTGGCCAGAGTTGCTGGGAGATCACCTGTTGTCAGTGTTAACAATGTGGGTACTAAAGAACTCAGGATGAGGGCTCGTGAGCTCTCTTCCCAGCTGTTTAGCTCCCCCTCTAATATTGGGCAAGGACTGAGATTATGTCAGTTGGTTAGAGAATGGTGCTCATAACACCAAGGTTGTGGGTTTGATCCCTGAATGGGTTATTCATTAAGAGTTGGACTTGATGGTCCTTGTGGATCTCTTTCAAGTCATATTCTGTGAATCTGTATTGCCTCTCTATTCCTCCATACAGAATGAGAAAAACAGCAGCAGGACTCTCTTACATGTGTCTCTTCTGGGCTTAGAAAGTATCCTGTTATAAAGTGGATTTTCTGCCTGCAAAATGCCTTGAGATCCCTGCATGAAGTCATGTAAAATCAGTTCTCACAATCCAATAGCTATTATGCTATGTATTGAAGTAATTTTGTGAAATCAGATCTCTAAAGCCATTCCACATAAATCCTGAGGTTTTCCACTTGACATTATTTACCACTTTCATTAGACAGCTCAGTAAGTCAGGTTAATAAGAAGGAGTGCCTTCCCATCACTTCATTCATTGCTACTTCTTTCAGGAATGGAGACAAAATAGTGGTGTTCAGTGATGGCCAAAGGGAGATTCACACTGCGCAGTTCAGGAGGAGGGAGTACACAGATGGCACCGTGAAAACTGTGTTCTGCAACGGCCGACAGGAAACCAAGTACTCCACTGGACGAGTCCAAATCAAAGATGAGGAGGGCAATCTCATCCTTGATAAGAAGTGATTCCTCCCCACAGAAGGGCTGCACTGTATGTATGTAGCTTAAGCTGTTTTCTTGGCAGGTCAGAACTCTTAGGAAGATTTAACTTGTGAAAATGAATGGATGGATCTGTAGGGCTGAAAATTAGTTTGGCTTAGCAACTGGTGCTTAGACTGAATAACCTTACCTGAATGAAATGTCTCTTGAGTGACACTGAAGGAGATGCAGTCTCTTTGTGTATTCAACATTAAAATAAAAAAGCACAATACTTCTCATCAAAGTGTTTGTTTCATGGTAATGATCACACTTCCCCTAGTTTTTCTGCAGTTTGTTGTGAAAGTGACTACAATTAAGAACTATGGCATAAGAACCTTAGATAAGAAGCAACAGTTCAATGCTGCCTTCTGCTGACTAAAACAAATCTACATAGGGTTTTTATTTCCTCAGTTAATCATTACAAAAAGTGTGGAAGTGATAATTGTTTTCAGTTTGTTTGGATTCTCTGGAGCAGAATTTCCCAGCATGTATAAGAGTTTATCAAGAGCTAGACATTACACCAAAACCCAGTCAGGAGTGGAGTGAAAAGCCACAGCTCTGGATATCCCTTCTGACCAAAGTTATTCTATAATTATAGGATCATAATCTAAAAACTCTGCCTCATGCATCTGAAAATAAAATGCAATGTTTATTCCATCCTAGTGATTATTCTGGATCAAAGAGCTCTTTCTTCTTTCTCCAGTAGTCTTGCCTTAGACCGCCTCTGTGTTGCTTTGTCTTTGAAATAACCTTTCCACCTTTCCCACTATTGCTTTTATTCTTTCAGTAGTGCAAAAATATTTCTGGTCAGTGAATCTCTCCATCTTTAAAGTTCTTTGGATGGCACTTGATACTTAGGGGGATTAATAATTTATCAAATGCTGCTTTCAACTTCCTTCCCCATAGACAGCCTGTCAGAGAATCATATAACAGTTTTGGTCAGAAAGGACCTTAAAGATCATCTAGTTCCAACCCTCCATGCCATGAGCAAGGACATCTTCCACTACACCAGATTGCTCAAAGCCCCATCCAACCTGGCCTTCAACACTTCCATTGAAGAGAATTTTTCCAAATCACTGAAACATTTCTCTTGTGGAGCTCAGCTCATTATTTGCCCATTGACTGAGATACCCAATTATCTCCTTATGCCCTTCAAATTCCTGTATCAACAAATACGCTCTCATAGCATGCTGCTTTATCCTTTTCTCACACATAAGTGCAAAAAATGCAACATTGTGGAATTGCTTACTCTTCTCTTCTGTGTCCAGGGGCTCAGACTATCAACCAATCACCACTCAAATTGCAGAGCATCTTTCAAAGAAAGAACATGAAGCATTGCTGATATTGATCATACACGTACTTCAGTTTATCAATTTAATTATGAAACTGTGAGCATCCATGCAGTTTGATATCAGCTGGTGTAACAATAAAATTGTATTGTTTTTCCTTACCTGCTTTATGACACTCCTGCTTTCCACTACTGAAATAGTTAATATATTTTATTTGTTTAGTAAAAGAAAACTGTAACCAAAATAAATTCAAGACATTATACTTTTCCATGTGTTTCACTAAAAATTTCTGTTTATGCTACCTTATGCTGAGAAAAACAAATCTATGTTGATTTTTTCCTCAATTAACTATAATAAAAAAGTCAATGTGGCTAATGATTTCAGTTTGGCTTGGAAACTAGATATGATACCAGTGCTTTGCAAAGGACCATTGTTTTTATTCCCAAGAATTCCTTTAACAAAAGGTCCCTGTTCTCCAGTTAAAATGCTGACATTCTTTTTGTTTCTGTAGTAAATAAAAAAACAGGCTTTGCTAACAGTTTTTACCCTTAAATCATTGTTTACTATTTAATAACCTGTCACTGAATCACAGAATTCTGTGGATAAGTAATCCCTTCCCCAGCACTCACTGTTCTGGTGTGTACATTCAGTTCACAGGGAGGCTGTCATGGTGCAGAGGCATGGGCCTGGTTCTAGTCTCTGGCAAATCGAGGGCAAACCTTCCACTGGGGAAATCAAGGGTCAGGCTACTGAAGATTTCACACCACTTTTGCCAGCCCGTCTTTTTACCAAGACACATTTTTCATGTGATATTTTATAGTATAATAGTATTTTTGACATAAAGGGCATGGGTTGGGTTTGAAAACAAGGAGGCAGAAAAACACCTGCATGAATGACAAACTCTGTCAGGTATGTTATAACTGAGAGTCCTCCACAGATGAGTTCTGACACATCCCATTTTTTTTTTCACAGGCTGATTCTCACACCCTCTCTCCTCCGCCTTTCACTTGCCTTAGTTAACCAGAAGCATGGCTCTACCATTTATAGTTCATAGCTGTAGGAAAAAAAATAACCCCAAAATAACCCAAATTAAGTGTGACTTAATATTGTGCTTAAACTGTAGCACCACACATAGCAACTTCTCAATATTTTTTGTCCTGGAGGATTTACAACAAAATTTTCATGAATCCTTCAGGGAGATGGAACACATTTGGGAAATACCACTTTTCACAGGTTTTTCTGGCATTAGCAAAAACGTGCTACAGCCAGTATTTGGCCTCAATTTTGGTTCAAATTTAGAATATGCTCTGACTTCTGAGCAGAGCTAGTTCCATTCAGACATCCAGGGGCATGGTCTCTGGCCTTTAACAGAGGAAATACGTGTGTAGGTAAGTGTAGGTAATCAGCAACTGAGTTGGGCAGACTTGTGTGGAGAATGCCCAGACTCCTGGTATTTTTTATTTTTAGCTTCACCTTTTGGTCTGAAGGGTATTTTTGGCTTGATATTTTTTCCTGCAGCTGGGAAGTCAGTGTTTTTCTTGGAAGTGCTCTGGCAGTTTTCTTAGTTAGGACAGCCACCTTTGGAATTGATCCCCTTGCAGCTTGCAGGGCAGGTTGTAGAGAAGAAGCAGAAGTACAAATAGCCACTTTTTCCATAAGTGAAGTGAGTAAGCCAGACACTCTCACCAGCTGTGCACTAGGACACATGCCTTCTGCCAGCCTTCATACCAGCCACTTGGCTTGGCCTGAATGTGTCAATCTGCTTGTAGTTCAGCAGTTCAGCAATACTGTGAAAAAGTTTTCTTCTCACAGTGTCATCCATGGAACAGCCTAAACACAAGGATGGATGTCAGTTGATTTCTAAAAGCCATGCCTCAAATTTGTCACAAACGTTCTCACAGACACGAAACTCCAAAAGCTTCAAGATATCTCTTGTATCATAGTCATCTGCCTTCACTTCCACCTTGCTTTAAGGTGACACAAACCTAATGTGCTGGTCTTAGGAAATTATGGTTATCTTTGCTTCCACTTTCTTTACTGGGAAATCTTTGTCCTGTCTGCTTATTAAACAGCACTATGTCACATGATAAGAGAAAAATTAGTAACAAACAACAAGCAAACAACAACCAAAAAACCAACCAAAAAATCTAGAAGACAAACACATGAAAAAAACAACCATACAAAACTAAACAAGATTTACAGTAGCTGGTTCAAATCCTGGGGCAAAGACAATGAAATTAGGAAAAAGATTTTGCAATTGGAAGCAGCCATAGTAAGTATTGGGATGAGTCACTGTACAGACTGCAGCTAGCTTTGTCCTTTCTGCACTGCTTGGCAATGCTATTAGCATTTCTTAGCATAGTGTTTCTGCTGTTGAACATGAATCCACGTGTGGTAAACTGTGCCATCACAGTCTCCACTAGGTAATCATAAATTTAGCTGTTAATAATGTCTGAATAATTGAGCTTTCTTTGGTGGTTTGTTCATATCAGCTTGTATTAATGAACATCTTTCATACCTCTGGCATTCAGGGAATGAAATTAAACTTCTGGCATTCAGGAAATGCCAGTTTACAGGAAATTGGCTCACCAAACCTAGATATAACAAATGTCTGTTTCAATTTCCCAGATAATTAAATGCAAAGAAAAGAAAACAAACTAACTAACAAGGAGCACCTATCCACTTTTAAGAAAGTCATATCACATATAAGCAGAAGTTCTTGAAGTGAAATTAGGAAGCACTAACTCCAGAATTAGGCACTGGTCTAAATGAATGAAGATAAATTTCACTCACTTTACTACATATAAATATGGCCCCAGATGAACTCCCATCTCTTCACCAGAGATGAGATATATGTATACTATGCAGCAAAATCCCTATAGCCTTTACAATAAACAAAACCATAGAAATTTTATAACTGCATATTGTCCATGCACAATAATGTTGTAAATGGCAATTTTAATTTAAGTCATGTCCAAGACTCATGGGCACATTTATATTCATCCTGTCCCAGGCTTAGGCATGTTCATTGCCTTGCCACATGTAGCTGTGGCTTTCATTCCAAAGGTAACAGAGTTTTTCCTCATGCTCTCTGTGCAATGGAAAAGTTGTCATTTGGGAAATGACTACATAAAGTCCTGTGAAAAATCAAGAGTGAAAAACATCTCCCCAAACCACAGGCCACAGTGTTCTATCTCCTGTGCTGGTTCAATGTCAGTGATTCTGCCCCACATTTTTATTGCTGAGCATGGCTTCATGTGGCATGGGATATCTTTGGTCAGTCTATCTCAGCTGCCCTGGTTGAGCCACCTCCCAATTTCTTGGCCTCCTGCAACCTCCTTACTGAGGGGGAAGAGTGAATAAAAAGAGAAAACCTGAATGTTTGGCAAACACTACTCAGCAATAGCCAAAACACTGGTGTATTATCAACACTGTTTTAGTTACAAAAATCTGAAACACAGTGCCATATGGACTGCTATGAAGAAAGTTAACTCTATCTCAGACAGACTCAGTACAGGACTAAAAAGAGAAACTATATTTAAAAAAAAAAAAAGCAGCTGTGTAGTGTTCAGGAAGGGGTGGTCTTTTTGTTCTGAGGTTGTAGAGCATCTCATGTAGCAGGATCCTGACCTCTGTGTTGGGTTGTTACAAATAAGTTATTACATTCATACAGATGAGGTTTTCATCATGATGGTGACCTAAAAAGTCCTCTTCGCTTCACTTGCCACTGAACATTGCTTTGTAAAAGAGAATGATTCAGAGATGTGTTGAAACACGATGCTGTGTTTCTCTATGAGATGGAAGCAAGGCAGGGTAAGAATCAGCAGCAGCCTAGAATATCCATCTGTACCTGCTGGGCAGATAGGAGGCTGTCAGAATTCTGCAGCCACAATAGTTTTGCCATTTGCATTTCCAACAGAGACATCAACAGCATGACTTTGAGCTGAGAGGGCAAAGGTGCAAGAGAAAGCTGCATCTGTGAGGAAGCCCACCTGTCACCTTCTTTTCTGCAGGATATAATGAATTTTGCTTTATTGTAGGAGACCTGGAAAAAAGCTCATAATTTGAAAAGCCATGAATCAACACAAGTGAAGTCTGAAGGGGAGTCCAGATGCTTGGGAACAAGAAATATAAGAGACACAGTAAGGTAACATGAAGTTTGCTGCTGTTTAAAAGACCTAACAGTTTGGGGATTATTGTCACACAAATGGTGTCACTGTTGTCACAGAGTGTGGTGCCTCATCCTCCCGCTATGGTTAGTAACTGAGAGGAAGTAGTTTCAAGTGATGTCTCGATAGCAGGCTAGCTTAACTAGCTATGTAGTTTATTTCCAGAGGCAGTACTAATCTTGGATATGAAGAGCATTTGTCTGCAATTCTTTTGAAGCTTTCTGCCACACATAGAGAATCTGAATAGTGCCATTACCAGTAATGATCATGAAGTCTGTACTTTGCTCTCTCATTAGGAAGTCGTGACACTGCATAGTAACTGTACTGTAATACTCTTCTCTTTGCAGTAAAACCACAAAAATCCATATCTAGAAACAATATGGATAAATCTAAAGAGAAGCTGAAATTAGATGAACCACTACAAGATACATATAGGTCTCAAGGACTTATTACAGTGTAGGCAGGCCCATCCTCCTTTTCTCCTTATCACTCCATGACTCGCACTGTCACCTACACCCTCCTTATGGCTAGGTTCCCCATGGCCTGGCTGCTCATCTTGAAAACAGCTCTGTCCCTGGATGGGAAAGTGGGAGAAGGTCATCATACTAAGTATTTTGTCTTGTGGAAGGCATTTGTTTTAGGATGAAGTTGCTGTAACTGGTGACAGAAAAATTGGAGACATGAAAATCAAAAGAAAGAAAGAGTGCTGGGATAGAGGGATAACATGGGCAGATTCACAGTTGTCTACTGACCTAAGACAAGTTAGTGGACTCAGTGGTTAGTTGATTCTGTGGTGTGCAGTTATGAACCGCAGATATGGCCAGTTTATAGGGTGATGTAATTTACAGCAGGTGTTAAAGATTGCAGCATAAAAACAACATAGATCTTTATAATTAGTGGTTCCATGAAATTATCTGTGTTGTCTGCAACCAACTGAGCAAATCCAATTGCTCCTCTCATTCTGCATGTGGACTGTATAGGTTTGATTGTAAAGCTATACCAGGTCTTATCCACAGAAACAAAAATGTGAGGATTTTAGGAGTCTTGTTTACATTTATTAAGACTTTATTAATTAAAATAAAAAGATAAAACAGTTGGTCATCTGCACGAAAGGGTGAAGTCAGATAATCTTCCCTTATAAATGTGAAATGTCAAAGGAGATTTTTACTCCTAACACATTTGCATTATAATGGTCTTGAAATCTATTACTTTACCATCTTTTTGGATACAGTACACATTGGAATGCCCTTGGAGACATGCCTGTAAGGAGCTGGCCAGTTTGCTTTACCTCCATCACTCTGATCCTGTTGGATTACATGCATGTTTCCTGGGAGTGAGGTCCTCCATTTTCCTTCTTTGTAGCAGTAGGTGTCCCAGGGGAGCTCTTAGCCTCAAGGTATTCCACAGCCCCATACGTCACCATGGACAGCACAAGCACAGACAATAAAATGTACAGTTTGACGTAGGCTTGCAATTTGGTGCTGTAACCAAAGGCAATGACAAATCCAAGTGATTCCCAGAGACGGTAATTTGCAAAGGCAGCCTCCTTGTGTTTCTCAAATAAAATGCCATAGAGTCCTGGAAGGAAAGAAAAACATGTCTTTTGAAGATTAAGTCTGCAACCGTTTTTTGAAAAGGGAATAAATAGAGCACAATGGGGAAGACAGATCGTCCCTCATAAATGTAACAGAAAGGAAAATACAAGCTTTGTTCTAAAGAAAAATTGTGCTTCTGTGAATTGTTACATGTGAAATAACAGAGCAAACAAGACAAAATAGAGAATATCAGAGAAAAAGGGAATGAAAGTGTGAGGAAGGAAGAAAGGATGGTCTCTATTCCTGCCTCACATGGCAGGAAGTTTATTTTTAAAACTATTAGACACAAAAATGAAGGTTCTTGCACTGATGAATGAGTAACTAAGGAAGAAGAGGGAGGAAAAGAGATGTCCAAAAATTGCCTTTGACATTGTAGAGTCTCCACATACAACTGTTGAGAAGGTCATACCAAGTCCTTACATGATTTCACAGAACAGGTAGTTTTGACTAGGGTGGTTTTGACATGGGCTCAGATTTAGTATGCTGAGAAGATATGGGTCTCTGAGACAGCCAGGTTTTCAAATCTTCAGCTCTTGGATGGGTGGGAAAATAGACTATTCTTGATGCATACAGAACTTCCAGGCAGCAACTGGAAAACTTGCTTGACAGAGTCAGTTCAGATGATCATCCTAATGCAGTTGTGTTCACCGGGAAGTTCCCAATGAGTTCTGTCAGTTGCACACCCACAACTGGGATCCAGGGAGGGATTCCCTAACTCCAGGTCTGACTAGTGAAGCACATGGGGAAGGGGAGAAACCTTGCTTTCCTCTGTGTACTGAACTAGCACCAGTGGTGATGAAGAAGGAGGCATTTCCTCTGACTCAGCTGTGGTGTGCACAGAAGGAAGAAGAAGAATATAATGAACTTTGACTCTTTTCATCCTCTTGTCTAACAATATATCTGCTTGAAATATGTACATTCAGCCAAAAGGCACAGAGGAGTGCAAAGTTCTCTGAAAACCTGGGTACACTCAACCATCCCTTCAGTTTAGTTTAGTAGGAGGAGACTTCATCTGTATGTAAAAACTTACTGTATCCTGATGAGTGCAAGAGGACATTTACTGAACTGTTTCAATTTAGACATGATGGAAAATCTGGACAAGTGCATCACAAGATGTACTTAGTTCATTAAACTGGCTGAGTGGAGTGTAGATACAATAGTCCTTCATAGTTTTGCCTAATAAATGAACAAGTATAAGTTGTTCATATTACTTTCCTGATATGCCCAGTGTTATCTTCTGGAAAGATATTAGCGAGTTAGGTTTAATATAGGATGGTTTCTGATGCCATTAGAGTTCTATGTGTAAAGATTCTAGTTTTCAGCTGGTACATGTTTGCTATTTTGAAGCAAATTGCCTGGATGAGCTTCAGCAGGACCTGTGTGGCTGAGTGAATGAAGAAGCTGCTAATTCTGAAATCTGACAGTTCACTTCCATGGAAATTATCCTGCTTTTTTACCACTGCCTGTTTTCCTACTCATTCCCCTGGTACCAGTAGGCATGGGTATATAACAGGACTGCTGGCAATTATTTGAGCCCAGGTTTATAAACTCTTTAGACTCATTCACATCCTTTCCAAAGACACAAATCAGTTAGGTAAGAAAGGGCATTACACGCTCTGGAATGAAGTAGCTTTCATCAGAAATAAGTGAGAGCATCCACAGATGAACACAAATATGTCAGGAAACCTTTATAAATGAAGTGACTCATCCACCATGAGCATACATATCCTCTAGGGGGTACTCGAGTATTAAATATCCACAGCAGCGCAAAGCAAGATGCAGAATGCCGTAAGGATGTGGCACAATGCCATTTATGTATTCACTGGTTAATCTACTCAGGGCCAAGCAGCACTCGTGGGAGCTTAGTAAAGGAGGAGCCTCAAACCATAGTCTGCCATGGATGTCTATTCTGGAGGTCTTATCTCAGCCCATAGACTTTCATGCTGGGAATTTTTCATGTGATGTGTATCTATAAAACTTTTGAAGGGGAGAAGAATCTTGTGTGGGTATGTCAAACTGAAGATCCTATTCTGGGATGCAGCATTGTGGGGTATTGTCACTGCACCTCTCTGTTAAGGTTTCATGTCATCACTGTGACAATGTGACAAAGCAAACTTTGTGTAATTTTATAACTGAAAGCTGTGAAACAGCTGTGTAAGGTGCAGACCAAAAAAAGACACTGTGCAAGGAAAAGGAACATTTGGGTGTTTTCCAAGATAACATAAAGGTGAAGTTTTCACAAGTATCTTGCAGGAATCTGGGAATGGAGATGACAGGATACAGTGCTGTAAATAGAGATGAACCCTGTCACATAGCTGCACACCATGCAATTGCAAAGCAGAACATATAAGAATAAACCTCATGCATCAGATTTGAAGTCCAGTGATATCCTGTCATTAACAGACTCCTAGGATAAGTGTGTAGGAAATAAGGCAAGTATACAGTGATATTTCCCCGCAAAATCCTCCTGACTCTGGTGATCAAAGACATACGGATGTTCTGAGTTGGAGATTTCCACTGGACCACCATCATTTAGCAGCCCCAAAACCACTTTCCCCTGAAGTGATTTTGTAGTGATGTGATGTAATTCCAGCTTAAATTTTTGGCAATGAATGCTATACTTTGATTGTGCATTGTGTAAAATACCATTTATTTTTATTTCTATAAAGGCTTCTGCCTGATAACTTTATCTGGTGCCACTAGTTCCGTTATTAAGAGAATTAGTGAATTTCAAGTCACCTTCTCCATACAATTAATTACCTTACTGACTGCTTTTCATACTTACCATTTGTCCAGGCTAAAGACTTCTAGTCTGTAAGTCTTCCTTCAAGCAGAAGTCTCCCATGACCTTGCTCCTTTTATTGCCTTCTTATGCCTTATCACACTGGATTATGATTTTTGAAATGGAATTAAATCAGAGCTGTATGAATTTACTTGCCTTCATAATGTTACTTTCTGTGGTTTTCTCTTACAATTTTTTCCAATGACTCCTAACAGACAGTTTCCTTCTTTTGTTGCAGAGTTTTGAGTTAATTTTATCCAGAATGCTCTCTTTTATTTCAAAAGACAGACTAAGTGTATAATTCTTCTTAGTTTCTAAATTTCTTTGAAATACTTATACTCCTTCAGAATCTATATTCTGAATAGCCATTATCATCCTCTGCATTATTCTTCTCTCCTCATCTTGGAAAAATTGGTTCAATAAGTATTTTATGTTTTGTCCCCAACTTGTTCTATTTCTTCTGCTTTCCAATGAATTAACATAATTCTTTTAGATGCTGTCTTAAACCCATTATGATTTTTATGCACATATTGTTTCATAGATGCAAACACGCAGATTTTTATACCTCAAGACAATACATTTCATTGTCACCAGGACTCACCATTAGTTTGTGTTTGCCAAACAGCATCTGCCAGGCCCCAAAGAGCAGGGAATACAAAAAACACAGCAAGCTGCTTGGGATGAGGTTTCCAGAGCAGTAGTGCTATTATACAGGCCATGTTTGTAACTGTGGCTGTTGATTTAGAAAGAAAGAAGAGAAATTTATATGCAATTATAATCAGGACAGATAATGGTAGATAACACTTTTTTATTCTTCCCCCAGCAAGAGAACAAGGCAATCTTAAAATCTCTCAGGTTCATTGAGATCTGCACTGAGTTGATATCACATGAAATATAAGACAATGCAGGCCTTTGAGAGTTTCTAATTCATAATTCTGAGCGGTGTCCTGAGCTGAGAGTTCCTCAGTGCTGATATGGTTGTTAGCCCAAAGGACACGAACCACTGAGTAGGAGAAGGAGTTCCTGAAAAGCTTGCAGTCACCATGTGAGGCATGTGGGAAGGGGGAGCAAATACCCTTCTGCCCTCCTTGCCTTTCCATTCAGGGCCAGAAGAGAGAGTTAAGGATTTCTAGAGGGTCTGGTGGCTTTGGGTCTTTCTTTTAAAAAGTGGTTTGTAAACGAGACACAGATTCCTCCCTCCACCAGTGTACCTTCACAGGCTGAGTACAAAGACCACTACACAGAACTGAGAGGTTCAGAGGTCTTCCATTGCTAGCATGACATTTTTGGGGGAGATTGTAATTGTTTATTGCCACTATTAGGTGTTTGGTTTTTTTTCTAAATCTGAATTTCATAGATTGAGACACACGCCTAGAACAGACAGTAGAATTTTTGAGCTAGTGACTGTAGCAGAAAGGACACTAAATTTCTTCTTCTTTGTCCAGGTTTAAAATTTCCTGTGGAGAAAACGCCTAGAATGTCTTGATGCACATTGATGCAGTCAGCGACGTTTCTAATAGTACAAATTATTGCATAGTGGAAATAAGGTATTAGCCCACTTCAGGATGCATAATGCATACAGAGGCACAAAAGAAGAATTTCCTGGTATTCTTTTATGCCTCCATTACTCTCATTACTCATTGGAACGATGTTCTCTGGAGGGGCAGATGTTCTTAAATATGCAGATCTCTTCTCAAGGCAACATGAAAATTACTTCCCCATACACATGCCCTTAAATTATTCTAGCCTGACACATGACTTTCTTCTATCTTTTCCCCTATAGAACAAGTAGTGTAAAGGACAACAGGCCAACCTCTAAATTTTTTTTCCTGAAATTTTGCTCAAATTTCCGAGTTTACCATTCCCTGAGACTCAGGTCAAGAGTGATTTGTTTTCACTCCCTAGGGGGGAGGAGGTTTCAGCCCAGTGGTGAAATCCTTATTACAGTGCAAGTCTCAAAGTCTGCATTGTAAGATCATTTTGTCCCTGGCTGCATTAGAACTATAAGGCATCAAAGCTATAAGGAAATTTCTGCATGGATAGTGACCTCAAAAGCAGGGTGAACTCACATCACCAGCAAGGAAAAGGCAGCAATACACTGCTTAACTGTGAGCTGAGCTGCCTCTCTTTCCATGAATGAAGTTTGCCTCCAGACTGACTTTGGTTTTAATTGATGGCTGACAGCAAGCTATCCCTTTGTACATGCAAGGTGGGAGAGTACTGGATCTGATTACATATGGTGATCAGTCATTCAAGAAACCTTTACATACCTAATGCAAATAGAAGTTTTCTACCCGTGAACTGGGAGATCTTTCCAAAGAGTAGAGAGCAGAGGGAATTTAGAGCTGCAAAGCAGATCATCACATAGCCAACATACTGTATCCCCAGGGCACAGGTCACATATACCTGGAAGAAAAGGGATAGTGGTGACACATTTTCTTTGATGAAAATATACAACTAAAGTTCAGGAATTTAGCCTGAGTATTTGAGAAATAGCCAGCATGGATGAGATCAAAAGGGCAGAGATAGTTTGCTGACAAGTCCCTAGTGTATTGACCTATTTGGCCTTCAGCAGCAACATTCCTAACCCAGTTCCCAATCAGACTGATGCCATGCAAACTGAGGAATAACAAGCAGAACAAATTTGAGCACTGCTTGCTATACTAATAAAATTCCTGGAAGGAGAATTAGGAATTTTCTGCCCTTTCCATCATAACCCAAGAGATGAAATCTGACAATTGACTCTATGGTCATTACAGAGTAGGTCCCAAAAATGAAGAGGACCTGATCTATAAGAGCATGTGGCCAGTGGATGTGGCCGTAGAGTGCCCCTTTCAATCCATTCCAACACAGCAACAAGTGCACTCTTCCATCTGATTTATATGCAAGGTTTGAAAGCTTAAGCATGAAAGAAGCAGCTCAGGAAGGTTGCCTTCTTTCTTTGGAGGCTTTCTCAGCAAATGCCTGGAGAACAACCCTGCTGCGTGTCTAGGTTTGTCAAGAAACTGGAGGAGAAGAGATGGGTTTAATCATTTCAGTCTGTCAGGGTCTGGACCTGTTTCAGTAGTGACTGGTGAGGGCTTTCAGCCAGCCATGTTGAGCACTTGTCCTCTTACCGTAAAGGCTATAAAAATAAAATAAAATACATGGAATGTGTGCTGACTTGCACTTACACAAACTCTAGGGAAGCCAGAAGGAAGGAAGATATAAAAGCTTTGCTGGCTTCTGGCTTATCTCCCAGCTTGTTATTTACAGCAAGGTGAAGAGCTTGAACCTGTAGCTCTCTGCTGTGGCCTCCACTGGTGAGTTAAGCTCTCTACTGCATTCTTTTTGAGGCTGTTCCAAGGGACATATTTACTGCTGGCCTCTCCCGTTTGAAGATGTCACTCAGAGTTCATTCAAGTAGAAGTAAGCAGTAATTTTGCAATCCACAAATCACCATTAAAAACATCTTCATTTCACAGGTAAATATAGATCAGATGCAATAGTAAGACACAAGGGCACAAAAAAATCAGACAGAAATAGATTTTCATTGACATCCACACCTTTGTGTAGTCACCAGAAAGAAATCCCTGTTCAAACCCACTGTACATGGTCAAAGGGATTAGAAGACACTGTCTTTTATCTTTAAGATGCCGGAAAGTTGCTAGGAACGTAGACCAAAAGGATGGTGCCTCTAGTTTTTCTTTCTCAGCCTCTGCTTGGTCAGATTTGATCTGGTCCAGAAATATAATAACCAGCAACACAGCTAGCACACCACTAGCTGCAAGAAAAACAAAACAAAAAGTTCATGAAAAGCTGAGGAATGCTGGAAGAATGATGGGAAGTTGCTTGCTGCTGTTATTGTTCTGACTTGGTGCTTAGCTCTCTGTGGGATATTTTGGCAGATGCCTCTGATTCCGCTTCAGTGTAAAGGCCAGTTCTGTATAAACAAGAAGGCCTGATCTACATTCACATCTTCTGCATACAGCTGTGCACTCGCAAATCCCCCCAGCTTAGCTGTGGCTGCCTGTTGTGACAGCCGCCGGGCCAGCTGCACGGCCGCAGAGGGCGATGGCTCACCCTGCCAGGGCAATCCAGGGGCGCAGGGATGGGAGCTGGCCAGGAACAGCTCCATCAGGAGCTATCAGAAGGCTTTAAATCAACAAGAGAGAGGAGTATTCACTTCCAGTGCCAAGGCTTTCATGGCTAGAGGGGATCTTCTTTCAAATACATGGAAAGAAAAATAAATGCTGTCTTGAAACCCAGTGTATTTGTACCTTTTTTTTTTCAGCTCAGACCCATGCTTTGAGTATGGAATATGTGCTGTTTTGAAGATGACAGTGAGCACCTCTAGCTAACTTGAAAAAGATGGTAGTTATTGCTTTGAATCTATAATTTCCTAGCAGAAGAAGCATATAAAAGAATACATAGAGTAGTTAATCAGAAAATGATCATGCATGTATCAATATAGATTTGTTGCTTCGGCAGTGAATCAAAACAATTTTTTTCATGTTATCAAGAAGATAACCATGTCTCACAATATACACGAGACAGCCATGGATTCACATCTTATTGCATCGTTACAGATGCAGGGCATGATAATGTTTCCTCACTTATGCTGACTAGAATTCCATCCATGGAAACAACTACAGTTTAGAGTAAGAGGAGAACAGGACACCTCTATCCAGCCACCTTGCTTGTTTAATGTGCTCCTATGTTATATGTATGGATATTGCCTCTCTTGTGAACTTTTAATATCCCCATACATCAGCAAATTTACAATAAATTGCCTCATTTTGTTATTGCTTGTTATTTTTCATCCATGTCTCCTTGAATGAAATAGTATTCTCCAGTGTCCTGGTTCCCTACTGTGGCTGAGCTGCAAACCTTTCATGATGCAAGTCATTTGTGGTTGTGCCAGCATATTTATTAGTACTTACCAGCTAATCGCAGGACTTAAATAGGTGAGAGCAGGACATCCAAATTTTCAGGAAAAATATATCTAACAAGTATGTTAAATTAATTAAGACCAATTATAGGAGATAATGGCATGGCTTAATAGTGGATGGTATGAACATAAATAGAAGCATTCACAGTCCTTGAGAGAGCTAAACAACAGAAGACTTATCCATTATTGTCTCCACCCAAGCTGGGCAAAATATGTATTCAGCCACCAAATAGAGGACATATTTAAAAAATGTCTGTGAATGAAATATTTAGCTATTTGCTTTCCCTTGAGGTAGGAAAAGACATATCTTTTATTAAGAGCTAAGAAGAAAAATGAAACCCTACAGACACGGGGTCAGTAGACAGCAGGGTTGCATTCATTTTGCATGCACAAAGCCTAAGGGAGTGCTGTATACGTTAGTCATCAAATTTAAATTTAAACTTTACAGACAAACATGCCTTTAGCCAAAAGTCATCAGCTCCAGTATACTCTGGGAGGAACGTGGGGGGATATTTTTTACATTTTCCCATCAATTGGGAATGGAGGCTGGGGACAGAGGAAGGGTTTGCTGCAATGCCCTTGTCCACTGAGAGCTGGCTCTGCCTGGATCACACTCACAATGGAGCGTATGGCAAATTCCATGCATCTGTCTCAGCACAGAGAGTACATCTATGTTCAGAGACTGCAAAGATATTTCGACAGAGCTAAGGCGCATATTGCCTTGCCAAATACTTTCCTTTATACAGAGAATAACTTCTTTTGCCTGGGGTACTTTTTGAAACTTTCCTCACTCAGTGAATCTTTGCACATCTGTATTTGTCTTTCCAGTTGTTAATGGTATCAGCTTCCCTGTCTTTGTTTCTTTTCTAGACTCATGCAAGGAAGGTCTATAGCAGCTGTAGTTACTAAATGGGAGACATGCCAATTTGCCTGGCTGAATTTGGGTCACCACACTGGGCATCAGCTTTATTCCAGGTAAAAAATGTAAAGAATATCTTTATCCTTTAGATAAAACTGATACAGCACTGGCACAAAGCATTTGAACTGTTTAGGAAGGGGTTGTTTACAGCTCTCACATCTCTTATTTCCCTTTAGCAAATTGGATTGAAGGAGAAAGTCAGAAACTTAATCTGCAAAGCCATGCTAGATTCCACGAGTAGTAGGCTCTCCATCAGAGATACTGATTAAAGATTGTGTGGATTACTTACCAGTGTAGACCCCCAGCAGTGTGTAGATTAAGGAGTTGGCAGGTTTTGCTGACCCAGTGGTGTTAGTGGTATCAGTCAGGCAGTTGTATGCTCCACAGCATGCCAGATCTTCTTCTGAGATATTCACTAATTAAGTAAGAACCAAAAGAAAGGCAGGTCAGTGAAGATATCAGATATGTGCACACTGTGTGTAAGGATAAAAGGTGATTGTCCTGATTTCAAATCTTTCCTGATTAGAGATATTTATATTCAGAATCCCAGTTTAGCACAAAAATTTTGGTTTCACAGAAATGAGAGACCGAACACTGAATTGAGGTTACATGAGGACAGAGACTAAACATAGAGGCAAAAAACTGAATCCAAGCTCAGTTTGTAGTATTGAAAGTTTGAGTGTATATTTCTACCTCTTAATCATAACACCCCACGAGATAGGCCCCTTAGTTTACACCAGAACTGGACTGTTAGACTACAATTCCGACAGCCACCCCTCATTTTCCCTCTCCAGATAATTTCTGTATGTGTTACAGGAACAGAAACCACCTCAAGATATATTTTTTATATAAATTCAAATTATGATTGCCTAGTATTACAGTCTTCCAAAGAGCCTGCTTTTCCTGACTTTATTGTTTTATTATTGGCTTTATAACTTTCTGAGAGAGCACTTGAAACTAGAACAGCTCAGCAGGCTTTGCGGTAAGACCTTTGCTTTGTTCAGTCCTATTGCTGCGGTGTAGGGCAGATGTCAAAGCCACACACATGCGTGTACTCACAGACACTGTGTCACCACAATGTGCCCACTTCCTCCAGTACCTTTTTGGTAAAGAATAAGTACTAACCCAAAGCGTAAGCCTGAAAAAGCTGTCTAGTGAAGGAAGATGATCCAAACCCCACACAATTATTTTAGTGCTTTCATTGCAGAATTTGTCACTGGTCCAAGCACAATAAAGGGCAACACTGTCGTACCTTGGCTGATTCCTTAAATAAGAGTTGATCTGTAATTTTTCAATTTAAGGTTACTGTGTAACTACTTTTATTGTGTTTTTCCTCATTGCTTCCAATCAAAGCTGCTGCGATGTGAATCAGCTGTCTAACCAGCTTCATAAACAACTTTAGGTTCAACATATGATAAAATTTAGTAACATAAAGAAAATCATTGCCTTCTAGTCACTGGCTACCACTACAGACCTTCAGCAAAAATCGAACATGGAGAATCTCAGCAAAATTACCATATGCAAAAGTGAGTCACATGACTGAAGTGTGGAAGTGTGTAAAACAAGTCCTTCATCAGTTCATGCATCATCTGAAGATGAAGATGCACATGCAACTAGTCACATGCAAGCTTCAAGGCAGGGTTTGCACTGTTTCTCTTGAAATAAAACTGCAATACTGATGAGTGAGAGAGGATGACTCTTGTAATTTACACTGATTATTGGGTTCAGTTTTGGTATTACCTCGTGGTGTAACTTTGCCTTGCTGCATCTTCATGCAGTGATGCAGGCAATACATCAAGTGTAGGTGCATGTCTGAATTTGATGCATTTTGATTCTGCAGATACATGCTATATCTTTCTTACTGCTCAGTGAAATGATACATTTTATGTACATGAAAATATGAATGGATGCCTTTGCACAACTCTTAGAGGAGAGAAAAATAACTGTGTGACTGGAGATTCTTACTCCCTTACCCCAGAAAAGAAGTCCCCTCTAGATTGAAGCTGAGTCCCACTGAGAAGGCACAGTAGAGAAACTTAAGGTATAACCACTCATCACTGTTGTGAAAATGTGCAAGGCCTTTGGCTTTGAGAGCTGTTCACAGGAACATAGCATTTTCTGAAATGCTATGTAAGTATAAGAGTGTCTTTAGAATTTGCAGGAACAGCCTCAGATGTAAAACTAGGAAGGGATTTACAAGACAAAAAATACAGCGTTGTATTCCTCTTGTTAAAATGATATGTGCTGTGAGGCAGAGAAGAGACAAATGGTTGCAGTCTGTTCAGACCCCACAGCTGCAGCACAGCCTCTGCCCTGCCAGTGAAACCAGAACAGACAGTGCCTCCTGAGATGTCATGTGCCTCCACTGCACTTGAAAAGGTCTGTCAGCATTCCGCTTTAATGGTGCTTCATCTATAGTTACTTGGGTTTAAAGGAACCATTATTCTCTGCAAGTATCACACCTGTGACAACTACTTTGCCATAAACCCAAGCATTCAAAGACTAAAACCTAATGCCAACTTCCTGACATTTAGTTTTAACCTAGTAGCTATTTGAAAACTCTTCAGAGGACATTCTGCTTAACTGAGCCAGGGAAGAGAAGTAACTTCTTGCTACTCATAGTAGCAGTGTATATGGAAAGCTCTCTCCATGTCACCCCTGTTCTGACTTTGACAGGATGAGGAATGTGTGGGGGACTGCATTGATGAGACACCACAGCATTTTCAATCTCTAAGGTGGCATCCAAATATTAATTTATCTTCACAACTGCCCTTTTAAAATTGACAGCAATTACATGCATGGGAAATGAGGGCACTGCTGTTGAGTGATTTCTTCAAGCTACATTGGCATCTGCTGTCTGAGCCTGAAATACAGCAGAGGAGCCCTGGCACGCAGACTCCTGCCAACAGCTACTGCTATTTCTTCTTGACAGTTCTGTAAAGCACTCATTTTCAGCAAGCACCAGCATCACTCTGACTAACCTTGAGTGTTTAACAGCAAACTGACCCAATACCACAAGCTTTACAGAAAGGTTGCTTCAGTATTTTGCCTTTTGTTTTAATCCACTTTTAATAGAAGTCAGATGTGAAGGATTGTCACTGCCTGCAGCCTATCTGTGCTTTGTAATATGGGGGTAGAATTCAAACAGAATTCAATAGACTTCTGTTTTTTAGCCACTTGTCTGAACTCTATGGCTGATTCTTGATAGAAAATAGACATTTTCAGAGAGCAATTTATCTCATCTATTTCAGACATCTATGCTTAGATGGGCTAATTCTCACCTGAAGTACCTGTTTCCACTGACTATGAAAGCTCAGATGCAGAAATCTACCTCTTATCTATCTAGAACTGGCTGATGTTTGTAGAAGGAAGTGCCAACATTTTAAATACATTTTACCTTTGGTGGAAGACTGGCTAAGTATCAAGGATGAGATAAGATTTCCCCAGATGCCGGAAGACTGGAACACCAGAAAGAAGACCCCAAAGTATTGGTTGATAATGTCTCTTGCATTTTTTCCTGCTTTCTCAGCGTATGAAGTGCCAGCAATGGTGAGGTAAGTGCATTTGGCAGACCAGAGCGGTGCTCCTCCTAAGCCCAGGATCACAGAGGTAGGGATTAGTGTGTACCTGCCAAGGAATGCTTTATTTAGCACAGTTGTTATCCATTAGCATAATAATAATTTGCCCAAAGATCCAGAGGCAAAAACAGACATCAAAAAACTAGATTTATCCTTTGTATGATACAATAAATCTGTTACATGGAATCGAGGGAAGTCCAGACTTGTGAAGATTGGGATGTGCCAGCATTCCTAGCTCTGTGCAGGGACTAGGCCTAGGCCAGGCTGGCTAGGACTCTGCTCGTGGGCCTTAACTTCTCGTAACTGAGAATTAAATTGCACATGCACATCAGAAGATGGGTAACAACAACTTTCCTCCACAAAGTTGCATTCCATGTCACGGGCGAGCACAAGTTGTTCATCCACCTTTTGAAAGTGCAAGGCAGGAGCTAGCCTCCTCCTGTTGTCCTCTTCTTCCAGCTTGAATGGCTGGAAGATAGTCTTCCCTTCAACCTTTTAAAAAACAGCCCTAAAAATAATTTGACTTTTAAATGAAACTTCTTGATTTATCTTGATTTATCTTTATCTTATGATTTATCTTTTTTCTCGAAGGGGAATCTCTGCTACAAACATGAGTTAAAGAATCAGATTCAGGTGGATGGATGGATGCATTCATTCTGACTCTTTGCACATTTTCACCTTTCTGGTCCACCTACTCCTGGATTTATTTACCTCTATTTGTTGCAGATAGCACCTTTTGCATCCAACCTAATCTGCAACATAGACTAAGAATAGGAATGGAGAAAAAAAAGAAGAAAGAGCTTTGCCCTTACTTATTTTTTTCAAACACAACAGGCAGGGTAAAAGCATTTAAATTGTACCAGCTAGCATAGAAGTTCCCCAAGGAGAAGGCAATGTAGCAGCACATGGAGATTGCCATGGTCCATTTGCAGCCCAACTTCTTGATGAGGATTGGAGGGAGGAACATGGATGACAAGATGAGCGCAGCATAGAGAACGCTTAGGGAAGCAACACCCAGGCCTTCTTCTGAATTGAGACTGCTCTGCATGGACAAAAACAGTGACTGAGACAGATTTCATCACAGGTACATATTACTATGGTGTACAGAGAGTGGCTTCAGGCAGAAATAAAGAGACAAAACCTCTGGGGCTGGATATTTCTGTCTCATTTCCCCAAAGTAGCCTGATTACGGATTTGTGAGTTTTCTCAAAATAATAGACCATTTATGAAAACATGATACAAAACCAGGTCAGGATTTCTCAGATTCAAAGATTTGATAAGTCAGTCTTTAGATTATTTGATGTTTGAGTTTCTCTTTGAAAGAGAGTTGAATGAAGGATAACCTCCTTTCTTGGCCTTCATTTGTTGTCTCAGGCAGGAATATCCTCAGATCTACATTGCAAGGGCTGACATAAAAACAGTGGAAGATTCTTTGCTTTAAACTACAGGTCTGATAATTTCTAAGTTTTTCAGAGGCCAAGGTCCAAATATCCTAACATGCCCACAGCAGCCCTTTGTAGTTGAAAGTAATTGATTCACACACATTTTCACAAAGAAAGAATAACATTTTATTGATCTAACTAGGTTTTATAGTTTCATGCTCAAAATAGTTCTTCTCTTGTCCTGATGCTCTGAAAGTTGAAATGAGAAGACCAAGTTGTGAGACCTGGACAAGTTTGAAAAATGAGTCCTGTGAACCTAATGAGGTTCAACAAGTCCAAATTCAAGGTGCTGCACCTGGGTCATGCCAATCCCAGACATGAGTGCAGACTGGGAGAAGAACTCCTTGAGAGAAGCTCTGCAGGGGAGGACTTGGGAATTCTGTGGATAAAAAGTTGGACAAGAGTAACAGTGTGTGCTCGCAGTCCAGAGGGATAGCTGCATCCTGGGCTGCATCAAAATAAGTGTGACCAGCAGGTTGAGGGAAGTGATTCTCCACCTCTGCTCTGCTCTGGTGAGTCCCCATCTGGAGCACTGCATCCGGTTCTGGGGTCCCCAGCACAGGAAGGACATGGACCTGTTGGAGAAGGTCCACAGGAGGGCCATAAAGATGATCAGAGGGATGGAGCACCTCTCCTAGACAGGCTGAGAGAGTTGGGATTGTTCAGCCAGGAAGAGAGAAGACTCCAGGAAGACCTCATTGCAGTACTTTTAATAAGTGGGGAGGTGACTTTTCACTAGGGTAGAGAGTGATAGGACAAAGGCCAAGAGTTTTAAGCCAAAAGAAGAGAGATTTAGGGTAGATATTAGAAAGAAAATCTTTTCTGTGAGGATGGTGAGGCACTGGAACAGGTTGCCCAGAGAATCTGTAGATATTCCATCCCTGGAAGTGTTCGAGGCCAGGTTGGATGGGGCCCTGAACCACCAAGTCTAGTGGAAAGTGTCCTTGCCCATGGCAGGAGGGTTGAAACTAGGTGATCTTTAAGGTCCCTTCCAACAGAAGTCATTCTACAATCGTTGCTAACCAATGTTTTCCTGATTGTTTTGATTAATAGCTGATACCATCCAGTATGATATTGGAGGTGGGACTGGATGCAGAGGGGGTGGCACTAGAGAGCATCGTAGGGGAGTGAAGCTGTTGGTGGCTTCACGGAACACTTTCAAAGCCTGCAGTGGCTGTGCAGTCTGGCCATGAAGGACCAGGGTGGCAGTCATGCAGCACCCTTGGTGAAGACCCAGCACCAGGCCAGAGAGTTGAGGAGGTTCTCTGTTAGAGCAGTTGCAGGGTATTTGAGAATCGGAATGGCTTTTTGTAAAGAGACAAAGAGACTTCCTGATCTCAGAGGTTTAATTTGGAAACATCACATGCCTGGTTTTGTCAGCTACAACTTCCAAAAATTAGAAGCTAGGCTTCCAAAACCATATGACTGTTACTGTCTGGAGTTTCTTTGGAGGGGTCTGGGCTGTGGAATACTAGAATGAATTATGAAAATTTTTAACATTCCAGTACTTACAGGTTCACAGATTCACAGAATATTCTGAGTCGGAGTGGACCTTAAAGATCATCAAGTCCAACTCTTAAGCAAATGGCCTGTATGGAGATTTAACCCACAACCTTGGTGTTATTAGCACCATGCTCTAACCAACTGTTTCAGATGGTGGGACTGACTTGTAGCTTCCTGGGTTTATCTTCCCCTGCCTCACTAGTCTCCTCAGCTCATGATATCTCCATCCAATTTTGGGACTGTTCTTGCAGAACAGCCCTGAGTTCAGAATCTGACAATGTCAGCCTAGAAAAGCTGTTCAAGCAGAGGAGAAGAGAAATGTACAGAACTGGGAGAGATCTCTTAGTGAAATGAGGCCAACCCCTTGCTGTTGTGAAAAAGTGTATCATGTTATATATCAAGTTCCATATTTCAGGCATACAGATTTCCACTCAGTAGGAAAATCCAATCCAATTGATCATGGTAATTTATTAATATCCTGCCTAAAGTTGCTTATGTATGGCTTATATTCATCTATTAACAATTAGACCAGCAGAGCCTTCTAGACTGAGAAGTTTTTCCTTGTGTTTATCTAATCAGAAGCATTCATGGACCACAACAGTAACACTCAGTCGTCTGTTTCGGATAAACAAGTAATGGTATCCTGAGTATTCAAGTCATTCTAGAAACCCATCTCTGCTACTATGTTTTAGGATGTTAATGTCAGTACAATCCACAACTGCCTTTGATTTAAAATAATATTTTTTACTATTATGTTATATCACCATCTTAGAAATTACTGTATTATTTTATACTTACATTATTTAATGGTGTGGGCATATTTTTTTATAATTTTGTATGGCTGTACAACAATAATTATTATAAACCCCTAACACCTTAGAAACACGTAAAACAAACCCTTTCAAGAAATTGAATTTGTTTTCCATTTTGCAATATCTTCTTTTGAGAAAAGTCATCTCAGGTTAATTTCGTTCTCTGTTTCTATTCAAACAGGTTTTGTGGATCTGAAGAGGTAGGATGACACAAGGATTCTAACTATTTTAGAAATACTAAAATAAAATATTTAGTAAATGCTATGGATCTATGTGAGGAATACTAACCTGCAGCAAGTTAATGTCCTAAACCACCTCATAAAAATATTGTTCATGCCTTTCTCACAGAGACCATAGAAAGACTGATGTGTTTCACACTACCATTTGGCCTGATGCCCTGCCAGACCAACTGCCCTGATAACCAGTGGGAGATGCCCCACTTACCTGTAGACTCTGGAGTCCTCCATAAGCCGTAAAGAGAAGTAAAAATCCGAAAGAAATGACCAAAACATTCTTAAGATTCCTTTCCATGTTGATTCATAGAAGACAAAAGGTCTGTCAGTGGGCAAAGCTGATCCAGTTATTCCAGGGGATGATTTGAGTTGGAGAAAAACAGCTTATGCCTCGTTGGAAAAGGTCGCTTTTTTCTGTGTTTGTAGAGAAGAGGTTTGTTAATTATTTGAAGACTGATCTGTGAACTTTACTTTTAGTAGTACTGAAAACTTCTTGTGGAGTTGTTACTCATTCACCTGTTGGGACTCAGGCAATAGCCAGCTGTCCCAAGGGCATCTATAATGTTTTATTAGGTAGGCATATAAGCCTAATACAACGCTTGCACCTATTTGAGTATTCAAGTCATACATTATATGGCTCTCTACTATGATCAGCACAGAAGAAAAAAATTGCAAGCTGTGAAATCACTTTCTGTCATAAAGATACAAAAATCCATAAAGGGCAAAGATTAAACGCTGTACTGAAATCTATATTGAGCCTGTTGTTTAACTAAGGTTACAAAATTGTGCTAGGAAATGAGATAAAGCTACAGCTCTGTCTGCATTCACCAGCTCCATAACTGTGCAGCACAGAAACCCAAGGCTGCTTGGCAAGCAGGCGAATCTTCATTCATGGGGAAATTTGGGGTTTTGGTCTTTCAAGTTTATCAAGTCATACTCATGAAAATGATTTTCCCCCATCTTTCTCATCAATGCAGAAGCCAAGAAGAGAGGTGGGTTGAGCAGACAAATGAAAAAGCAACTTTCCCTCCCCTCCTCTGGCCCTAAGCATGGCAGGGTGAATGGACCCTTCCTGCAGCTGTGGCAGAGGAGGGCTTTGATTTGTGAGAAAAGTTGAATCCAAAAATATCCATGCTGTAATGGAAACTGATTCAAGTGGAGATGTTCTCCACTTGATGGTAGGGTGTCCAGAGTGTCCATTGGGAATGCACAGCTAACACTTGGTCTAAATCCCACTAGATGGCAGAATTTTGCTTCCCACGGGGACATTCGAGGGTGAGGGGAGGAAGCTTTAATGCATAAACACTCATTTAATACATTTAAGAGGTCACAGCTAGTTTCTGTTTTGGAGAAAATTGCAGTATGTGCCTTTTCATTTTCCTCTTTTGTCTTATAATCTTCTTTAATGAAATAAGGCAGAAAACATAATCTTTTAATTCTCTGTTGTTACTGGTACTTCTATGTCGCAAGTCTAGATAGTGGCTTTTTATTTTACAGGCTACTATGCTCAGCATGCGAACACTTTGAATGAGATCACAATGCTGCTCTTGTTTGGCTGCATTTGTAAGCCTCTACAAGGAGCTTAGACCAAACTGGTGGTACTTTCCCCCATCTTTTCAGGTTTATGATTCCTTGTAATTTTCATGTGATAATATTTCAGAGAAAATTTACACCTGGTGATAACATGCTTGTTTCTGTTTTGGGCTCCTTAGAAAAAGTCTGCAAATTTCTAGGAATTTGCAATCACAGGTCTAAAACAACTGGAAAAAGTTATTGAGAATATGTAAGAATAATGCTTATCCTAAACAAAAGCACAATTATCACCCACTCCCACATAGGCATGAACTAGGAATAGTGAAAGAGCACTCAGTTATAAAAGCCTTTATTTTAGTTCTCTTTTTGACATTAGCAGTAATAACAAGAAAGTTTTACAAAAAGCAGCATTAACTGGACACTATTTGTAAAATGCAGTATTGGACAGGTTATCTGATCAGCACTTCTGCTTTGGAGGAATTCTTAACTCCTAATTCAGTCATGTCCTCTCAGCAGCATAATACCAAAGAGCATATAGGGGATAGTGGTAATTTGTATGTGTAGAGTTGTTTTTTTCTCTTCTTTCCTCTGATCAAAGGCATTTGATCTCTTCCACATCCCTTGCCCAGAGCTTTGGGTTATCCAACTGACTTGGTCCCAAGCCCCTCCTTAGGAATGTGCATAGTCTTTACCGAGGAGATCTGATAAGGCCAAGGATCTTTTCCTTTGGTACCAGGCAGCTAAAGCTCCAGCAGGCCTGCTGTGTATCACCCTTGACACCTCTTTCATTCTTTCTGCCAGTCTGAGATTAAGTGAGCCTCAGGAGCTGTGTGCTGTATTTGGGGATTAGGTTTCACACAGACGACTGCAGCCACCAAAAGAAAACTACTTGCAGAGAACGATCATAAACACGGGAGATATAATAGGGTGGTTAAATACATTACTCCATCCCACAGGTGATTATATTTGTTTTCACCTGTTTCTTTTTCTCAATGTAAATGAGAGCAGACTTTGCTCAAAAGATTATAGCACTAGAGGCTAATCTTTGGGGGCTTTTATGCTTCATAAATATAACTTCCATATTTACTCTAGTCAAATGTATTGTTTCGGCAGTAATTTGAACAATAACAGAAGAAAACCCCACAACACCCATAGGATTTTCTATCTTAGGAGGCTTTTAATTGGTTAGTTGTTTGGTGGTACACAGTATCCCTAGAATCTATTTGTAGAAAGGATGATTGCCTATGCAGCATTTCCTCTCTTGCTGTAAAAGCCTGGCCATGTTACTCTCTTCTTTTCCTCCTCCTTCACCTCTGTTTGTGCCCTGCTCATTTGGGATTTGAAGCAGGAATGACTAAGTAGGATGTGTGTCTTTCAAAGCCCAACCATTTTGACAGGAAAATACCACCTGTTACATGTTGAGAGAAGGTCACAACCTAAATGTGAGGTAACAGTGAACTGAACAGATCGAGCAGGAAAAGCTGGTTTCTTCCAGAAAGGGGGTCATAAGGCAGTTGCCAGTCACTGAACTCATTATTCCCATGGAGATGGAGGAAAATAATTTCTGTTGTGTCAAAGGCTCAAGAACTGCAAGTTGCTTCTGTTTGTCTACAAAGGTTTGAACATTTCACCCTTCTTCAGTTTTTCAGGTCTCATTTCCTAATTTCCTGTATTTCCCATCTCTCCTTTCAAATACTTCTCCTCTCCCACCATGCAAAGCCTCCATAGATATTGTCCTTTCATGTCTTCTCCTGGGATTCCCTCAGCATGCACAGCCGCATAGACATGGGTATGCCACTTCTGTCTGAATCCTATCTGCTGATGTCCTTCCTCTGTCTTTCTCCAGAAGAACCAAACTGTCTATCTCAATTTTGCTTTGTATCCTTGATGTATGCCATCCTTCCTTCATTCCTACTTTGCTGTTCCCTAGTCATCACCCTGCGTTTGTCTCTCTGCTTCTCCTATCTTACCTATCTCCTGATTGCCAGCAGATTTTTGATTCTTAAGGAAGTGGCTTGAAAGCCACAGGTTGTGTTTCCATTTCACAGGTGTTACACTACTCTTAGCCTCACTGGCTGTAATGTCTCTCTCTCTCCTCCTTTAGAACCACTCCTAATTTCTCACAAGGTCCATTTCCTCTAGCT
Source organism: Grantiella picta (assembly GCA_013397955.1). Taxonomy (NCBI): domain Eukaryota; kingdom Metazoa; phylum Chordata; class Aves; order Passeriformes; family Meliphagidae; genus Grantiella; species Grantiella picta. Next base: position 524,717 of record VZRM01005322.1, on the reverse strand, counting down.
CCACTCCCTAATCCTTAAGGAAGAGGAGAAGAGACACCTTGTTTTCTGGGTTGGGAGACAGCTCATGGTAGAAAGGGAACCAAATGGAAAAAGATCATGGAGGGTGCAGGCTTGAATGAAATTGTGACTTTTTTCTTTAAGGCCATGTAGGACACTTTCTCGTCAGGACACTTGTCTGCTCTGTTGAATGCAGCTGTCCAAATAGCCAATACTGTCTTCATAATAAAGACAGGACTCAATTTAGGGTAGGATCATGTGATGCCAGCCCAGACTCACTCATAAATTTTGATGACCTGGAGAAACAGTTCCTTTAAGTGTTTGACTTCTTACAGCTGTTTCTCACCTCCTGAGATTTGCTTCACTTTTGGCTGAGTTTTCTATGCACAAACACATCTATGAGAGTGTTCACAGACACTAATTCTAGCCTCGGGAGAAATTCAAGTGTTTTGAAGGTAAGCCACTGCCCTGTAGAGCAGCCAACCTCCCTGCAGAGGACAGTCAAGGAGGTTGGACTCTCCAGGCTGACAGCTGCCTGTGAACAAGCCCCTGTTTCTCCACCAGAGTTGTCCTGCATTCATTCTCTTATAATAAAATGCTTTTATCTGGTTCAAACTCAGCCCAGTAACATTCTACCTTCTTAGAACCACTGCCTGAGCACTGGCATTGTACGTGTGCCTTGTCCTGCATTTTGGATGTTTCAGAATAGCTACAGTAATCCCATTTCTTCTAAGCCTGAAACAGAGACTGTGACTCAGTTGGTAAGACTTAACACCCTGCTAAGATAAACATGCCACTGTTGTGATCTGTGCTTTTGTAATGAGGAGGTAGGGAGGCAGATCCTGCATATGAACAATGGACTTTTGTATGGCAGTGGCTGTGAAGTCTTAAGAGCCATTTACTGGAAACTGCCTGAGTGCATACTGGTGGCTCACATGAGCATGCGTGAGAAATTCCTTGCACATATCCATCATGTGACTCCATCAGCAACCCAAATTATGTACATTTTCACCTTTCCTTTTTTGTTCAGAAGTGGCAGCTCACGTTATTAATGTCCATCACCAAGCTAGCACAAAAAGAGGTCTACAGTGATCAGTCAGGAAGCCCCTGCTGTTGAAAGGCTATCACTAAGATTTGTGATGAATTTATCAGCCTGTGGATATGAAGAGAAGAGAATGGGGCTTGATCCCAGAGAGCAGGGCTGCTTAAAGGCGGGTTGGTGTATATATCCTGGAATGTGGAGGTTCTCATCTCCAATGCCTTCCGTCTTTCTTTGGGCTATTGGTTGCACCCATGACTGGACACTGACATGAGGGGAATATTTACAGTCTATCTACCATCCACTTGCCATCCATGTAAATATCTATATAAAAATATCTAAGATAAAAGGGAAAATAGCTTGAAAAAAAGCTGCAAGCCTTTCTCCCACTCATTTTTGTGTTCTTTCTATGAATATACTGCAACTGCATGTAGCACAGAGTTACTAAGCAGAAGTACAAGCAGGGGTTCATGAGAATGAAATATTAAAAAAAGGGGCTGTACAAGCTGGTATGAGAGAAAAGTCTTGTTATAGATAAAATAGAAGATCTATTACAATTAATCAGAATAGGCAACCCTTGAGAAAGTTTTGCTGATAAAACTTCTTTCCTATCCCAGTAGATATGATCAGGTGCCTGGGGCAGGTGATTATCTGTTTTACATGGCCTTTTCTGTGACACAAAATACAGAGAAGCTACATAACCTTGCCCTAGGGCAATAGAAAGTCTCTCCCAGGTCTGAACAACAGACATTTTCCCTTGCCAGTATCAGTAAATCATGCAGCCATCCAGAACACTCTTTCTCTACCAGCTGTCCCTGACCACCTTCCCCCATCTGCAGCCCTGCCTTCTCCCTCCAATCACTGGCCTATTAGTCTGCATATCCTTGCATTCAGACAAATCAACCTTTCCCAGTGGCTTCCTGTACTTTGAAATTATGAAGCTACAATAGATGTCCCTGGAAACAGGTACTGGAGTCCAGCTGGAAACATCTTGATGGTTGCTGCACTGAAAAAGCTGTGTGCTTCTAGACTTGCACTGATCTTCACAGAAACTGCCCCAATATGCTCGAGAGAGTTGCAAAACTCCTATCCCATCCTTGTTTCAAAATTCTTCATAATTTTTGTCAGTCCTTATGTGAAACTTGAACCAAGAAGCACACAGTATGTAGGAAGACAGGACACATACAGCTCCACCTCTTGCTTATATTCTGCAAAAGGAGTAATTTCTATTTCATTTGCATTCTTGCTTGCACAATCGCTCTCTGTGAAATGTTTATGTTCCACCAAACTACTCCCACTTTCAGGGAAGTACTAAGATTCCTAATCAGTGACTCCATCCATTTCACAGAAGCTGTTCCATAACTTCAGGATGGTGGGGAATATCAGTCACCCACACCACAGTGTGATGGGCACACAGGTAGGGCATGAAAGTGGAAAGCCACAGCCTATTCCCACCAGTTCTGCTGTCATTTAGCAGTACCAGTTCCACTGTCATTTAGCAGGAGTAGTCATGGCATACAGAGTTGTATCTGGAAAGTCATCCTTCTTGGTTTTTTTCCTATTCAAAGTCACTCACAGAGTATGTTCCAGGATCCACTCCAATCACTGGAAGAATGCCTACTTTGGCAACAGTTGCTTCAGTCCTTCATACTCCAGCAGATAGATGCCCTCGGCTTTCCCACATGAGAGAGTTAAAATTTGGTGAAGTCAGCTTAAGCAGGAGGCTAAAGAGTTATGAGCATTGTAGGAAAACTCTGGAGAAATGTGGAGGGAAAATTTTCAGAGCAATGGGCAGGAAATCTAGAAGCAATATTTAGTTCCTAACAGACTGCTGACTTCAATAGGTTTTTTGTGAGAAAAGACATTTCTATTCTGTTTGCTGAATTCCTTAAGGCAAACGAACAGATCAGAGTGGACTGAATATGTCTGTAGGTACTTTTAAAAAAAAGTTAATATGATTAACTGTCAGAAATTACAAAAAGTATGTTAAACATAGATACCTCCATGCCAGACCTCCGGAGGTATGGTAGTTTTAATTATTCAGCATTAAAGACTGGCTTAATAAAGTTTTATCTTAAACATTCTCTTCCAGAGATAGCATTTCAAGTGACTATAGGTGTTTTTCTTAAACATATAAATACAAAGAAATCCAGAGTATACTGCAGAAGATCTCAGTGTCTTTTTATTATGAGATCTCTGCTCTGCAAGGGAGGAGGAAATTGGGGAGTAAACCCACACCATATGGAGAAGGAACACCAGGGAGTTTACTGGAGCAGTTAGAGAAAAGCAAACAAACTAGTGGTCTGCTTTGCTGATCACCAAACGCTTAAACTACCAAAATCTTCATATCCTCTTTAAATCCTTTCATGAAGATATACTTTCACCACATCTCTATTAAAAGAGCAAAACACACAGGAAGAGGCTTTCAGTAAACATACAAAATCCATGCTACAAAAACCATGCCATGAGTGGCAATTAATTTTGATTTTCATAGTGATACGCCCTTGCTTTGTTTGTAAATATGCCCAATTCCCTCTGCTACTGTCACTTTCTTGAAGCAGAACCTTTGTTGAGCCTTGAGGCTATTTTAACCTATTGCCCCTGGGAACAGCTCTGGTGGCTTTGATCAGCATGGAATTCAGGCAGTGAGGGGTGCATGGGCTATTTCTCTAGAAGGCATTCCTACAATGGAGAGGAATGGCAAAAACAAGTGGGACTTCAGTATGAATCCAGATGTTCATGGCAGCTTTTGCAGCAACTGGAGCTGTAATGACACATGGTTTGGTCTGTCATGGTGCAGGCTATAACCTAGCTGCCTGTTGTGCAGAATCCCTCTGCAGAGATGAAAATGCAGCCAGGAGAGGTCATCTGTTTCTTGTCCTTGGCATTGCTGTTGGAGAATCACCAGGATCTTAATCCCAGGGGCCAAAAGCATTTGATGCTTATTTTTGCAACAAGAAGAGCTCAAACCTGTGTCTTGGTTGCAAGCATTCTTTTACCCTTTAGAAGTCAAAGTCCTGATATGGGTTTTTCATTAATTATACTTTTAAATCTTTCTCCTTTCTATTTACATTTTGGCTATAGGTGCAGAATTCCAATAGAGATTGGCTTCTGCTAAGAGCTCTTTGGCAGCATGAGTAATGCAAACCTCCGAGAAATAGATTAAATATTGCAGCCTAAAGAGTTTGCTGAAATTACAATTCAAAATAAGTAAAAGTCCTTTCATTTCAGCTTTTAAACAGAAGTAGGGCTCCCTAAAGATGTAATCTATGAGGCATGTCAAAGGCTTTTGACATTTGAAATTATAGCTCCAGTACCAAAAGGAGGCTGTCAGTTTGTAGCTTTGTGCTTTTCTTCCCTGCAAATATGAGTAATTTCTTTTATCCCCCAGTACATCACCAGTATATTGTTGTTTGTGGAACTGCTTGAATTTAGTAGATGAGAATCAATAAATGAACCATTTACTGACTGTGAAATTGACTTTTATAATTGAGAGACTGCTGGAAATATATATATGTCTGAGGGAAGCAAAAATCAAACTGCATTGTATAGTTCATTAGCAGCAGATCTAAAAGCAGTTCTTTTGGGTAAAAGTTATAGAATCACAAGAATCTTGAATAGAATGTACCACTGGATGTCAGCTAGTTCTGCCTCCCACTCCTGGCAGCGTTGGCACCAGCTCTAAGCCAGATCAGCCATGAGGCCTGGAATAACATAACTGGGACTGAAGTCGGTTTTCCTGTACCAAGGAAAACTGCAACATTTCTCTCCAATGAAATAACACAGGACAGTGGGAGTTTCCTGCTGACAGTTCTGCTGATGTATCTTATTCCCGAGGCAGGAAGCCCTGCTGCTGAGACATTTCCTAGAGACACAAGTGACCATCATGTTGAGACATGAGGTGCTTTCTGTAAGGGTCGATCCTTGGATCGAGTTCTGTCTCAACATTTCTCATCAGAAACTACAGGTGCAGGACTTAGGCAGAGAATGCTCTGTACTTACCTGANCTCTGGAGCGGCTGAACGCCGAAGATCTTCCCCACCGAAAGATCACATAGATCTTTGCAGAGGCGAAGGAACACCTACTGAACCTACTGGACCCCAGGGATGATGGATGTCTGTGGACCCATGGTGGTAGCTATAGTCCCCTTTCCTTCCCTTTCCTCCCCATCTTTTCCCAATTTTCTCTCTTTCTCTCTCTATCGCAGGCCGCTTTACAGGACAAATTAATAAAGTTCCCCCTTGGATTGAAATTTAACTCCCTTGACTTGTTGTATTTTGTGTTTTCTTTTCTTTTTGCACTCTGAGATCATAGCTGGTACGAACCATCACGCGTCTGCTTATGAGTGGACCGTGACACTTTCAGAGAGAGCCTGCTGTTTCAGAGACCTTTGTAGCCTTACTCAGTAGTACAGAGTGGCCTCCACTTATTAGAATGGACTGTAGTACAAAATTTGGCTTATAGTCACGAATTGTGCCTTGGCCCTAATTTTCAGGTTCATACTTCAATTATCTTTCAAGTAATGGACTAGTGAAAATTACTGCATTGAAATAACTTGTTCTTTGGATGACTGAGAATTCAGGTCTAGATATAGACTTAGAAAACCTATTGTTAGTTTTTGTGGGGTTTATATACTTGTTTAACACAGCTGATAACAGAACCTTTTCTCTCGAGTGGAGCATTCTGATGCTCCAAACGCTACAGGATTTTATGACTTCCTTTAAGAATTCAAAGGTACTGTTTGACTTGCTACTCAGGTGCACTCTTTTTGTCTGGTTGAACTCTTTCCATCTGATCAAATCTGAGTTATTGAACTTATTTGACACCTTGTCTCAGTAACTTTCCTGGATTCGCTCAGTGTACTAATTTGATTCAGTGATTGTTTCCATATCTATTCAGAGGTTGCCAGTCTCACCTTTGTCATGGCTGATCTCTCTTCTATCCTGCTTATTTCGCCATCTTTCCCCCTCCACTCTGTGAGCCATGAGTTGATAAAGAGAAAATCTGAACATAGCAATGCAGTTGGCCTGTCAGCTTGGACCTGGAAATCTGCTTCTTCAGCACCTGACTCTATTTAACAAAAATCAGGAATTGCAAATTACCAAAAGGAGCTCTGACTCTGACTTTCTGCATTCACTGAGAACTTTCTGTGAAGATCTTTGTAGTATCACAAAGCATATAAAATGGGGGGGAGGCTGCCTTCCAAAGGTTCAAAGGCTCCCTTAGAAGTTCATTGATAGATACTTCATGAAAAAGGAACCCAGACATCATGTTAAGAACTGCAAAGTCAGCATGAAGATCCTTGAGGGCCAATGCAGCTTTGAAAGGAGGGCGATTGTGGGTAGATAATATGTAGGTACTGTGTCACAACACCGTCAGTTTGTATTCATTTACTATTTTTTTGGCACCTAAAACAGAAAACCCTTTAAAAACTGGGACCAGAACAACCAAGTGACCTAATTTTTACCTATTATATATGAGCTGTTGAGTTTAAAAACCAAGGCAGATATTTGGCAATTTGGTAACATGAAATACTACTTTATTTGTGTATGACTACTAAAACTGCACTGTATTTAGAAAATAGGTGATCAAATAACATTTTTTGATCCTGTTTTTCCCCAGGAGAGAGAATGTGGGTACCAAGGAGAAAAGTTGAAAGGGAAAAAGAAATATGACCTGTGACTTAAAGAGCTCCTCTAGTTCATGTGTCTGTCCCATGGCAGGAACATTTTTACCAAGGTCATTTTCTAAACATTTGTCTAATCTCTCCCTAAAGATGACCAAGTAGGAAGTTGGTATGGACCTCCTTCGGCAATCTATTTCAGACCTTTTACTCTTACACCCTTCTTTTAATATATAATTTTACTCATTCTTTCTTCTGTAGGAATCGAGTTCTGGGACCTCACAAATGTCAGGCAGAAGAGAGAGGCAATTTTGTATGACCTGCAGATAACACTCCTGTCTGTAACGTCTTGAATGACATTTGTAAAATCATCTGGAATTCCAATCCTGTCTTACCTGTGGTCTCTTTCAGTGTCCTCTGAAGATGTAGTCAGTTCCTTCTGCAGTCAGGCCTCTAGATCATGTGTGAAATCAGCACCCAGGAGTAGGTCCAGGATAGATGCCAACAAAACCTCACTCAGTTTGTTTTTCCACTCCAGCTGTGAACCAGAGTAGGTGGTCACTGAGCGTAGCTGTGAGCTTGCACACAACCTGCACCAGTCTCAACAACACTCTACCTGGCTTATGAAAATGTCACGTGAACCAGGGACAGGAACATACCAAATAAAGACAAGTGACTCCTACTGTTTCTCCTCTAGCTACTAGGCCCCTTACCCATTATAGGAAGGAAATCCTATTGGTGGGACATAATGTTTTGTCCTTAACAAATCTATTCTGGCTGCTGCTAATTTCTATTTCCCCTTCAACAAATATTTTGTAACAAATAGATCTACTTTTTCTTTCTTTTTTTTTCCCCTGTAAATCAAAGTTTTTGTGACAGACAATCGTGCAAATTTTCCTTAATTTCTTCCCATCAATTTTTGAGGGCAAATATGATGTTCACTCTTCCCCTGTCTCCAGAAAAAACTGGAAAGAGAGATGGTAATAGGCAAAATTTAGGGACAGCTAACTAAATGCACAGGTGGAAAGAGCTGTCTTAGCAGAATAAACCATGTGAAATAAAGACTACTGGAAAATCACTTAACAGACCTGCATATTGAAGTATGAAAAGAAGTACTAACAGCTTCTTGTCATGCAATGTCAGTGCTAAATTAGGAATGTAGAATGTACTGTTCTCGATGTCATGTAGAAGTTACTGTTCTTCGTGTTGGCAAACACAACTTCATCTAGAAAAACAGGTTTTATTTTTGCTTGTTTAAACATAATTTCTCTCTTCTTGTCAGGACAGCCAAATTTCAGAATAAAAACATGCAGAAAATGCAGTTTAGTCTGTCAGTTTTCAGATGAACCTGTAAAAAGCAGTTTTGCTTGCATTGAAAAGATACACAGGATCCTCACAATCCAACCTTCAACAAGATCCATGAGTTTGCTCTAACAGCAAATGCTCTTTCCCTCCTTGGCAGGTCGAAGTTTTCCATTTGTTTCCTGGTTTTATATACCATGTAGTCTCCCATGTGTTGTCAGGTGACAAGAGAGTGGCACCACACAGCCACTCTCCAGGAGAGCTGCAGGGAGCTGGTGCAGAGGAATTCCTAAGACTCAGTGCTGGGTAGACAGGAGATATAATGCTGCCCTGTTCTGCAGTACTGACCATTTCCAGGCACTGAGGGTTCAGCTTCCCTCTGCAGAGAAGGACACTTAGGGCCAGAGGAAATCTGACAGGGTCTGAACCCTGAAGCAGTGGCTTGGCATAGCACAATCAATACTGTCTCAAATACAAACTCAAACTTCTCCTCTCTAAAGACAGGCACACATCTGTGTATCTATTGCATGGGGCAGTCCTGCCTGCCTAGACAGCACTGGGCATTTACCGGCTCACAAGAAAGTCACCACCCAAACAAAGTGAGCAAATTTGTTTGTTTCCCCCACATGGAGAACTTCAACTATCAAAGGAGTGTTTAACACCCAGTGCTACGGGTAAAAATTGTTGCAGGACTTCTGCTTACCCTTGGCTTCCCACAAAACAGTGGGGAAGGCTCCACAAGTAAATGTGTTCATCAATACTCAAGGTCTACTTTACGCAAATTTCCTACTCAAGCAGACATCTAAGGTTGCTTTACAAGCAAATGAAATACAAATGATTTCTTCATCCAACATATATTAAATCCCTCTGGGAATTACACACTGTAATCTTTCTCATATGCTGACTCAGATGCTCCCCAGTGTCAATTTTCAACAATTGTCCAGAACATCCCTTTGCACAGACCTGCATACACATTTTGGGTGTTTGTGCTATACAACCCAGTAGATCCAGCGAATTTGAATTAAGGGGATTATACATCACCAAATGCACTAAGTCATGTGTGGTGCTTCCTCTCTGTTCCTCTTGAAAGCTAATGGATGGGAAGCTGTATTGCTGGCTGATAAGCTGTTGCTGTCTGTGGAGAGGCACTGTTCTCAGAGTGAAATCTAGGAGATTCCAGTAAGTTTGTCACAACAGGAAAACAATCTAGGATTGTTTCCATCTCAAAGTTCACACTGGTAACCATGTGAACTCATGTACTTTCATGAAAGTCAATGAGTCTAGGCTGATTTACCATAGCTTAGCACTACTGTCTGGAAGTAGTTAATCTGTGGGGTTTGGGTTTTTTCTGCCTGATCTGGCATCGATTGCAAACCAAAGCACATTTATGAGAGTGTAAGAATTGCCTGTAAAAGCAGGTATATCTTCTTGCATTGCTGGTAAGTGCATAGGAGAACTGTATTCATAGTCTATCCAAAATGATTCAAAGTGTAAAGAATTCTCTCCTTTTATATTTGACAGGAAAACATAGAACAGGTGAAACAGCATATCAGGAATCCCTTTTTTAACTTCTAGTGAGCTAGAAGCAGATCCACAGAGCAAAAGGCTTTGCAAGTCTCAGGCATCACTCTTACAGCGCTTGGGAGAGAAGGCATAGAGTTGGTCCCTATTCCATGTTTTGCTTTTTCGTATCAACCACCACACAGGATAAAACACAGGATCCAGTATCCAGTCTGCCTCTTTCCTCCTTCCCCACAGAGTAATTATCTTCGTCACTGGTTTACAAAACCATTCACATGTTCACTGCTTTTCCCCCGTGTAAAGCGTGGCGGGGTGGCTCACAGGGCCCATAAACTGGCAGGCTGGGCACCCTTCTAGCAGGAGTTGAGTGAAATGGGCTTGAGTCTGCAGAAAGAAGAGCAAGTTGAATTTGTTTCTCACAGACAGCCCTACAGAGCTGTATTAGGCACATCTCAGCATACTTGGTTAAAGTCCCTCTAAGGAGGCAGGCTCTACAGGAAACATTCCCTAGCCTCTTATTGCTAATTATAGGTGTAATCTACTAAACACAGCCATCTGGGAAGTGATACTATTTAAAGTACTTTAAGACTCTCTAGCTCTGTAAGGTACTGTGTAAAATCAGGTGCTATACTGGTTTACAAAGACTGTGCTACATTATCCATAAATTTCATTGATTGTTGGGTGAACTTGGGCTTTAAATATTCCTGGTGTCCCTTTACAGATGGATGATTTGGAATCTGAAATTATAGCTTCTTCTCTTTTACTTTGCTTGACTTCTTTGATGAACTATCATATATCTGAGTATTGTGAACAGGGATTACTTTTTTTTCCCACCCTAAAAGCCCCAGAACTTCAATGCACCTGAATTTGAAGAATACTGATTGTCAGCACAGGGGGAAAAAACCAAACTCCTCCTTTGGAGACATCACATGCAATCCCAGCCAACCATGCTGAAGAAAAAGGCAAGCTGATGGGGTGGGGAGAGAAGAGAGGGTTAGACAGGAAGAGAAAAAGATAGGACAAAAAAAACCTGTGAAGCCATGTGCTTGCTATCTACAAATAACCACGCTGCAGGAAAAGATTTATGTAGGTTAAAGGACAAAGATGGTGCAAGATCAAATAATGGAGTAGCCAGAGTTAAAAAGAGGCTGCATATAAGCAAGCTGTCAAATCATCTGAGGAAAAACATTCTGGGATGTTTTTCAGAGAAAGTGACTAGGGAGAAACCCAGATAATTTAAAAAATAATGGTATCAATTTACCAAAGTGATAAATGGCACCTGTCAGGCTGAATTCAGTAACCCAAGATATCCTGTTTAGTCCTGTATCAGCCTTTCAGTAAAAGTGTTGTGAGTTTTATTTTCTCCTAGGGACAAAATATGCATTCTAATTGTTTTTCAAGATGCAAACTAAAATATTCAGGTTCAGTGTATGTTATTCATTCGGGAATGCACATTCATGCAGGAAGATACTGTTCTAGCAGCTCATAAGCTGGAGGAGAGGCTGTACTGCTTTGAGCCCCAGGCTGTCTGAAATTATTTTTCAGTGTCCTCCATTCTCAGTGCTCATGAAATAACAAAGAGAGCAGTACTGATGCTCTATATTCAAAACTGTAACCAGATTCCTTGCTGTAACTGCTAATATCATATTTTTTTCTTAAAGGCAGTAAGAGTTCAAGAATCAGAAGTATGTCATTTGACACCTAGTTTTGGAGATACAAGTTTCACTTTTTATAGCTATGAGGGTAACAGCTCACTGTGTTTTTCAAAATGAGAGCTGAGATCTTTGTACATAATTCTAGAAACTGGGACTTCACAAAATACCAAACAGCATGACAGAAAAAGAGAGTAAAAAAAGCCTCCATCAGCATGCCACATCTTTTTCCAGACAAACACGTAAACCAACCTCTCCAGGAGGTATTCTGGTGTATGTTTTCAACCCATCCTTGCTAGCAGTGAGTATGGAAGAAAAACCAAGAACATGGAGGTGAAATGTCAGAGGAGTACTGGTTTGTTGTGAGAGCAGGGATCAGGAATGGCACAGAGGGTGGGAGGCTTCCACATGCAATCTCCATTCCTGGAGACACCCAGGTCTGATTTTGCCCGAAGAAGAGAGAGGACTATCCTTTAAGAAATCAGGAAAGCTTGGAAAGCTTGGCCCCTGGAGGAAGTGTAAGGAAGAAGGAAAGTTTTTTGGAACCAACTATGACTTTAAATATTTGTTTTCAGTAAACCAGACCCAACTGCCACCAGTGCAGTCTGGAAACAAAGGCGTTTTATTTCAGAGCAGCCTGGCCAAGTTGACACTTCTCAGCTACTTGGAAAACTAAAAGTAGCAATGCTGGAAGCTCCCCAGGTCTGGACATCATGTTCCAGTTAAAAAAAATCAGCCTGACACTCCTGGCTGTGTCCAAAGAACTGGGGGGCCTGAACACAAAGTTATGTGGTCAATTAGTGAAACATAGCTTTGCATGGCTTCTTGACCTTTCAGAACTGGAATGAATTTGCCAAACAGGAAAGAGTAGGAATGAAACAGAACAAGTAATTCAGAAACCCTCTGGGTATAATCTGCTGATGTCTTGCACCTCCAGGCTCATTACAGATCTCTTGGCAGAGGAATTCATGAGTGTCAGCACATTTCCAGGGATGAGAGCAGAATCCTGTATAACCTGCTCCACCACTTCTGCCTGTGTGAATCAAAAGAATGTGGGGTTTTACCCCCAGTTACACTGAGAGAAATGTGTGTCCCTGTGTACCTCTGGCAAGTGCCTGTCCTGGTTGGGTTATTAACCAAGAGCCATTGCTTGTGAGTGATGCACCAAAGCAAGGACATCAAAACAGCTGTACTGGTTCAGACCTTGGGTCCCTCTGCCCCATATTTTTTTTCCCAACTGTGCCAGAGGCAGTGACAGCTGGAAGAATAAGGTTGCAGCAAGAGCATTCAATGCTCCTCTCTTCCAGTAGTGAGTGGTTTTTAGATTATTTTCCAGAGTCTGACACAGTACTTTTTAATAATCCCCTCAGCTGATCTCAAGTACTTTGGTTCTTTTAGCCCCCCAAAAGTACAAAAAATTACTTTGGGCCCCCAAAACTGCTTCAACATAATGATGTTCGGGATTATTTTCTGGTTTATTCTCTATGTTTTCCCCAAAAATTCCTAATACTTGATTTACTTTTGTTACTGCTAACCCATCACCGAGTTTATAAAATACACATAGATCACCTGTCCCAGCCATGCTCCCTCCCAGCTTCTAGTGCACCTACTGGCAGGCAGAACGTGGGAAACTGAAAAGTCCTTGACTTAGAGGAAGCAGTACCCAACAACAACTACAACATCAGTGTGTTACTAATATTTTTGTCATGCTGAACCAAAACCACAGCACTGTATCAGCTATTAGGAATAAAACTGGCACCATCCCAGGTGTCAGGAAACTAGGACAGGAGGAAAACTCATGGCTGGGTGGCACAGACTTTACCCTCATGTTCTTTGAATTCACCTGGTTCCCCTTCAAGCTTTCCCCTAGGAAGGAATACTTGGCCGAATTAAGGGAGAGATGCAGGGCCTGGGGAAGCCATGGGAGTAAAGGGAGAAGCAGCTGTGCCTGGAGGTCAGAAGGTAGCTATTGCTGTGCAAGCTGGAGGGCAGCATCCAATTTTCCTTCCAGCTGCCTGTCCTGTGACTGCATGACACTTCATTGCCAGCTGGGGTTAAGCCATGACACTGACTTCACTTTTCTCACAGAAGGCTCTTGAGGAAATATGGGCAGCAAAATGTAGAGAATGAGGTACATGGATGGTACATGAGGTAATCTGGTTTCTCCTGAGGGCACGATGACTTTTCCCAGCACCTACTGAAAGCTGCTGCCATTGCACCTTCCCCTCTGCCTGGCCTGGGCACACCACCCTGCACTGTGCTCGCACAAAGCTGCCAGCAGATCTGTCCCTCAGGAACAGACATGGGCTGTGAAGCCCATGCCAGTGAGACAGCAGCTGTCTGGATCTGTTCTCTTTTTATTTTCTCTCTGTCATTTGCATGGTCTTCCTTGATAGCTGTTATCTTCTGCTCTTGAACTAGCTACTGCAGTGTATTTCCCTGTTTGTTATACTTTGGGAGCAATTTCAGGGATGTCTCCAGGGCTGCCTGCCCTGGCCCTAGCACTCCTTTACACCCCTAGCCACCACCATATCCCCATGCCAGCCCTGCTTCCAGGGCCTGCAGGCATCCCCAGGTACAGAGAAAAGATTTACAATAAAGAAAGAAGCAGAAGTAGCTCATAAATAAAGAGACCTGCATCCACTTTAATCTGACAGCCATACAAGTACTTTCCCTGGCTTCGGACCAAGCTCCAAATTATTTTTGCCTGTCTGCCCCTGGGGCAAGGCTGCACAAGGAGTCAGTGAGGGCACCCTGAGCACTGAAATTAACTCCCCATGCCAGATCAGATCAAATCAGTGACTCAGTGGGAAGGGTTTTGCTTGGTGGGTAACCAGAACAGATATTAATGACACCATGATCAGGCAGGGGGTTTCCTAGGGAAGATTCTTCCCTCACACTGTCATTGTGTCAGACCTGCTCTGAATGCCCCAAACTTAGGATGCTTGTCTGTATAATGTATGGTAATGGGGGCTTACATATGTGCTTCTCCCACAGAAAAATAAAAAATAAAATAAATTTTTTAAATAATGCAAAAGCTGGAGATGGATTTATATTAAAAAACCAGGCCTGGGCACTAATTTCAGAAGATTTTAATTGGATGCTCTGACTATCCTTTACCTTAAATGAGAACAATGGACATTAGATCAAACTGTAGTCAAAATTTTCCTGTTAATGCTCAGCGATATGGGCCCTTCCATGTATTTATTCATTACATCCTTACTCATCATGAAACCTCATCATTGGCACTGCACTTTTTGGGCTGTGGAGAGGAGTGTGCAAGTGGAGCATCCAACATTGGGATCAGCAGCGTGACTGGAGAATATCCAGCCTTTCCGGCCCTGCCCCTGTTCACACACCGCACCGACATTGTGCAGCTCCTAATATTTTGCTGCTCTAGGCAACCACCTGTTGTGCTTTTTTGTTGCAAAGCCAGTCTGCCATGGAAACACTTCCAGTCCACCGGCAACTGCTGCAGATTAGGTCATTGCAGAGATGTTAAAACACGGATTGCAGATGTCTGTGTTGGGATCCGAAACATGAAGTACAGTATTGCTTTGGGATTAGACTGCCTTCACTCTTGTTCATGACAACAGAGCCTGATGGAAGCTCCTCTGCATGCCCTGAGCTTCTGTTTGTGCTATGGCAGATGGAATTGGCACCCAAATCCTGACTTTGATAATTGTTGTCTTTCATGTAACACAATATTAGATACTGTACAAACCAGCAGAGTGATCACCCCCATGCCAACAGCAGCTGCCCAGGAGCCCAGAATGAGTGTGCTGCATGAGCTGCGGTCCTCAGGATGGCCAGGAATAGGGACTGAAGCGAGCTGTCCTTGCAAGTGACACTGGTGCAGTGGCACTGTTTCACAGGACTGCAAGCCTTGCTCATGAGCAGCAGCAGCAGAAGGATGACAAGGATTTGTCCCTCTTGCTCTGTACACATACAACTTGTGGCCCTTTAAAGCCATCCAGCCTGAGCTCAGTGACTCGTCAAGAGGGACACTGAAGAAGCAGAAAGGAAATGCCACAGCAGCACACAATTGTTTCTGAGCAAGAGGGTTTCTGGTAGAGAGCCAGGTCCTGTTGCCCTGCCCGCATGGCACTCGATGGATTTGTGTGGGGCCGGGCGCCTCTCGCTCTGTGTGTGTGTGTAAGAAGGGTGCCTGTCCTCAAGCAAACCAAAATAGGCTGTACTTATCTCTAAGTGGAGGCCTGCTATTCCACTTGCGTGCAGGATATGCAATACATCTGGAATAATTAATTTCTTAGCCTATTGTTACTTTCTTGTGTATCAGATGTTTGCTGCTTCTGAAGCCTGTTGACTGTATTCAATATCTCTTCCTGTTTAACTTCGTTATTCCGGTCTTAAAACTTTTTTTTTTTTAGGCCACGTCTTTTTATTTTCCCTTGAACTAGAGAATTTGCCTAAAGTATGGATGAGTCACAGATACCACATTTCCTCTTCGCTGAAGCACATTTACATTTTTGAAGAATTACAACTGACAACGATCAACCATACTTCCAAAATATCCTTTCAGGGAGGAGAAAGGAGGAACAGTGATGCTGAAATCAGCCCGAAAGGTAAATGACTGAAAGAGGGGGAGAGAGAGAAAACACAGTCTTAGAAGGGCAGCCGGATGCAGGCAATCACTGCGCAGCGTTTGATGGTGGTGCCTTGACTGATAACGTTCCTGCAATCTCAGACACTGTCATTCCTGTCAGCAGCCATTCAAGCATATCACCAGCAGCTCTAAATACAAATATCAGAAGAAAAAAGGATACATAATCAGAAAATCAGTTCATTTCCTTGGCTCCTAGCCCAGTATTTTCTGAAGTGAAGGGAGGTTGGTTCATAATGGGGTGTAAAAGGTGCTGCCAACCCTGCATTACCCCATCAAAGTGGTTGTACTGGTTTTAGGTGAAAGAGAGTTCTAATTCTCTTCATCATAGCTGGTATGAAGCAGTTTTGGATATCTCATGAAGACAGTGTTAATAACAGAGGAATGTTTTAGTTATTGCTGAGCAGTGCTCAGCATCAAGGCCTTTTCTGCTTCTCTCTTCTTTTGCCAGCAAGTGGACTAGGGGTGCACAAGAGGCTGGGAGGAGGCACAGCTGGGACAGCTGACCCCAGCTGACCACAGGCATATTCTGTGCCATATACTGCTATGCCCAGCAATCAAAGTTAGGGGGAAAGTTTGCCAGGACTGCTGTTGCTTGGACTGGCTGGGCATTGGTAGGCTGGTGGCAGGCAATTATAGATGGGGTTTTTTTTTGGGGTTTTTTTTGCTTCACTTATTTTTCCCTGGTTTTGCTTTTCTTTGTTTCCTTTTTTTACTTTTTAAACTGTTGTTCTCTCAGCCCATGAGTTTTCCATTTTTTGCCCTTCCATTCTCTTCCCATTCCTGCTATCAGGAGGATGTGAATGAGTGGCTGGGTTATGCTTAGCTGCCGACAAGGCTAACTCACAACAGCCACATAGCTCCATAGATGTTCCATGTTGCGGCTCTCATCTGAAGTCTTGCAGTAATGTATTTTTAAAGCCTATCATTTTTGTCTCAAAGACCAACTGAAAATGGAGGTTTCCAGGTTTTCTTGTGTCTCAAGCTGTTTCCTAAGTCAGGTCTTTTGGGTTTGTTTCTGACATTTCTATGGAATTTTTTTTTGTTGAAGTTTATTTTGTTTGGTTTGTTGTTTTTTGTGTGGTTTTTTGTTTGTTTGGTTTTTTTTTTGTATAAAGCTGTAGCAAGTGTTTGCCTCTCAAAGAAATCTACCTCCGAGGTCATTAAGGGCTAAAGTTTAAATGGCTACTATTGTCTCTGTCTTTTCATCCCCAAATTATGTAAGGCTGCAGGGAGTTCAATAATGGAAGTCCTTTCTATGAGTATCACAGTGAAAATCAGGCTTCTCGTATGCAGTCATTGACAAGACAGGCTAATTCCAGCTGTCTCCTTTGGTGTATCAGAGTACCTTACATGAAAGCCCATCAAGCACTCACCCCCATTAGAGAGCACTCATGTAATGATTGGTGATGGCACAGGCACTCGGCTGGAGCACCACAAAGGCTCCCCCTGACCTTCAGTCACAACTGCAAGATCATGTTACAATCTCACTGCACTGAACTAGTTATTCCAGCAAATCTTTTGTGTTGTACTTCAGGACAAGGCAGGCTCTGTAGCTGCTCTTGTGAAGAATCATAGCTTGGAAGAGGTCTGCTCTTTGCTTCTGTGAGACTTCACTGCACAGCTGAAAGGTGCTGCTAGGAAGATACTATGCACATAACCTTCCTGCTTCCTGGTTATCTCCTCATTCCAGGTCCTGCCTTGCCTCACCTGAAGTAACCAAAACATTATTATTGTTCTTATTACTTACAGGAGCAATAGGACAGGAAAGCGTGAGCACTCAGGTACTGCATTGTGGCAGGCTGGTCCCCTGGAGGTTTGCTGGTGGGGCACAATCTGGGATGGAAATGACAGGACAGCAGAGGAGAGTATGACACTCACTATCCATAAAAAAATATATCTCTGTGTACTTGCTTACTTTGCTGAAGATCTGATAAATTCTGATAAATTTCAGAATGTTGAGAAAAACGTTGATAGAATGGGAAAAACTGACTAATTGTCCATTTTTCAGAAGTTATCAGTGACCATTCATGGGCCCCAGGGACCATTCATGGGCCCATTCATGGCAGTGGTATTCTTTTCCCCAGGATTTAGCAATCTAAAGCACAATTCCTAAGCTCCGTTCAAGAGCCAGGAATAGTGGAAGGAGAAGTGAGTACTAGCTATTGGCTGTCCAACCACCTCTGGCCATACACTTGTTCAAAGTGGCACACAGCTGTAAAGTGGCAGCCAGTGATTTATCTACACTACATTTCCTTCTTGACAATGCTGGAGTTCAAATGTGGGAAGTTTGGAGAAGATAAATTTAAAATAGATGAGGGCAATCAGTTTTTCTCCTGGGATTTAAACCAAGAGGATCTAGTACTGCCAATTAGGACTGTCATGCCAGAGTAACTTGAGTAAACCACTGGGGTTACAGATAGTGCAAACAGATAGTTTCAGATAGTCTGAGGAAGGAGAGAGGCCTGGGACTCTCCTGTTCATGAAGCTTTTGTCATAACCACTTGTCCACTGTCTTTGCCATCTCACCTATGTTATGAATGCTTGTGAGGTGCTGGGGCACGAAAGATAGGACCCTGACAGTCGGAGATGAGGGAGGTAAAGTTGAAGCAAAGGCTCATGCAATACAGCAAGACTCGAGGCAGAGATGGTCACGTCAGCACACAGGAATGCCAAACTCCCAGGAGTGACAGCCAAGGTGCTTGACAGGGTTCATTTCCAGGTACTGAGGAGATCAAGATAAAAGTAAGCTTCAGTGTACCCTGCTTCAGTGCTACTCTCAACCTCCTTGATGTTGATATTTCTGTGTCCTATACCTCTAGTTTCTCCTGCCTTGGTTCCTTGGAGAACACTGTGCCTTCTTGAAGAAGATACACCAGGCAGTTTAGCAGATAGGATTAGCTTTTCTGCCTGAGGTTGCTTTGGATGATACCCTGTCAAGGGAAGGCGATCCCATTGTATCACCACTGGTCTTGTAAAAAGTGTCACCATGACAGCTGATTTTCCTGAGTCTGCAGGATCTTTTGGAGCACTGACTGCCCTGAGGTATCAGCTTGAAATCTAGCCAGTTCTTACTTTTACAGCAGCTCTTAACCATGGTGCACGGATGTTCTGCAATTGCTGGTGAGATGCAAAACAGGATTCTTTATAAAGCAGAATGAGGGATGTGCTCCATTTGGCTCCTTTCATTAGGCCTCCCATTTCTGACACACACACATACAAGTGTGTCTGCATCTATAAACAATCCTGAATGATTGTCTTGTCATAATACACACCAAAGGTGTCCTTTCTCATGAGGGGACAGCCTTCAGTCAAGACCCCAATTCTTTGGAACAATTTTTGAAGTGTTAAATTCTGCTTCCAATTCTGCTTTGGAATAAATTCAAAGCTTTTCAAAAGAAAATATGAGGTTTTCAGTTCATGCTGTGTCTGAAGAAATGGCTAGACTCCACCTTAAAGTTTCAAGACCTTCTGTTACAATCGTTATCAAAATCTGTACATTTTGGTGAAATATTTTTGCTTTAACTTAATCAGCATTTTAATAGAATGGCTGCAAACTGAAAGAGCTATTATTAGTTTGGCACACCAATCAAAGTATTTTTAGGAGGCCTGTTTACACTCTGTATTTGTTGTGATTTTAAAGATCACAAAGATGGCCAAATGTTTTAACACTTGAGATTGGGAGACTTTTTGAACTTCCTGCTCTGCACAAATCCTGTTCTTCCCCTTCAAGTGGAAAAATTAATGCAGTGATCAACAAAGGTACATCTGAAATTGGGAGATCTCCCTACAGACTGCAAAGGTTGCAGGAAGTGTTGTTTCCAGTAATTGAATGTGGTGATATAATTTATAACTGCTCAGCCACAAGTTTGCACAAATCAGACAAAATGCTCCTGATTACTTAGATTATCTGTTTATCACAACACCACAATCTTCTGACCAAAGATGATATTTCCCCTTTTATTTACAGCCTTCCAGGAGGCATAAGGTTTCCGAGAACTGGAATTGCTTGGCTTCTGACATCACTGCCAGTCAGATGGGCTGTCCTTCACGCTGCAGCATTTGCAGCACCATACATCCCATTGCTAAATTAGCTGTCCTGTGATGCTGGGACACATGCAATTTTTGCAGGTATATGCACATGAGTTTGTGCCCACACATACAAGACAATAATTTGGTGATGTTCTCTGGTTGAAAAAGATAATGTTTTCTTCTCTGTTTGGGTTTGTGTGTTTTTTTAATCTAAATTGAGAAAGCAACTCCTAAACAATAAGAGCAGGTTTTTTGTAAACTACTCAGAAATTGGTTTGTGGTTTGGTGGTTTGGGGATTGGTTTTGTTTTTTCTTTTTTTTTTCTCCCCAGCATTTAATGTCCTCCGGTAATATAATCCCCAAGCAAAATTATATTGCTTGTTCTAAAACAGGTCTGATTAGCTCCAGTGAAGCAGAACATTGATATGATAGTCTATTACTGCTACTTTCTGTGTTTTAGAGCACTAGCATTGTGTTTAGCATTGACTGAAATATAGGAGATAATGGGCAGTCCATTGACTGTGAGCTTGGGATGGAAGGTGATCTGTTCAGTTTCTCACATAACACTGCAGCAGCTTTGCTGTTCAGCACTGTAGCTCCTTTCCTATGCCATAGCTGCAGATGTCAATACTGTCCCTGCATTTGCCAAGTCCTTAGTCATTTGGGTTCTGGGAAAGGGAAAAAATTAAACTGAAATGTGAGAGCTCTGGGATTTTTCCTTTAGTAAAGCAAGTAACAGTGTGTGAAGTGCCGATATATGGCTTTGTAGTCTTAAAATGCAACACATTGGTTAAAACCTAAACAGAAATCCTGATTTTCATGCAAAACCAAAGTCACACAAAGTCTGTGCAGAGATTCAGGAGCAAGTGAGTTGCCTTCCCAGGAGCAAGGCTGCCCTCCAGCCTCACAGGAGATGAAAAATTTCAAAGCAGGTGAAGCAGGTGAGTGTGGAGTGCCAGAAACACACTTTCCTCACTGTGCAGCTTGGTGTGCTCCTTCCCACTACATGGCTGTCATGGATGTTCCCAGACATGAGGAGTGCACCCTGCTTTGCTTTGCGGGAGCAACTGGCAATCACAACTAAACCACAGCACTGAAAAATAACCAGGTGATGTCAGCCTTTTTCCAAAGCAGGGAGGCAAAAGATAAGGAGGAAAAACAAAAATCGTGGCTGCAAGGGAAAGTTTACCGGCATGTGTAGAAAAGGCAGAACTCAGTTCCATAAAAGAAATATACTAAGATGTACAGCATTCTCTGTACCATTTAACTTAGCCATTCAGGCAGGGCCTTTTTGAAGTCAGTGGGAGTCCTTCTACTGCTTTCAGGAGGTTTTGGAACAGGACCATCCAATTGTTTGGGCTGCTGACACATAACTAGCCCTTTACCTGTTGTTTTAAATGAGTACTGCAAGGGAACAGTTCGGGATTCTCCTCTGCTCACAAGGCACCTGATGTGTTGTAGCTGCACCCTAATGTGTAGGAGCAAACGGGTGAGCCCAGCAGCTCAGTGTTTATTTACCTATGCTGGCGTTGAGTTTACATCAGCAGAGGAGTTTGTGCAGAGGATGTGGCCATGGAAACTGGACACTAGGAAGGAATGACCTACCCTGCTGAGCGAGGGCTGCTTTGGAGCAAGATCTCTCACTGGGAGCAGAGGCATTCCTTAGCCCTACCCCTTTTTGACACCTGCAGCTTTGGCAGAAGGTTCTACTCTGATGAGCAGAGGGGTAGAAGGGGTTAGAGGTTTTTGCATGGTTTGGGGTGGGGTTGGAGTTGTGATAGTCTTTAGCTTAGAGGTCACAATTCTTCAGAAAAAAAAAAAGCTGCTCAGCTGCTCTACAGATTCAGGAAAACGCCAATCTTTTCTCTGTCCATCTACAGAGGTGAGAGGCGAGAAGAAGAAAGGAGATGCTCACAGATTAGGTTAGCAGCAAGGTCAAGCCTGCAGATTTCCATCAAGATGCCTGTTTGCAGTTTTCCAGATAAACATTTATGATTCTAAGTATCCTGGGGGGTGGGGAACCCCAGTATTAGAATTCTATTAATTCTTTTAAAAATAAAACAAATAACTGAGTTTTTATTTTTCATGTTTAAGTGAAAAGTGAGAAGCCCAATATCTATCGAAACGTAGAGTCATTCAGTGCGCCCAAAGTTAGTAGCGAACCTTTGTTTTTCCTTAAGATCAAAAAAGGCACTGAGCGTGCCAATTGGGTGTTATAGGCCTGCTGCTCCAGACTATCCAGTGCTAAAGGACTCTGCTGTAGTGCTCTGCTACACACTGATTGTTCTGTCTTTGCAATGTCCTTAGTTTGGGATTTTTCATGCTGATATTTTAGTGTGTCCTTTCTGAAATGTTATTACTTGGGATTTTACTAAATACTACTGAGCTCAGGCCAGTCCAGCAGCCACTGAAATAAAGGCCCCTTCTCTTTTGGGTCCACTGTTCTGAAAAAACACAGTGGACTGGTGTGATGACTGAGTAAAACTGTTATGACTTCTTCGGGCTTATGGGTAATAAGTACAGAACTGTTTTTTGAAGTCCTTAGCTGTGCAGCAAGTCAAGCAGAATACACCTTCCTCTCACTACATAAGAGATGAAAAAACCAAACAAGCTTCTAGGACAAATGGCTGTTCTGAGACTGTGACAGGCTAAGAACAACATGAGACTGGCAGGACAAGAAGAAAAGTCTTGGTCTCCCGAGAGGAGTGGCTCAGTCACCTTAGAAGAGACTCCAGGAAAAGTTGTATGTTGGAGAACTCAATTGCTTAAAAGGTATGAGATGAACCTCAATGAACCAAAGGTGATTGAGAATTGCAGTCATGCTTACTTTGAATGACAGTGAGGGCCACCTCCCATCTCAGGAGGGCCACAAGCCACAAGGGTCTCTTCTCCAGGATGACTTATACACATCCAGCTGAAGAAGGATGCCAGGAGTGAAGGACAACACTGTCACAGCAGCCTCTACTTGCTCTCACAGGAAATGTACTGAATGTCCAGCAAGGGATTTCCACAGGCATGGCTCCAGCTCTACTGGGAGCATGATGTAGAGTGTGGGATGTGCATTAGGGCATGGCAACCCAGTAATGCAGGGGGTTGCTGAATTAAGGAGAAGTGTTTCACTCAGCACTTGTATGCCACCTAATACAGGTTTCTAGCCAGGCAGGCTCCTCTTTTAGCTACCATGCTGCTTGGTGTGTGAGCCAAAATGTCGTGATGGAAGGGGAAAAATTGCCGTTTGATGTGATACCTATCTAGGAGTTTTAATGTACTCATCTCCCTGTTATCTGAGCACACATTTTCCAGTCATGGCCCTATGAATTCTTTTCTCTCTCAAGGTGTGGTTGTGTTTTACAAGTAACCTTGTGCTGGCTGGCTGAAATATGAGCCCACAGTCTTTAGACCAATAATACTATACAAGTTGTAATGTTTTCCTCAGACTCTGTGGTATCAGTCAGCTGCAAAGCTGCCAAAGGACATTCCACAGTCAGAGGAAATTGAGTGTAGGTGGGCAGCCCAGAGCCCAAGTGCATACTTTATAAACTCTCCATTATTATACTTAAATGGGTGAGTCACACAATAATCATTCTGCAATCAAATTCACTGTTGAGTGTGTTGCTTTTTCTTTTTAACTCAAATGTCATGTAAAAGTTGCCAATGTTTCCCAGAAGTTTAATTTCTGAAAGTGGGAGAAAATGAAGTAAAGATAGATAGCTGACACATTTACATGGGTGTGAATACTACCTTAGCTGTGCAGTGCTTGGATTTTTAAGTGCCAAAATAAAATATTCTTTTGTTGTCTGAAGCTGAGAGACTCAGGCAGAAAAAAAGGGCTTGGACATCTCTGTTGCCTAATGCCAATCAGATATCTTCAGGATTAAGCATGCCTTCAGTGCTTGAGAAGAAGTGCTTTATAACTGGCCAGCATCATCAAATGGGTAAGTAGGCAGTCACTCACAGGAGGTATAGAAAAAATATCTATATATTTTGTATATACAAAAGATTTTTCCCCCAAGGATTAACCCAGTCTTGTGTAAGATAGAAACTGTTGAAGTTTTGTTATGGCTAAATCAAGTTTTTAAAGTAGAGAGCCTTTTCCAAGAGACCACCTAGGATAGTGTCTGGTGCAACCATCACTGGTTTTGGCAAACCTCAAGTGATTAGCTTCTGTTGGCTGCCTCTGATCTGTGTGATGCTGATGATCAGCTACCCTCTGCTGTTCTGGTGGGGTATGCTGACACTACAAGTGAGTAGACATGGGAAGAGATATGTGTGAGACTTGGGCATCACCGTCTGCCCAGTACTCATGCCAGTCCTTTTCCAGAGCTTGCTATCCATGTTGCACACAAGAAAGCTCCATCTCCTGCAACGAACAGTGCCAAGGAGGGTCTTCTGCCCAGGGATGCTCAGGGTTTCTCTTTCTCCTGGGTGTGTCTCCTGTGGTATTTCAGGCAGGGGAAGGGTGGAGCAGTGCTTTGGTCAGGAATGTCTTCCAGTTCTTTTCTTCTCCTGTAATAGAAGAATTTTGACTTAGTGAAGCCACTGAGGTCTTGCCCAGCCCATTGCAGTCCCTGTGAGTCATGGGCTAGCACCAGCTGACACATCTCCTTCGGTTGTTAGGAAAGAGCTTGTAGTCACAGAGGCAAAAATAGAAGTATCCAGCAATGACATTCCTGTCTTTTTACTTGGTTACTTCTTGGTTACTTCTTGGATTAACCTGTTTAAAGAGTCATTCATATCCTGACAGCATAAATGAAGAGAAGCTTCTTCCCTTTAGATGATGTTAGTAATTCCTTCTCTACTTCGAAGCAATTTTTTTCCTGCTCTCTGCTTTGTCCTCCAAAGACATCCTAGATAAGCCAAACCTTTTCATTCCGTTGCATCGACTCGATGTTGTCCTGCTTCTTCTTTTGTCCTAAACATCCCAAGGGAGCAGTAAGGCTATAGAAATGCTGCCTAGCCCTGAGACAAGCCAGAAAACAGGTGTCCTTCTCAGCCACCTGCCATTCTCCTTTCATCCAAGGGGCACTCAGTAATTTCATTGTTGGAATCAAGTGTCTTGCTGGCAACATGAATGCTGAGGTGTGGGGAGCTAATGGCTCTTTTGCTGAAGATAAAAATAATTTCTGACAAGTGTAATGTGCTAATCATTAAGAAGGAGACAATTACTGTCTTTGTATTGTGCACAGAAGCAGCACAGCAGGCTTGACTACACATTGGGGTCCCTTGAGAACTACCAATACCAGTTTAGCAATCCCAAATTCTGTATCTGGATGCTACTTAAGCCTGTCCCTCCTTCATTTCCTCCTAGTGCTTAGGGGCTATATCAGCAGGAAGGAGCTATTTTCAGAAGAAAATACCTTTCATTTTTTGTGACTCAACCCTCCTTCTCCACAGGGAAGCTGAGGCAGGTGGTGTACTGTACGGGTGTCTTCTGGATGCTGGCTTAGGTGAAGGGGCCTCCCAGTCTTGTGCAGTCACAGGGCATTTCCTGACATTGTTCATTGAAACAGTTATTTGTTTCATCATCTTTTCACAAACCCACTTTTCCCTCTGCCACTTCAAACAACATTATTCTTGCGGAGGCTGCATTTCAGTATTTCAGTGACCTGTGCATAAATTATCCTTTGCACCAAAATGTTTCAATTACTGCTTTTAATTTGAAGTGAGCAGTGCCACAAAAACTCTAAACATTATCAGTTGCTGTTTTTACTTCCTTCCTCTGGAACAGGAATGAATGAAGCAGTTGGGATAAATATATTACTCATGCCTTGTGTTAACTAATCTGAATCTCAGATGAATGTTTTTCCCCTGCAGGGCAGATATTACTGTCTCTCTCTGGCCAACTTGCAGCTCGGGTATCGCATTCTGTTTGCTGCTTCTCCCCATGGATTCAAATTGATATGCTGTTGTCCATTGCTTGCCTCTCCACCCCCATCACAATTCCTTGTCTTACATGCTGCACACAGGCAGTGCCTTAAATAATTTCATTACCTTTTAGGTTTGTCTGCCTCAGAGTGCCTTGCAATGCTGGCTCAGCTAGGATTCTGTCCATAAGACTGGAGATAATAAAAGCTTTTCTATTAACATTAGTGGGAGTTCAGTTCATCTTCTTTTGATAAGCTACTGCATATCCCTGAAATCCTAGAAGCTGGTCCATCTTCCAGCCACCTGGATTGTAGCAGCTAGGAATATCTCACTAGTGCACCAAAGCTTACTGATGTACATATCTTTTTGAGAACTAATAATTCTGGTGCCAGTTGTTCTTGTGTCAGTGACTGATTCCTTCACCTTTGCAGTGTTTGTGGGGCCATTAAGTTGGGCCACTGAAACATGTCCCAGTGAAAACAGACACTCACTGCTGGCACAAAGCACAAATATCCTCCTCTGATTGCAAAGTGATCCCCACTGTCACAGCCCAACAAAGTGACGGTTGTTAAATGGTGAGCAGAGAGGTTTTCAGGGAGCCACATTTCAATTTCTATCTTCCATGAGGTGACTTGTAAAAACAGTAAACAGAGATAGTTATTTTTAAGAATTTTGAAAGGCCTCTTGTCTGCATCCTTTTCAAAAAATGCTGTTTAATTTTTTCCCCCCTCTCATGTAATAATCATGGGCTACTTCTGCTGTGCTTGCTAAGTCTGTTCCCACTTCACCAGGTGATATTTAGCTATTAGTGCAGCTTGCACTATAGGATATTCAGTGCAGCTGAATCCCAGGTTTTGCTCATTTTGTGGCACACAGCTCATTAGTCAATGTGAATGATGTTGTCTCTGTGTAGAAGAACAGAGGGTCAGCCCTGTTTCATTTTCAGACATCCAGTTTCTGTGGTCACTGAGTTTCTCCTTGTTGTTTGTTACCTATCCTCTTGGTGTTAACTCATTGTCTTTCAAGGGTGTGATTGTAACCTCTGCAGGGCAAAGGATCTCAGCAAGTAGATTGTTTTTCTGGGAGTAAAGCACAGACATAGTGCAGCATATAGTGAACAGACTCTGAAGAGGTGCTCTTACATCAGCACTTAGTGCTGAAGGTATATGGAGAAAGGAAGATAGAATATTGTCACCAGTGGCAAAAGAAGTTATATGAAATAAGGACAGAAGGATACACTGTAATCATAGAGCTAAAATGCTTAGGGGTTTTTGTAGGTCAGATTTGTGAAATACAAGATGAGCTTTTGTAGCCCTATTAGATGCAGGTGTGGCAGAGAGCTGTGACAGGGTATGACTGTTCCCTCTTTATGTAATGGACATGTAATGGACATGGGTGGAGGAAATATTTTCCTCAGGATAATGGGATGAGAAAGGCACTGCAGCTACAGCCTGCTTAAACTCACACACAGAACAGCTGACGTCTAGGATTTGTTATTTCTCCTCATTGTGGTATCTTGGTCTTTCTGCCAATGGCCTCATGACATTTCTCTGCTAATCAGTGTGCAAGGCTCCTTCCTGTGTCATATCCTACCTGCACCCTGCTCTTTAACCCCTTGAAAATCCTATTTATAGAAGCTGAACTGCTTATTGTGAAGCTGCACGTCTTGTCAGGTATAAGGACGATTTCTTTCCTATATCAAAATTTCCCAGTTTCCTTCTGCATTGAGGAAGTCATAGCCAACACTACTTCAATGAAGCAGTTGAGGCAATAGTGATGCAATTTATCTTCTTTTATGTGAGAAGGTCAAAACCACTAATGCCTTTCTAAAGCACCCCTGACCATCAGGAGCTGAGAGCTCATGCATTTCAGGAAAGCAGGTTCCA
The DNA here is from genome assembly GCA_013397955.1 of Grantiella picta. Classification (NCBI taxonomy): domain Eukaryota; kingdom Metazoa; phylum Chordata; class Aves; order Passeriformes; family Meliphagidae; genus Grantiella; species Grantiella picta. Next base: position 497,176 of record VZRM01005322.1, on the reverse strand, counting down.
CTAAGATACAGAAGGTCATCCTCAAAGTGATGTACTCCAAATCGTAAGGTGCTTGTTTTGCCCCTCAGTAAACAAACTGATTTCACTGCTTCCCATCACTCTTAATTTGCTCCTTCACCTTCTTTTGCAGAATCTTTTTCTCCTTCCATATGTCTGTCCTTGTTCGTGCAAACTAGATGTCTGCATTTCATCCTCCTTCCCCATAGCATTATTTTCTCATGACAGCTTGTATACATTTTGACTCTCTTGGCCTGTATGACTTAGTTCTTAGCTCACTGCTTTGCCAAAAAAATTCTTCTCTTTTTCCTCTAGATGGTCCCCTCTTGGTCATGACTGACAGTATATCAACTCTGGTTTCTGCAGGAGGCTTTGCTTCCTTTCCTCCTCCCACAGAAGTCATACTTTTTGCAATTCTTCAAAATTAAAGTTTTAAAAACCTGTAGATGTTCCAGATGTTCCTCTGTTACTATCAGGTCTTATTCATAGTATTTACCTGTAGAAGGAATCACTGTTGAGCATAAAAAGTTTATCTCAAACACAGGCCCAAATCAAGTGTCATACTGGTACATCTATATAGGTCGAGTGACAGTCAGTTTCTGTGCTGATCATGGTATTGTGCATAGGTCCATCCCTGTCATGTGCTGGTCCAGGTCTGCTGGTTCAAAAACCAACAACAACTGAGATGCATCAAAATCAGGATCCTACTCCGAATTTTAGAGGCTAGGTATGTTCCTTTCCAGCCTGCTGGAAGCAAGGAAAATTTCAGATGATCCCACTTTGCAATGCACTTTTATTCTTCTCCACTCTTTCTGCACCATGGAGAAACCAGTTCCTCTTCTGGACTCGGGAATAAGGATCAAGTAGTAACATAACAGGCAGGAAAAGAGAGTTGATTGTTAAACTATTCTCCAGCTGTCATCTTTCAGGTGGCTTCTTATGACCCCTTCTAACTCAGACAGGCTAGGCCATCCATGAATTAACACATGTCTGTTCCTGCAGGGAGAACACACATGCAAAAGCCAAGTTCTCTAGAACAGGACCCCAGAAGAGGACCCCTGGGAGTGGATGGACAACTATTTTCACCAATATTCAATGTTGCAACTTAGGTATCAGTGAACACTTTGAAGAGCATCCTTGTCACAGCTCTGCACACTCGTGTCTGTGTTGCTTAGTGCAGAGGAGGTAAGTTGTACTGCCAACAGTAATGCTACATTTATGTTGGAAAACAAATGCAGCGGAGAAAAGTGAGGAAATCTGTCCAAAATGCCTCTTCTCTTGTGTGAGAAGAAAGGGAAGGGGCAAGGGAGGAACCCCTGTGCAATGAAAAGATATATTTTACCAAGCTGACTACAGATAGAAAGAAGACAGACATTAAAATGCCTACTGTAATGTGCATTTGATATAAATCGAAGAACAGTTCAAATTCATTTTTCAAGGTTAATTGAACACAGTGGGTTTTTTCTTTTTTTATTTTTTTTTTCTTTTTTTTTGGTACAAAAGCCTTTCCGGAGAAGGGCTGTTGGACTCAACATTTGGGGTGGGTTTTCTCTAAGTTCATGTTCATTGCATTATTTTCACTGGACTTTTATCTGTGTATCTGGGTGCACTGAAGCATATGTACTGCAAATAGGGAACATGCTCCCACTTCTTTGACTCCTCCTGATCATACTGGAGCTGAGAGCTGTGTAAAGTGGCAGCAGATTTTGATTTCCCACTGCCCTTGTCAGTCTGGATCTACAGTAAAATAACAGCCAAGCTGTGTATCTCTGGTATCCCACTGTAACTCCCGCTGAGATAAAGAAAAGGGGCTACTTCAGCAATTACACTGGAAGGTGTCTCAAAAATGAGTAGCATCTCCATGGCTCCCAGCCCCAGAGGCTCCATATGGACTCATCCAGCCGAGCATCTGTGGAGTTTTGGCTCTAGTTCAAGAGGCAGAACTGCTATTCACATGTGTGTTTCTGGATCTCCATTTCTGCCTCCTCCCCTCCATGCCCACGAGCCATCCCAGTATCCATGTCCATGAAGTTTTAACGCTGGTTTGCTGTAGATGAAAGATGGATATCAGCCCCAGCAGGTCAATATAATCCCCTAAAAAAATCCACTGCTATTGGCAAGAAAGCCCCTAGTAAATATATCTCCTGGAAATGCAACAATTAAAAGAGATGTTTGGGGTAATTGCACTTGATTGAAGGGAGAAATACTTTTTGTAGCAGAAAAATGAGCACTTAAAAATGTCCAGCCAGCCACAGACAATTACCCAGTTGGTGATGTGCAAGTACTGAGGGCAGTTAATCCATTTTAAATCACTCTTGCAGTCAGAAGAGTGACAGGAAAATGCCACCAGGATGGATCTTGCTCTGGGTACATCAGGGGGACTTCAGTGATGGCTGGGATCAGGCTTGTTGGGCACAACCCCTCCTTTCCTCGTCCTGACTTCTCACCAAGTGTATTCAGTTGGTAACAAGTTGGTCTTCCACTCTTACAAGCCTGCAGAGGTAGCCTGGGTGTGAAGAGGGGAATTCCTCCCAAAATGTTGTCTGTAATACTCAATCTGCTTCCCAGGTTTGGCCGGCAGTGCTCTGCTGTTTGGGGAGCAGAGCGCACCCCACACACCAAGTGCGTATGGTGGCAGCATTGGCCTCAACAGGAGGAGCTGTTCCTCCTGTCAAAGGAAATACGCAGGCGTGACTGAAAGGCTTGCAGAATGCAATGGCTGAGGAAAACAAAGGTGTTTCTGTGGTCTTTCTTCCACTGATATGTTTTTAATACTGAGTCACAAAATCCTCTGGGTTTTTTTTTTTCCCTTGGTTCCATTATGAGGATGAACGGAGAGTGAACTGATTTGTGAGTGATATAAAAATTTCAGTTTCCTAAATTTACTCAGACGCCTTCAGAAACAATCCATCCTGGGATTTGTCTACAGCAGGAACCAAACCACCTGCTTAGATTTTGTTTAACTTGCGTGAGTAAAACACTTCAAACTTGCTTATGTGTTACAAAAGACAGAAGGGAAGAAAAGCTTGAGCGCTGGCACACTTCCCCACTGCCCCCCTTTCCCTGCAACTGTAAAGATCTGAATTCAAAAGCTCATTTGCACGAACAGAGAGGAAAGCCTCCCAGTTTTGTCTCCTTTAAGGAGAATTACAAACAGCCAAGCCCTGCCTAGAGCGTTGAGTGCAAGCATTACCTCATCTCCACACAGTGCTATTGGCTGGAGATAACGGGAGGTGGGGTGGTGGTGCCTACCCCCTTGCCGAGAGCTGGTTTTCTCATTATCTCTTTCTCTTTATTTCAAAACAACTGACCCTTCTAATGGATGTCACCTACAGGGACAGCCTGGTCTTTATGGAAGCGTCCTATAAAACCAGGAAGGACCAGCCCAAGTGTGGGCATAAAGAGATTGAATGAGATCAATGGAAACAATTTTAAAATAAATACCCTTTAAAAGCAATGACCAATTGTGTATCCAATATGGCAGTTTTAACCATCCTTTTAAAATTACTATTAAATCCCACAGAGCAGCTCTAAAATTATGCAGTCATTAGAATCCATAGGGCTTCTTGATTTTTATTTTTATCAAATGTCTGTATGCTTCCTAAGGCTAAATTATGTAATTTTTATTCAGGACCACCCTCTGTCATTGGTTTTCAGGAAAGTCGTCATTGATTGCAAGGAGGCTTAAAAGTCTGGTGATGATTTCTTATCTCTTATGAGGACCTGTCTTTTCAGTCATTGAGAATATATCGCCCTATTGGGACACGCCAGGAAATTAGAATTTCAGTGCTAAAGTAAATCCCAAAATACCTTTTGTTTTTTATAGTTACCACTCCTTTTACAAACAAGGAGAGCAAGAGCAGTTAAAGTCACCTGCAAATGTGATAGCTGCACGAAAGTGGCAGAGGCACTGTGTGATTCCAAGCAATGCTCTTGCCACCGGCTTTGGTTTTCAGTTAGCTCTCACTGCTGTGAAATTCCTTTTGTCATTACAGCAATTCCATGCAAATTTAAAAAGGATCTCAAGGTTTATCTCTTGATGAATAAGGTGGCCAGGTGCAGACACAGCTCCGAGAACCTCTTCAACATCTGTGCCATACAAAGATGAATGCCATGTGTGCTGCAAAAGGCCTTTAATCCTTTATTTCCTTTATGGTGGTTATTAATAGGGGACTGAGTTCTGTCTTTGTCTCTCTGATGTTGTTTCCTTTGTTTCCTTTTAGGAGCAGCACAGGAGGATAGAGAGCAGACAAAGTGCAATATCCTGGTAATTAACTACCTCAGCAATATAGCAGCACCACGGCAGTGGTAATGCTGCGTAACAATTTGCATACATTAGTTTTCATGTTCCAGGAAAGCAATTTCTGTAGCATTTGAGGGAAAAATAAGGAGAAAGAAAGGGAGGGAGGAAAGGTTGAGCTCGGGTCAATATAGGAGTGTAATTGAGATTGTATTCTGAGAGAGAACAAGTGAAGCTCTGAAAGTACTTGGAGCCTTGTTAACTAGGTATAATTCTACCTGTAAATGGGTGTAATTCTACCTGAACCAGTTAGTTGACAGTGCTGATCCAGTTTGGAGAGATATTTCAGCACCTTTAGGACCCACAATTTCAACCAGCATTGTAGGTGCAGACAGTCTCAGCTATACCCAGCACCATGGGCCTACCTGTGCAGAAGCTGTTATGCTGCACAGGCACTGCACCCTCCCTGCACTGATGACTGCCTTGTGATTTCAGTTCCTGAGCAGAAACGAAGACCCCCAAAACCTGTCACCATATCAGGTGATCATGTACTAGGAGTGTTTTCTTTGGAGAAACAGAAGCTTTGGCAGTGAAAATTTGTCTCTGCCAAGCTCCTTTGCATCCTGGGTTTCTTCACACTTCAGGGCTGTTAGAAGAGGCAGCAATAGACTCATATTGGTGTGACCTGGCAGCCTGTGTCCCTTAAATTCTCTTTTTGTTCTTTTTTGCCGATTTACTCTGTGACATTGGGGAAATTACTTAATATCTGTGTGCCTGAATTTGTGTATCCATAACATGGGCATATTAATTAAACAGCTTTCTCAGAGAGACATTGTGAGGTTTAATGAATTCATGCTTGCAAAGTAATTTAAAATTTCAGATGAAAATTGTTAGAGAAGTGCAAAGCGCATTATAATTAAAACAGAGAGGATACAAAATAATAATAATCAAAAGGCCCTGAAGATGCTGATCATTCTAAAGGGGGAATATTTCTACTTTAAGTTACTAATAAAAACATCCATCACTGTGTTACAAAGCAAGACTTTTCAGCTATATAACATCAATTAGTATGATGCTATTTATTATTCTGCTTAGTATTTCCATTGTCATTGCATAGAAAGAAAATCTGTTAAACTGATCTACTCTGGATTTATATCAAAAGGAGATGAGTGTTTGACCAAAGTATGTCAGAAGAGTGCAAAGCCGTGACATGTTTGTTTGTACAGCTACCTTTATTCACAGCAGAAATCTACTGAATGACTTACCTGAGTGAGTCCAGAAGCAGTTGTGGCATCAGGGCCTTAGTGCGCAGGCTGAAAAATTGTCTTCTTGCCAGAAGCAATAAAGTCCACAAAGAATAAAGTCTACACAGAGTACCAAATCCTTGGAAAGAAATTTTGTGGCACGTGCCAAAGCCTTTTCAGCAACAAAGATTTCATTCTGTAACATAGAAAACAGGGATTAGTGTGACCTTCCACACCTCCATAAAACAAAGGTTGGCTCTGCACATGTCCAGGCAAAAGCTGAGGAAAGGAAGGCAATGACTCTTGCCAGGTGTTTCAGAGAAAACTGTTGGAGAAGACACAGAGCAAAAGCACAGGAGACCAGGAAAGAATAGAATTTGCACTCTGGCCATCAAGACACAATCCTTTTGTGTTTGTAACATTTGGGATTTGGTCAAGATACAATCCTTTTCTGTCTTGAGCCAAAATCCCAAAATGTTTGGATCCCAAAAGCAAGAACAAGACTATTAAAGGTTTGCACCAATCTGTTCAACTGTAAACCCTATAAAACATAACTTTGCTGTGCAGCCTGCAGGACCTGTGTCCCCCTTCAGGCAGCTGTCCCTTGGCAGGGAGGGTGCCTGTTGGTAGGTCAGGGCAAGCTTGCTAAGAGGAGTGAGCTGACCTACCTTACAGATGGGGACAAATCCTCAGACAACTGAGGTGATCATTTGTTTCTGTGCTTCATGTACAGCTAATATCAAGTGAAGGAATGTGCAATCTTTTCAATAAAGGTGGCTTTCCTGTTATGGAACAAATTATGAATGATTTGCCTTCATAGGTCAGTGCTGAACTGGGGGAGAAGAGACAAGAGAGTATTTTGACTATTTGGAAATGTAAGGCCAAAAGTTGGACTTTGAATTTCAGTTTCCTAGGTATAGCTATGATGGCTCTCATGTGGGTGGGGAAAAAAAAAAAGAACCATTTCTGCTGTACTTTAGAAACTGAATTTGTTTTCCTGGAGCTGTACTTGATCCCTTCTGAGATGTACCTCAGAAGCTGCCTGTTCTGAGCATTCTGGCTGACACCAGAGTGACCCTTAGCGTTCTGGCCTCTGAGTTTTGAGAGCACTCTGGCCTCAGTTTCCCATTTTGCAGCAGGGGAACTCAAGCAGTGCTGCTCTTGGGACAACAAACATACAAAGCCTTGTTCCTGTAAGCCGATTCCTGGTTCATCCTCACACAACGATGAGCTCCCAGAAAAGCAGATTACACAGAGTGTCCAGTTTAGGGAGGATTGTATATTATGCTGTATAGCTCTTAACATCCTTGGACATTGTGTTTTGATGAAGTGTACATTTTAGGGACTTAACAAGGAATGAGAAAGAAAGGGATAATCTGTCTCTATTGAAAAGACAAAAGGGGAAATGTGGGAAGTATTCCAACTCTCTGCCACAAAAATACCTTAATGTATTAGTCATCTGAGTGATTGCAACATGTTCTGACAGTTCTAATGCCAAATATGTGACTGAAACACCAAGGAAAACCAGGTGTCCATAGTCTTTTCAGCAATGAGTAACACCTCAGATATATTCTTTGACAAGGCCTATTTTGTGCTAGATAGTCTGGGGTTCAAATGTTTACAAACCCAAACTTTGACTTTATCTGCTCTCTGGGCAGTATTTGTGGGTCTTCACAGTGGCTGCATTTCTGGAGTGGTACAGAAAGCCTCAGTCTAAGTGCTGGGAAAGTAAATGTGTGGGTGACTTCACTCAAAGCAACTCCACATAAATAAGAGGTTTTCTAAGTGCTGTGGGCAGGTCTGATCCAGCTCTGAAGTTGGGACTGTGTTACATGAAGTAGTTCATGCTTTCAAACAAATGGTCTGACCTGAGGAAAAGGAGGAACAATCTTCTATTTAATCTGCTCCTGTCCAGTGTATTTCAGATTTCTTTTTTTACATGTGGTATGGACAGATTTAAAAAATAAAAAAAAAAAAAAACAAAAAAAAAAGAGAGAGAGAGGTGTGTGGCAACTGGATATTATCCTTCGCTTAAATTATGCAAAGCATATTGCAAAGGTGGGAAAATGCTCCTTTCCCCTGTTCTCAAAAATGTAAAAGGTATAAAGCCAGGACAAAAGTCCTGCAGGTGGCTGAAGGGAGTGATGGAAGAGGTGGGAATGTAGTCCCTATGTTCTCTGTGTCTCAGTTTGCTCCCCCACTAAGTGTTGGAGTCTTGTTCTGTGCCAAAGGATGGAACTTTGGAAAAGACACCAAAGTACATAGCATTATGAGAAGTGTTCATAAATATCTTTGTAGTGTTAGACATAGTTCTTGCTTAGAGACATCTGACTTATCAGAGAAGTTCATGCTCACTATGTTGAATCTTCACTTCTTTTTAGCATTTTGAGTTGTCAGTAAAACAATTAAGTACACATACATATGCTGGCTGTGGGGAACTACAGATGTTAAACCAAAAAGGACCATGAAATATTCTGGGTTTGACTTCTTCCCTATAAAAGGCCCCTAAACTTCATCCAATTACTTGCATAGTGATTTCAGTAATTTCTCTTTGGTTAATGCAAGTTTGATCCCCATCTGAGGATGTCAAATATGCAGGAGTTGCTATACCCTTTGGTAGTTTATTCCATGCATTTGGGTCCCTTACTGGAGAGACTAGGGATGAGCCTGGTAAGAGGAAAGACTGAAAATAAGATTTATTTATACCTAACTGCATAAAATTTTCATGTTTGTCCATTTACTCTGGAAGTTTTCTAGCTTCTCATTTATCAAAGGAAAATAATTTCTGCATACTTTTTCAAATAAATTCTTCATGTTTGTCCTTTTATCTGGATTTCCTTGTTCTAAGCAAGTTGATCTTTATTTTCCCAGTGTAACACATTTTCCCTGGCCAACTAAAACTTTTCTTGCTCCTTTCTGCCTCTTTTTCAATTTTCAGGTATCTTTTTTTAAAACTTATATAATAGATTTGACTACACTATCCCAGTATTTGTCTTGCCAATCCCATATTCTCAAAAAAATTGTTCGTCTGCTCACTCCTCTGTTCAGACACTCCTCTCTTCTTGTATAGGGTGAAGAACAATGGAAGTGAAAGTGACAATTTTCTAGTTCCAAATATAGCTAACTGTTTGGAATTACGTGGTGTGGATTTTTCAAAGTAGAAAATGCAGTAGATAAGTAAAGGAAACAAGACAAGAGCCTGAAAATAGCCAACTGTTCTAGAATAGCTCCAAGAATATCTTGTTTCCCATATCTCTAAACCTATTCTTAGGCTAGTAATTTACTGCATGAACTCTTAATGTACTTCTCTTGAGAATGTCTCCGTTAAGGAGGTCTAAGTGAAGTTTGGATAAAACAGAGTCTGCCCCTGTTGCAGCTCTGTGCTTTCTATGTCTGCATCTCCATTGGGATTTCTACTCCAGTGCATGTCATGGCACAGCTGCTGATTGTTCCAGTTATCCAATCTTCCATCTTCCCACTGATCTGTGAAGTAAACGGGTGGAGTTTTCCCTTTCATTTGGAGGAGTTGTTGAGCCATGGATGTGTCTATATTAATTTTACGACATCACATAAAACTAAACATTATTATTTCATCACACTTACAGTGATCCACCTATATTACTCTTCTAAGTGTGAATAACAAAGAACTCAACTTTAGGATTAGAAGCAACAGCTACAAGCAGATGTTTGAAGACATATTTTAAAAAGCTGGATTTCTTCTGTCTAAAAATAAGACTGGCCAAATTGATATTGATCAGACAGACTTCCAGCAGAAATTTTGGAGAACCCTTGAGACTCAGGTAATTTCATTGAGATGCCTAAAGAGAAGCTGAGATCTTCTGAGTCAATAAATCTCAGAAACAATGAAGAGAATATTTCATTACTGAATTAAAAGTGGGGTAAAACAAAGATGATTTATGAAAAGACATCAGAAGGCAAAAAAATTCTTAAGTCTTCAAAAGGAAAAATTCTGGTTTCTGAAATACATACCCAATTATAAATTCTTAGTTTTATAAAAGTAGAGTAGATTTTTTATAATTAGCTGGGGGACCATCCCTGCTCCCACTGTGATCAATAGAAAAGACTTCTATTAAAACTGGAGTAATTTTAATTGCCCCACAGTTTATATATATATATATATGCACTTTTTTTTTTCAGATGATTTTCAAGGCTGGGCAAAGCACAGTTCCAACAAAGTCAAATCAATCACGGAGTTCTATCCATCTTTTCTTCTCTCAATTTTACTGATTCTTTGTGGACTCCCTAGCTGTTTTTGCTCTAGAGCAGGAGAATAAGGACTGTTTATTACAATCTGTAGTGGGAGTGATGGCAGCTGTTGATGATAATTTTTCATTAACTGTTAAGTAAAGCCAATAAATGTTATAATACCCCATGCAATGGTACATGGTAAGCTGCAGAAAGACTTTCTACCTCAACTAGTGTTCATCTTTACTTTGAAATAACATTTAAAAAGAAAAGAGTTTTAAAAAGGACTACCTCTTCAGCTGCCTTATTCCCACATAACTTTTATGTGTCTGGAAATGTAGTCCAAATACAAACTGCTAGCATAAAACAGACTGCTTCCAATAAAAAGGAAAGTATCCCTTTCCATTTACACATTGACTCCTACCTACGGTGCAGCTTCTATCCTATTTTATGCTCTTTTCCTTCACAGAATTGAGTGGGTGCCTATGCCTGGAATAAAGAACCAGCCCATGCTGAAGCTCAAACTTTTACAGCTTTCTATTCCAGAATCAGCAGTGTAAGTTAGGGTAGAAATGCTCTTTCCACAATGTTCTTCATGTCCCTTTTGGCAATTCTCCTGAAAATTTGCTCATGTTCCTGGTGAGTTACCTTTATGCTCTGGTTACATCATAGGCAAAAAGTGACCCCACAGAGAGAAGTCTAAGCCTGACTGTTTGAAGTGAAATATCTGAAGTAGAAAAGCAATATTTGATTCTTGAATGTCAGTGATATTAACCTCTAAGAAAATGTCTCTTTTTATAACAGCATTGGTTTCTATAAGATCTATGAATACTGGCAGACAGTTCTTGCTGGTATCAACAACTGCACTGCTTTGGGTACTGTCACATGGATATTGTGCAGGATCTGGAGAGTAGTTGTAAATGGTTTCCTAGGCATTTTGTAGTGTCTTGCATATCTAATGATGCTTATGCTCTTCTAGCATTGTAGTTTTTATATTGAAGAAAAAAGAATATAAATAATAGATTGGACTACAGTACTAAACCTTTAAGTAGTTCGTGAGCTTGCAGAGGTCCCTGCTGTATTCTGAGTCAGGAGCTAGTGAAAACAGGAGTGCAAGTTGAGGCCCTCCCTGCCAGTAAATAGGTTATCTGATGCCTGAAGCATCAGTGCAGTTTCTGTATGATCTTGCTGTTATAGAGTGAGAGTGATGCAGCACCATATTTCCAAGTGAATGCATGAACTTTGTGAGTCATAGCCACGTTCTGAAGGGAGGGACAGAAACTTCTTTTTGGTTTATCTGTTCTGCTGTGACTGGAAAGCTACAGCAAAACAATAAAAATATAAAGTTAAGGTCTGGTAAATCAGTATATCTGGTAAATCATAAACTCTTCGTATTTATTATTTTCTATGAGGGAAGTTAATGAGAAATCTGAAGGGAGTTTTCCACGGGGAGATTGCAATGCATATTTTCCATTCCAAGTGGTTGCAGCATCACTGAGAGCAGAATGGTGCCTGCCTTTGCATGTTATTGAAAACAAAGCATCTGCAATCCCAAACCAAAAGGGACCTCACGCAGACACTTAAAACATCTCTGTGGGAGCTACCTATGCTGCACGGGCAAGTGTTATGAGCATCTGCATTCAGCCATCAGGAGATCTGTGACTGCAGCCCAGGGCACTGTAGAGGTGGCTCTGAAATGTAGTCCTTGTACCCAGATTGGAGAACAGCCCAGGCTGTTGGAGGTTCCCATCTTTGATTCAAATCTAGACTTCTCACTCTTTTTAAATTGAAGAAACACCAACAGTTCTATCATTTCCACTAGAATTACATGTGGCTCTCCTATGTAAAGAACTCCTTACAGCTGGCACTGGTGCAATGGATCTCAGGGAACAATTACTCTCCTCTGCAGTGGCATTGCTTCCTTCTCCTGTGGAGCTTGTGGTCTCCTCCTCACGGGGAGCTTCTCAGTTATACCTAGGAAATAGCAACAGACCCCCTCAGCAGGTGCAGCAGCTCTCCCAGCCTCTTCCAAGTGTCCAGCTCCCCACCAGAGGAGCAGCTCACACTGACCCAGCATGTGAAGCCAGAGGATGTTCCAGTCCCTGCCAGTGCAGCCATCCTCTCACAGCTCACCGGTGTGTGGAAGGAGGTGTGCAGCTCTGAGCCCGTGCAGAGCTCTGGGCTTTGTGAAGTGCCTCAGCACAATTCCTCCTCCGTGGCTTTTGATTTGGCTGGGAGTGATGGGGGAAGGGGAAGGTGCTGCCCCTTCTTTTGTTTCCTCAGCTGGGGACTTCCAGCGTGTCATTTTCCTCTGCACATCTTAAGTGCAGAGAATTCTTAAGTCCTGATTGGAGAATCAGGATCAATTATGATAGCATACTATGTAAATATTAAAGACAATTGCAGAGCTTTAATTAAAGCCAACTCTGTTTCTTTTTCCCCCTCCCTCCCTCACTCCTCTCGACTTAGTCAGGAACACAATAAACATAATCAGCTGCCCCAAATTATGCATGCATTAGCCCGTGAGATTCAGCAGGGCCAGGCTTCTCAAGGACAAAGAAATACACTGAGCTCCAGCACCTCACTTTGTTTTCTCCAGCCATCTTTTGTGGTGTGTCATGGGAAAAATTCTAATGAGTCTCTCTGCTGCTGGAGAAATTCCTGTCAGGCACAAGCCAGTTGCTCTCTTTCTACTCTTTATTTTCCAGATATGAATTTGCTGTTACTCTGCCCTCTGATGAAGAAGGAAACTTACATCAGGATTGACTGGACTAGCACTCACTGATTACAATCTGTAACCATTTTGTTTTTCTGGAGTTGATTTTCCTCCCTTCTCACACAACTTGAATCTTTTTGGCACTGCAGCACATTGTCGAACATGTCTGCATCTACAAAACATTTCTCTGCATCTACTGTCATTGTGCATGGATTTTGATTGTGTTTGTCACATGATAATTTTTAAAATATGTTATCAAGCTGAGGATGTGGTACAAAGTCTTCTGCTTCTAGGGGAGTTTCTGGCACAGTGGAGATGCAGAATTTGCTAGCTCTCCCTCCCTCCAAATCTTCCAGCTAACAAAAATGCTCAAATTAGCAAATTAGCTTCAGGAGGGAGATGCACACTGTCCTTCAGACTTATCTTAAGCAGGGGAGGCTGCACACTAACACAGGCTTTTTTCTAATTTTTTTTTTATCTGTGTGCTGTGGATTTGAAGGCACAGTTATTTTAATCCCTGGGTTTGGGGTCTTTCTTCTCTGACCCGCACGGCTCTGCTTTGTGCTCCCTGATAGTTTCAAGGGCGAGCATGCTTCACATGAGCCTGGTTCTGCGGGTGTAAACAAATACATTGTTTCCTGACGCCAGGTTCAGAACTGGCTGTGTACCTGCAGGGAGAGGAGGGATGGGGTGGTCGAGGAGAGGGGGCAGCTGGGGAGTGTGGCCATGGTGTCCTGCTGGGGGAGAGGCTGAGCTGCCAGAGCCACCTGGAAAAGCAGGAGCTGATGCTTTGGGCTCTGTGCGTAACATCCTCAAGCTGGGCTGTCATTTTGAGCATGTGCTGCATGGTGTGGCAGGAAGCTGCTCTGAACAAATGGCTGTGGGTGTTCTTGTTTGCTCATTGACAGAATAATAACTTGCTGCTCTTTGTATTAGGGGAAAAAGCCCTGCAAATGCAGCTTTCTGGAAATATTTGTGCTTATTTATGTTACTGTGTCAGTCTGGATTTAAGAAGGCAAAACAAAAATAGAAATTTCTCCTGGTCTCTGGCTGGCTTGCTCACCAGTCACATGGAGCTTAACAATAGTCAGACTCAGTGTGTGCTCAGTCTGGGAAAGCACCAACAGGAAATGAGGATGTAATCTGAAGCATGACATCATCCCATCAAGAGAACCAGCACCCCTTCTTTATTTCTCCAGATCAAAGACAGATATTTACATATCTAAATTGAAGCTGTTTGCCATGATAAGAATTAAATCTATACCATTTAACATGTCATCTAAGACATTATCCGCTATTTTTTTAGAAAATAAATACCTTGGCTTTGTTTTGACCTTTGCGTGATTCTATGAGGAAGCTGTTTCTCTAGCACAGCCCCCTGCCCACGGGTGATGACGGTAGGAATGCTCCTCCTCTGAGTGCAGGTAGCCATCCAAGGGAATCCAGCTCTGGAGCAGCTCAAGGCAGGAAGGGAAAAACATCTTTCTTTGCCATCTATGCAAATCGATTTGCTTGTGCCCATCAAGGGGCATTCAGAGGAGCTCCCCAGGCAAAGCTGAGAATTTGATATCCTATTTCCATTGTTTCAATACAGTTTCCCAAGGTCAGCTAGGTGTCAGGTGTGTCCCTAGTTTGGAACACAATACTTACTTTATTTACCTATCTAACAACAAAATCTAAAGGTGCCTAGGCCCTACGGGGATTTTAAGTGATGTAGATGTGGCTTACTAATTATTTCCTGCTAACACTATTGTTTTTTTCTAGTGAAGGCACAATCTTTGGTTTTTACTGCTTCAGCCATGCACAATATACTATGAATATACAAATTACTGATAGCCAATTAATTTTTTTTTCTTTTGGCTGAAGTGGAGTGAATTTTAGTTGCACCTTAAGTTCCAGTTTTCTGAGCCCATAAAACCTGTGTTCAGTAGGATGTGAATTGCCCTTCCTTTGCCATAATATACCAAGGTGTATTATACCTCTCAGCAGAAATACTGGCAAATGAGAACAAATGAAGAAATGTCAATCAGAAGTTAATTGAATCCTTAAAATTAGGGAGACTAAGATGATTTTAAACAAAGCATGTGTAAGAAATTTCATATTAATTTACCTGATAGGTGACTTTCTTCCTCTTAAGCCTAGAATAAATAAAAATACAATACCTACTAAGTCTTTTGACAATCTCATCTCCATGTTTTAAGGATCTACTATTCAGCATTTACATTTAATCTTCTGTTTCAGATGAAAGGTATCCTTTGGTCTGGCTGGGTCCCTCTGTTTGAAGTCTTCAGAATTCAGTGGTAAAGAAGAGAAAGAAAGTCTCAATAATAAAGTTGCAAATGTTCTGCATTTTAGACCTCGGCAATGCCTGCTTGCCTGTTGTGTAATGTATTAAACTGTTATTTGTTTGGGTTTTTAATGCTCAGCTTTCCCTAGCAGGACTAATGCAATGAAAACCAGAAGGATTTGACTTTGCTGTGATAAGCCAAAATCTCCACTGAAGGAAATGAAATTAATTTCCTGAATCTCTGGACAAAAGTTACCACAAAAACTTTAGTACGGTTTTGTTAAAGAAGCTTATTGAAAAATGGCAATGGAGGATTGTCCAGTGTAGTGCTGCACGATTAGAAGGTAAAAGTCCTGTGCATGCTACTAAATATCTGGTATCTAAGGTAAAGCTAATGGGAAGCAGCTGCCTCATAGGGAGACTGCAGGTGTGAAGGGAAAACAGGGCCTGAGCACTGGGGCTATAGAGAAGGCAAAAAAAAAGTTCTCTTATGTGTCCGTCAAAGGAATAAAGACAACAAGTGGTGTGTGACAGCCGAAATCCTCAAAATAGTTTAGTGGAAGGACAAAGATTGTTTAGAAAAAGGCAAGGTAAATACAGGCATTTAACAGCCTGTATTATGCAGAGGGTCACTGGAGAGTAAACAATGATGCACCAGATACGAGTAAAATACTGTGTATATACAGTAAACCTTAACTCTGATATATGGTTAGCAAAATAACTATCACAAGACTTTGTAATTGGCAGAAAAGCCCTCCAGAGTGGAGGAAACAGGGTAGCAGAAGGAGTGCAAGAGAGGTGCAATTTTATTAACTGTGATCACAAGGCATAGGCTAGCTGGTGAGGGAAGGAAGAGAGAAAGGAAAAGTGTCTGAAGCATTCAAGTAGTTCTTGTTAGCTCCTAACATCAAACCACTATAAAACTAGGGCGAGATGCCCATTTATTCATCAAAGCACTTCCCCTTGCTGCTACACACTGGTGAGAAAACTATCTAAGGTTAGTGGCACTGTCAGAGAGTTGAGGAATTGTCTTGTTTCTGCATTTCCATTAAAAAAAAAGAAGGCAGGAGACATATCATTAACAGCTTATCTGGTATTAGCCCTAGCATTAGCAAAATTAAGGAAAAAGGACAAAGGAAGATGATTCTCTTCAGAAAGGAAAGAAGTGTGGGTTGGAGGTTACAGCAGGTGCTGGGCTCTCTGACTTCCAGACAATAGAAGAGATGGTCTGACTAGGAGCCAGGTAAGACATTTTGAACAAAAGGCACATTTCAATTGAACTTAAAGTTGAATTTTGCCAAAACTTCATGAAAAAGGAAGCTATTTCTGCAGAATGTAATGGTTTTGGAGAATTGGCAAATTTTAACAGCCCCATTTTCCCCATTTTCCCATTCCAATGGCGGTAGTTAGGTTTTAAACCAAAACCACATCCTGCATTATCTGATACTACATCTCAAGTTTTCCTCTACTCAGCTAGAGGCTGATAGTATAATTCCATCACTTTCACTTTTAAGCTGATAGGATTGCAAATAGTATTGTGCCACCAGCCATGGTGAAGCACAGCTTGAAGTCACCATGAACCTGGAGTTCTAGATCTGGTCTGCCTTTAAGTTAAGACTTCTGGTCCTTTCGAACTGTTCACATACCTATGGTAAAAAAAAAAATTACCAATGGCCTGATGCAGAGTTTCATCTTCTTACTGCTTTGAGTTTCTCTATCACAGCAATATAAATGCAAATCATAATGGTCTCTGACTCATGTGGAGGAGATGTAACACCTGCAGGTTGTGAATTAGTTTTCCTAAGGTTCTGTTGCAGTTTTACAGTATGGGAAGAAAATTTTAGCTCTTCCTTAGACCCCAAACCACATTTTTTTCTTTCTCTGTTCTTTCATTTGTCAGTGATCTAAGATCTAGGACTAAAATTAGAGACCTTTCCACCACACATACTACCTGGCTCTGACCTGCTTCTCTATGATTTTTGTGGATATCATACGAAAGTACAAACCTGTGGACTGTAGACCGCTTGCAGTTGGACTGCAAGCCACAAAAGGTGTCTTTTCTTATCCAGCTAGTTTCATTGTTGGCCAAGCTTTTTAGATTTCTGATTCGCAAATACACTACATGTATACTGTGTAACCTAGATGAACAGTTGGCTCATCAATATTTACATGGGAGACCTTTAGAAATAACCCATCAGATTTCCACACACAGATTTGCTAAACTTACACTTATGACATCCACCACAAGCCCCAAGACCTTGTCTTTGCTTTTGAGATGGCTGATGGAGGTGAGTTTGTACACTGGTTGGAGGAAAACAAGATTAAACAACCTTTATTGGCTTTTACATCTGTAAAATCTGCCTTCAGAATTACTCTGTTGTGTCACTGCTGTGCAGCATGGTTTTCTGCTGCCATTTGGCTGTTTGGAACAAATAAAAATGAGCTAGTCAATGAAAAGACTCCCTGTGTTTTAATGGTGTCAGTAAAATGAGATAATTATCTTCTGTTACCATAGAATATCCCCAGCCAGTACCCCAGTTGCTTATTCATAGAGAATAAATAATGTATTGAATTTATTTATTTCCTGATTTTACTCAAGATGATAAGAGGTCTTCTTTTCTTCTTTTCCAAATGATTTGCAGGTGATTGTGACGTTAATTTTTTTTTTTTTTTAAATGGGAATTGTTGATCCCAGGCTTCCATTCTCCCTTTGGAAGAAGGGATGCAAAGAGCAGCACAGGTGTAAATCTGGAGTGGTTGATTTGAAGGCAGCAGCATTGTGCCACATGCAATGCAGCCCTGCTTCTTGGAGTCTTTTCACCGATGCTGAATTGCAATTTGTATGTCTGGTATATCATCTTTGCTTTCTCTCTGTCCCTGGATTTAAACTGATGTGTTAATTCTTGATGACTGCTCTAGCACCTCCTGCTGTGTGCAAAGCTGATCAACCTTGCCTGCCCTTCCTGCTGATTTCTATTTAAAGACTGCTGAGGAACTCAGATGCTTACTGTGGAAATGGGGTGGAGGGAAGGGAAAGAAGGAAAAACTCCCTAAGAATGACTCTAACACAGGGAGACCTGTCTCACTTCACTTCACTGATGAAGAGAGGAGGGTCTTTTCTTGTGAAAACTCCTCTGAAAGCTTCAGGCACCGGGGAGCATGCCCTGAGGGAAGCTGTTGGGAGGACAGTGTCGCTGATGGAGCCACAGTGACTTGACGAGCACTTATCTCGACTTGCTGAACCTTCTTGTTGGCTGTGTTGTGAGTCGAGCTTCATAAGCATCACTGCAAAATGGGGTTTTAAAGAGGGATTAAAACTCTGTAGATGTTCACAGGAGCTCCTCATAGGTAGCAATCTGAAGTGGAAAGAGAAATGCTGTCTCAGGATAATGCCTTCCTCTCCTTGTGTCCCTGTGGCTTTCAGAGCAGAAGCACTTCACATCTGTCATGTGAAGCTGAGGCAGATTCATAGATTCATGTCCTGCCATGCAAAAGGAGTCTGTGGTTTGGAAGACAGAGGAATTAGACCTCCTGACAAGCAGAATCACCTGGAAGGGGTGAATGTCACCACAATTTGTCTCAATGAGATCCTTGATGAAGTGAGAGTAATGATAACTTTGACATTTTAAGGAAATCTGCCTGCCCCGGCAGCATTTCCACTGATAATAGAGCTCCTTCTCAGAGCAGATATTGTAAACAACAAGCACAGTTAGCTTGTTCAGTGCCACGTATCTCACTGAGAACTTATCCCTTTGGAACACATGATCCTACATAGCTGGTGTGCACCACAGCAAATAATATTTGGTATCATGGGCAAAAAAATGAACTTTCAGCTGAAGTAGCTTTGATTGCTGCTGATTGCTGTGCTCTTAAATGCTGCTTGCCCTAGATCAGAAGCAGCCAACCTTCCAGAGCCTGACAGGCAAGAAAATAAAATGTGTAAAGTCAGAGAATCATTGGTTTTATAGGGCACTCAATTTAGCATTTGGCAGGCATTTTTACATAAAAACTAACACAGACCTACTATGCAGCACCCAGTATATCTAACTTACTCTTTTATAGTTTTAAAAGAAGTCCAAACATGCATTTTAGTATATTCTACTTACTAATCTTAGTAGCATGGCTATGGCTTATTATTTAAAATAGTTACAATAATAATTCTAAAACTTTACACAGAAACAGACCAGTTCTGGCCTCAATGGCTGTATCTCTACCAGCAAATAAACCAGGCCAGGGCTCCTTCTGCAGTCCTGACAGTAAGTGGCACAGCTTGCAAACATAAAGGTAAGCTGTCTTCCCCCAAAAAGGAAGGGACCTCATCAATACTGCCTTTTGTGAAAAATCCTGTGCATCAAAACCTTCCCTGGCATTGCCTGGAACGGCTGGCACAGGTCAAACCTGTGCCAATAAACACATCAGCAGTTAAACAGTGCGGATGGTCTGGTGTCAGTGGTGGGATCCATGCCCTGGACCATTTCAGCTTTCTGCTGCAGGTGTAGCCACTGTGGTGTAGAGGGCTGTTTATGTCCTGTGGTGATTTTCCCAAGAGGTGGCTTGTGTTCTGCTGTGCACACATAAAAATATATAAAATGCAGCACCTTTTTTAGGTGACCTATGATAAATAAAGAGTCACAGTAAAGTTGTAGTCCATTGGCTAGCCGTGGAAAAATAGATGTGCCTCTTCTCTTGCCTTTGCCAACTGGCCCCCAGTTCCTGTGGAGAGCCAGGCACCATCATTCCCTGCTCAGTTGGTTGGCAAGTCCCTGCACAACACAGTAACTGGAAGTCTCTGCCTTCCCTTCTCTGCCTCATGGAGGCCATTTGCATCTTCTGAGAGACACAGCAGCTCCCTGGTGCTTCAGCTGCTCCTTCCCTCCAGCCAGGCTTCCCCACCTGCCAGGCAGTGGGTGCTATTCCATCAGCACACAGAGGGACGGGGAACCGCTGCTCTGCAAAGCCCAGGCACCCCACCAGCTGATCCAGCATGGACTGCTGGGCTGGACAGGCAGACACAGAAAAGGACAGCTGATATGCCAAGGAACTGCAGGAAGCTTGGGAAATACGTTTTAGCCAAGCCCTGTTTTAGCCTGATTCCCATCTACTCCCTACTACACCCCATATCGTGAAGTGGGGCATAGAAAGCTAAAAAGCAGCAAGATCTTGCTGTGTTTATCTAACCTGACCATTGCTTCCATTCAAATTACTTTTCTCATGTTTCATAGAAGCTGCCTAGTAAGGTCTAAGGAGCAGCTCAGGGATTTTCTGAGGGATTGATTAAGCACAATTCACGTCAGGCTTCAGCAGGCTTAGCTGCTCACTCCAGCCGTGCCCATTGCAGAGGGCAAGACCCCTTGGCAGGTGCTTCTGGATAGCATTGCAGCAGAAGCTGTCCAAGTGCCTCCTGTTGCAAAAGAAATTCTAGAGCCTGAAGCAACTTCTGAAAAACAAGCTGCTTTTATAGAAGCTGCAGTCTAACTCTCCTGCTTTGAGCCACCGACGAGGATGTGATTTAGGGGGCTGTTTGAGCAGGTACAGAGTAGGTTCCCTGCCAGTTCAAATCTGTGTCTCTTTAATGGGTTGGGGAGAGAAGGCACTTCTGCTTTCGATCAAGTTAATGAACTCCCATACTGTGCTGGCTGGAGCAGACAAGGGGATACAAATATAGTCCTCTGTCTGTCTTTTCTGAGCACTCTACAAATGTTGCAGCATGTTGTATGAGGAATGTGCAACTCTGAGACCAATATACGGGATTCACAACTTAATTTCTTTTCAAAGGACTATTAATAGTGAATCAAACATCAATTTAAACATAACCAGAGCGTGGGTGCCAGCTCTCCCTTTATAGCACAACATATGCACATCTTCAGTCAGCTTAATTATTGCAATGGTAGTGTTGCAGCTTGAAAGAAAGCTTCCACCAGCATTATGAAGGTGGATGATCCTGTGGAACCTTATTTCTTATTGAGCTATTTGGAGTTCACAGACGACTTGAATTCAGCAGAAAAACAAAAACCTTTCTGTTGTCCACTGATACTTGATTTTTTGATGGCAAAAGCAGATCTGGCAAAGAACCAGGGAAGTAAGAAATACCAGTTAAAGAACTTGAGTTTGTCTGTGCCTTTTTTTCCCCTTTTCAAGAAATAAAAGACAATGTTATTGTCAGACAATTTCAATGCATCTTAGGGCTGATTAGAAGGTCTTGCCTGTGCTCCTGCTTGACTTCCCCTAACTTGCTGTCATGGTTTGAGAATGGTATTCCCCAATTTAGTGTTCCCACCGAAACACCCCAAACCATGCATCACTTGCTCACTCCCTCCTTCCCCTGCAGCAGGCTTGAGAGGAGAATTGGAGGCACAAAAGGTAAAGATCACAGGATGAGATAAGAGCAATTTACTGGAAACGGGAATAAAATATGAAACAAACCATCACAGCAATAACATTAATTAAATGATGTACAAGAAAGGTGAACAATTCCCACGGAAAAGCCCTGACAATACCTGCTATGCCATGCTATCCTGACTGGAACCACCAGTAAAGAGAGCATATTGCTTTTCATTTTCTGGTAGCTGATTTTATGGTGGAACCTCCTCAGCATGTGTCACCTTTCCTTCCTCTGATGATGATGATGATGATAGTCCAAAATATTTGCCTTCATGATGAATTCCAAGATTCCTGGGCAACTGGGGTCTGCTATTCGAACTTGCTGTGTGGTCAGCATGACCCACTTACTCCATGTGGCATCAGTGGCATGATGTGTGGGAGGGATTTCCCTTCGAGCATCCAGCCCAGCACTGGCAGTCGGGGTGCCAGAAGCAGCTGTGCTTCAGTGCCAGTCACTTCTGAGACAGCTCAAATCCCTCCATAAGTTGTGAGAATCTCTTTCTCGGTTGGGATGTAGCTGGCCTCAGATCCTCTGTGTCCCTGAATCCAGAACCCCAGCAGTCATCCTTGAGTCTGTCCAGGTACTTTTTGCCACAGACTTCATGAAGATGCATTCTCCCTGGCCACAGTGTAGAGCACATTTCTCACATCTTGTTCTGTCCTGACCTGCCCTAGGGCTACTGCATGACCAATCTCCTGTTTAATTTGTTCAGAAGCTTCTTGTTGTTCAGGACCCCACTTAAAAACGTTCTTCTTTCAGATCACTTGATGGAGAGGGCTTACCATTTGATTGTGATCTGGAATATGCTGCCTCCAAAACCCCAAAGCACCTATGAAAGCTTGTGTTTCCTTTTTACTGGCTGGGGGGGGAGGCGGGACTAAGCTGCTATTTTGTTGACCACATGCGTTGGAATCTGATAACATCCATCTTGCCATTTACTCTAAAACCCAAATTTCCTGGGCAGGTCCCTTGACCTTACTTTGCTTTCTTTTAAAACGAGCCTTCAGGAGGATTTGGATTATCTTCTCCCATTTTCCAGAGACTATTATCTCTGTTTCCCCACACAATGATGTCATTAATATACGGCAAGTGTTCTGGAGCCTCACCCTTTTCCAGCGTAGTCTGGATCAGTCCATGACAAATGGTTGTTCCTCAGCCCTCAGCAGTCCCACAGCAGAAGGGGCCTGTGAGAGAACAGGCAAGGTATTCACCTGCCTGATTTCCTCTGCCTCCACAGCAGCTATCCAATAAGTCCGACAATGATCCTGGCTCTTGGCTGTCTTTAAAGAGTTTTATATTTAATGATAAACTCTTGAAAAGAGAGTGGCAGGAAACAAGGAAATGTGGTCTAATATCAAGACATAGAGAGAGTATGCAGTTGGTGGGAGGGAATGGATGAAGCTAAAGCAGGGATTGATTCAATACTCACACAGAAAAATAGAAGGGAAAATAATTTTGACTGGAATAAAACATTGGTTGCCATTTGGGAGATATTTTGGAGTATTTTCACAGTATACTTCACAGTATTTTTATTTCTAAATTCACATCAGCATCACCAGAGATGCCTGTTGTGTCTTGTGGAGGCATCAAAGGAAGACTATAATAGAAATAAACTTCTCTCTAGCCATTTTTGATAGAAAAAAAAGGAAAGTACAGATGACTAAGTGTAAATATAGAAGAGGGTAGAAGAATAAAAGAAACCACATGCAGCAGGGAAGGGAACAGCACTTTCAAAAAGATCTGGTCTATGCCTAACCACGAGCTCAGAGTCATGAGGAGACTAGAGGAGACAGCACGAGGATACATTATTATTCTGGTCTGAAATTTGTTTCTGACAATAACACCTAAAATTCTGTGAATTTGTGTAAGAGACCTGCAAAGACTGTGTGTTATGTGCTTCCACCTAATGCGTGAGCTTTGATGAGATAATTAAAAATGGTTTCCCTGTCTCATAGAGCTCAGCTGTACATCCATTCCCTGTGGACATGCAGCACAACTGTTCGTGTAGCCACCTGCAGAGCAAATCTACCTAAAGGCTAACCTCGGCAGCAAATATTTCAGACAGATCCATTTCTCCATCTCTCAGTGGCTGAGCTGGGTTGTGCCTGTTCAGTGTACTCATCGCTGTGTATATCACACGTAGTATCGTGATTATACACCATGCTTATACACCACACACCCAGCAAGGGAGGGAACCCTGGTGGTGAGGAAGCATCTGCTGCTGGGGTGGTGCATGCAGACAGCTGGGCAGAGTGGTGGGCAGAGAGCTGAAGGTGGCATTGTGTCAAGATTGGCTTTTGCGCCAAGATTTTCCACAGGATGTTTTAAGGAGACCTGATATATAGTGTACAGAGTAAGATGCAAGCAAAGAAACATTAAAAATTGTGAAAAATAGTAGACTGACAAGGGTAGAAATGCTAGCAAGGACTCATATTCACATGATTTTTTTAGCAACTCCTTTATTCTTTCAGATTTGCTCCAAAAGTTGTGGTTTTCCTCTCTGTACTGGGGATACTGTTGCTTTGGTTTCATATTAGAGACGATCTATTTTTAATCTCCAGATCAAGTAGAATGCAGTACTTTTTCCTAGATTAAATATGGTTTTCCCCTTGCTAGGTGGATAGTTATTTTGGTTTCATTCAGCTAATGTTATATATATACTTCACTGGGTATTGCTCTCCTTTAAAATTTGTGGAACTGGGATTGGTTTGTTACTCACGTGTAATATAAACAGACAGGAGCCATAGTACAGGAGTGTGATTACAGAGAATAATTATTTTTTTTTTTCTTCTAGGCAAACAGATGCAGTTGGAAGGTATGTCTGTTTGCAAGCATGGCTGTCTCTGTTCAGTCCACAGCAAGCCTGAACATTAAGGAGTTTTAGGATGTGAGAGGATTCAGGCAGCTGCTCCGGTCATTTTCAGACTCTTTTTTCTTCCTGCTGAATATATTAAGAATAATACCTTGTTAGAGGGGAGAGCCACATGCTAGAAATAGGAAAATATTAAAGTAATGAACAAAGGAAGGGGATGCTGGTTTTAAACCCTAGTGGTCTCCTTTCTTTTTCTCTCCAAAATCAAGGGATAAAAATATCTGTATTCTCAGAAGGAATTGGAGGCATCAAATATTTTAGAAAGCATATTTAAAATTAGTGTAGGCAAAGAAAAAAAACACTACAAATGCGATCCAAGAACCAGAGAAATAATTTTAACTTCTTGGAAAGAAAACCAGCCAGATTCAGTGTGACTAAAACTATATACTAAAATATGTTGAATTATGATGGTCATTTTAGGGTCACTGGGGGAAGAGAAAGATTTTTAAATGAAGTCTAAATGCCTTTTTTTTTTTTTTTTTTTTTTTGTGGTCCTAACCAGGCATCTGAATAAAAAAATGTTATATTCACATCTCTGTTTGAAATCATGAGATGCAAATGCTTTCTTCCCTGTAGGGTCTTGTGTGCTTAGGGTCCTTACACTGTTCTGCAGAGCTCTTCCTACATCAGTAGAAAAATGGCTGAGTTAGACACAGGAAAAACCCTTCCAGAGATGAGAATTAACACTAAAGATGTGGACAGGCTAGAGAGGGTCCAGAGAAGGACCACAAAGATGAGCAAAGGACTGGGGAGCTTGCCATGTGAGGAAAAGCTGAGAACTAGGTTTGTTCAGCCTGGAGAAAAGAAGGCTTAGAGGAGACCTAATCACCATGTTCCACTATTTAAAGGGTGTCTGCAAGGAAGATGGAGACTCTGTTTTTACAAGGAGTCTCATGAGAAAGACAAGGGGTAATAGGTAAAAGTTCCTCCTGGAAATACTCTGATTGGACACAAGAGGAAAATTGTTCATAGCGAGAACAATCAGCCATTGGAAAAACTCTCCAGGGATGTGGTGGTTTCCCCAACATCGGATGACTTTGAGGTTCGGCTGGGTAAAGTGCCAGGTTATCTTGTCTAGACCATGCTTTTGCCTACAAAGGTTGGACTAGAGGATCCTTGATGCCCCTTCCAACCTGGCATTCTATGATTCTCTAATTCTGTGATTCTGTGACTGTGGTCATGAGTGCTGTGGAAGCATTGGAATTTGCTGCATGCATGTGGTACAAGGGCACTGTCTACAGAAATAAAGTATGGATTTCCCATGTCAGGGGGAATCACAATCTAACCTGCAGCTTATCTAGTGGCTTGATAGTTATTTTGACCGCATCTCTAATCTGTCAAATAAAAACCAAAAGGTGTCTGAACCGTTGCTTGTAAAAAACAGGGATGATGAGTTTTACATCCAGGCACTGTAGATTCTCATTCCCTCAGGAACTGTCACTTCAGAAGCTGATAGTTATTGCTGAACAGGAAATTTGTGAAGCACTTTTTAAATATTCTTGTCAGTTATACAATACTTTTCTTCTAGGTGGTGTCTCCATATATGTCTCTTAGCTAGGCCCAGACTTGTGTGAGGCACTTGAAATATCCATATGCATTTGGATGGACTCTAACATAGGCCCTGTTGAGTTCTTCAAAGGTTACAGCAATCCATAATATTCTTTTTTCTTCTTTTTTTCCCCTTCCAAAAGAAGATGTTGATGCCATACCTCCTTTACAGGTTTTGGGTCTGGGGGAGAATTGCATTTAGTGTGTGCTCATCACCTTCTATTCTCCCTGCAAAGTGCTAAGAACAGTTGGAAATGATTCCTTAGGGGAGAGAGATGGGAGACAGGGAACAGGACAAGGATTGTTCTCCTCAAACTCGGCCAAAGACACCCTGATTCCAAATAGTACTTACCACTCCCATGGATTGCCTTCCTCTCAGCACGGAACACCCAGACCTGGACTACGGCTCTTCCTAGTTTTCCTCTGAGGAGGACTTGCTTAGGAAGAAAACATCCCTCAAGGAAAGCTGTCTGAAGGGCACTGGGAAAGGAGAGCTAGCTGATGGACCACTAAAAAGGAAGCCCCACTCACAACAGGAGATGGCAATGCAGGCTTCATATCAGGAAGGCCTGGGTGTCAGCTCTATGATGCTGCTTATCCCAGCCACTGGTGTTGTTCATGTAATTAACTCCTGCGAGAAGATGATAGAAAAGAAATTGCATGTTGTGAAGCCTCAGCAAGGGAAAAGGATTAAGTGAAGGCTCAGTAAACTGCTTAGCAATGAATGCTAGGGCACTTCTTTGGGAGCAAAATATAGGTGGAACAGGCAAGGGCTGGGCATGTTATCATTTCTGGCATTAGGTTAATTGCCTTACTGATACTCTGCAAACTGCTGACAGAGTGGCTTCTTGCTGGACTCTGCCCTTGTTGATGCCAGAGGGGAAAGCCTGACTCCCAACTCCAAAAGCCTTGCTGGGAGTAGGAAATCACTGGCAAATTATAGGGAAGATACATGCAGGTGAGACTTCTAAGTATATGTGAGGGGAGATCCTTCAGCAAGTGAATGGCAGAGACAGTGTCAGGAGTTAACTGGGAAATTTAAGAGCATGTGTGAAATAGAAGGGAGAAAATCACTGCTATGCAGGGAAGTGTCCTCTAGATGCACACGCTGTACTGTGCTGGACTCAGCTATAGCACCGTGTTGTACCAGGATTGGGGTGATTCCCATTTTGCCAGGTCAACCCCTGCATGCAGTGTGGGATGTCTACCTACAGCAGCTGCCAAGCGTAAGCCAGAGTGCCAAAGTTATGAATCCATAGTGGGGCAGTCCTAAAGCTGCTTAAGAGAATGTGATTGCTTATTCCTCCATCGTGACAACTCAATCTGCTCTCTGAAATCAGCCATCAGGGATTTTCAGGGTAGTAAGGCCTCGACAGAGAAATACATGAGCTAAAGAAAGTTTCTTTACCCTATCTTGTCGCTCACCCAAAGAATCATAAGGCAGCATTGCTTTGCCTGTTGCTCAGCCATGGATTGGTATAATTTTATTTCAAATAACACAGCCTGACTTTGTTATCATGCCAAGTAAATGAAATATGAACACCTCTGGGCAGTGGAGAAGATATTACAAGCTCTTAGTGTAGAAAGCATAATAATGATTTGAAAGATACAGTTATAGAATTTGGGATTTGAACTCTACCAGTCTGTTTTCAACAGTAGCCTGACCCAGATCCCTCTGCAGCCAGTTTGCAAATGGTAATGAAACATCACTGCAACAAGGTACAGTGGAAAAAAATATCGTGGACAATCCATCTGCCAGGGCTGAAGAGCATCTGTGAAGATCACCATAAGAAAGGCATGCATTACTTGCAAATTTCAGATGGAGCAAGAAGTACCACTCAGTTGTTTGTGAACATGCTCAGTTGATTGTGAACATGTGGTAAATGCCCAGAGGAGGGGCAAGTCCATGGGAGTCTGAACCACCCACAGCAAAGTGACTGGGAAATTTGGAGGGATTTGAATTTGGACCAAAACCAAGTGCCAAGCTGAACTTTGGACTGTGTTTGGACTTTAGTTCCAACCTGGATCTAAACTAATCAGCTCAAGCCCTTTTCTGACACAGAGATCTATTTTGTACCCCACAAAAAATTTTGTTCCCCCAAATGAGCACCTAAGAATACAAAGCTCCTTGAAAGTATGTTTTTATGGAGTTAGTTTTATGGGCTGATGTATATGGATATAATGTTACAAAATGCATGTATAGAAATGCCCCAAAAGGTACTTAGGTTTTTTTCTATAAGCACTTTAACAATGACAACGATCAAATCTAACTCCAGGTCTGCTGAACATAGAAATGAAGCCTGTTTACTCTCAAGAGAAAAGTGTTTTGGCAGAAGGGTCTTACAGAGGTCACCTGAGACCAGCTATAAAGTGGCAGGTGGTAGCCACATCAGTGAATGTAGTGCATCCTTCCTCTCTCCCTAAAACACAGAATTAATTACCTGCTTTAAAACACTCACACACACAGAAGAAAGGGATCAATTTGATCAGTCAGATGACAAGGTGATTGTTTTGCATTCCTTTGCAGTTTAAAATCATAGGTCGTGTTTAAAGCAAATTCACAAGTTCTCCACTATCTGAAAGTAACTCAGAAAGGTAGGAATTAAGAAGGCTGGTGCTATTTGTCCAGATAACTTTGTACCAATTTGGTACAGTACAATGGATTTACAGTTTTGGAAGGCAAAGAGAAAATGTAGAAAAGGGTTGAGATCTACCCTTAAGAATGTCTTGCTGAAATATAGAGGCCTTGAATAAAATTTCTCTCTTTTTTTTTTTTTGTTCAAATATGTGAGGAAATTGAGTTATTGAAGAACTGTAGATACCATGACATCTTGCATGTAAGCAATTGAACCTGAACGAGATCAAAACATCATTGTGTCCATATAGAAGATGACGACTGTCCTTTATTTTACACCTCTAAGTGCCATTTATAACAAGACAAAATGAGTCTAAAGTACTGCAGAGGTAGTGATCTGGGGAGTTTTCACCACCTCAAAAGATGGTGAGCACTGCAGAATAAGGCCTGGGCATATTAAGTAGCTTGTCATACAGCAGTCACTGCACTGGGAAAGAATTTGCCACGATGAAACACCATGGTTTTTACTTAAAATCTTTTATTAACATCTTACCATGTTGAAGAAGATGGGGAGATTAGTGAGGGAGAGGAATGATTTCCAGGACAGCGGGCTGCATGCATGACTGCCTGTGGAGTCTGGTGAGGCTGCAGGGGATCTGGCTTTCCAGCTACACCAAGATGCAGAGGCAATAAAACTAGGTTTACTAATTTGGCAAGGGCCCGAAAGGTCATGACAGGCTCCAGTGCTCACAAGGTCTCTGCAGGAATTTGAGATGGAGCAGATGCACAGACCTTGCTAAGTCTCCATGTAAAGGAGCACTTTAGCTCAGAAAGCTGAATCCTACTGCCTACATTTTGGTTAATGTCAGGGTTAAATCGGCTTTTACTGTTCACACTCTTCCTCTTGAACACCATTGCCCACATATACACGTCAAAAGAGAGCATTTATTTGATTGTAATGATTTTCCTCTCCAACAAACATTTATTGACTTACCTTGAATTACAGAATTAGAAAACAGCTGACTGTGAGGCTGTGGAAGTAAATACTGCATTGCACAATGAAGTGAAAAGTAACTGGAATAAAAAAATCCACCCTGAGCCTTTGCTCAATGGTGCTTAGGAACTAGAACTTATTTCTGTACAGCACAGCTGGTGTTTGACATGTCATGTGGAAGGTCAGCATGCACTTTCAGTTAATGTACAGGTGCCACATTTTCCTTTGCTTGACCTTTCCTGGTTTTCAAATCTGGCTTAATCCCTCCCTCGAGGGAGCAGCATAGCAGCAATAATCACTTAATTTTTGCCCACCCACAAGTGACCACAGGGGAAGTACACAAGAAAAACTTTCTATTGCTTTCATTGGGGAATAGGAGAGATTGTGTTAGACAAGAAAAAAGAGGGAGAGGAGAGAAAAACATGCACATGTTTTTTCCATGTCAGGGTTGGTGTATCCTCCAGGCTATTATTATAATAGCTAAGGGTATTTGGGCATGTATGGCTGGCAGAGAAAAACAGAGGCTTTGCAGACTGCACAGCAGAGAAGAAAAAGTGTTTGTCACACATTTCTGAAGGCTGGTATTTGGCATTTGAAATGCACTTTGCATGTGGTTTGCACCAACTGCAGGCAGAAACAGCAACATTTCACATCATAAGTCTCTTGTAGCAAAAGTCAGAACCCCAAACTTTTGACAATTTCCTTTGCTTCAATTTGCTTCGGCCCTCAAAGATTCCAACGAATAATTTCTGAAAAGGTATTTTTTTCATCTGGAACCTTTGTCAGAATTAAATCTTCAGGAAGCTCTCAAAGCGAAGTTGACGTTTACCTGTATACTGCATTGCTCATCTAATGGATTGCTATGTAGGTTAGTGGAAAGATATTCTAAAACACTGGTCATTTTATGTTTTACAAGCAAAGTGCATTAGATATTACTCACTGTATGTCCCAGCTACTGGTTTCTTTTTCCTTTTTTGTTTTTCTTTTTCCTAATAATAGCTGATTTTAAAAAGCTATTTGCAGATTTTTTTCTTCTGCCAGAGTCTTGCTCTGGCCAATTTGGAAAGCAACTGCAGCCTAAAGAGCAATAATTTGCAATGCCATTGGGACATTCAGAGAATTTAAAAATATGATTTTAGTAGAGGTTACTACATTAAAAAAAATTAAAAACCAAAACATTGAAGAAAAGAGCCTCTTACCTTTTAAAGTTTCAAAACAAATGTGTCCTTGACAAATGCATGGAGGGTAGCTACAAAAGAAAAAGTTGCCTTAGATAGGAAGAACTAAGCTGCTAAAAACAAGAGATGCAGACACTGCACTGCAGGCTCTTGCAAGAGAAATGGGGGAATGGTGTTTTGGACCAGCTGCTTCCATTGGCAAGTTGTCCTAGAGGTCCCCCATGGAGTTAGGACCTTCAAAGAAGTGGAAAGGCACCTAGGAAGATGTGTTAGCACAATAGCTGTATCTGGGGCAAAAGTCTGATCACTGCTCCCTGCTAGAGCAGCCTTTTGGAGGTGAATGGGGTTTCCAGGGTCAGAGAAACACTGTAAGTTTTCGTATTTGAATAAGGGGTTTTGTGAAGATCAGCCTTGGCCAAAGCTGATTTCCCAAAGAGAGATCGTATTGAGGAAGACCACTTTTATCCTCTTTCATGTTGAGTGATCACCTCACAGGTGGTGGTAGTGGGGGGACATGGAATGGGGAGGAGCAGAAAGAAGGAGACAAGGGAAGGAAGGAAAGAAGGAAGGAAGGAAGGAA